>JAWZYV010012627.1:0-528287 GCA_038373885.1 Cheiracanthium punctorium | reverse complement strand
TTAGAGAATAGTTATTGACAGAAATACGCAAATCAATCAAATTATTGAATCATCATTAGTATGTTTTTTATTAAGTTCTAAAGCTATAGGACAAATTTGATTCTAAATCTGGTCCTTCAAGTACCCTTATTGGAAAAATGAGTCTATGGCTTCAAATGCAGCATCTACTGGCCTCCCTATTCGCCATATATTTTATGTGTGCTGTAGAGCAACATGCTAATTGAAATGAAAATAATTAATCAGCCGTTTTATCTGACCGCACAGATTGCAGCACGGTATTATTGAAAATGGTGGTTTATTTTTCGAATTATTATTTGTTTGTCTGCAAAGAGAGGTCAGCTCACGTTACCAAATGTTTCGTTTAGAGACCACATGCACCCTTTCTGGAATTTCCCTGCACAATTTGAATTCTCATCACAGGATAGAGAACTTCTAAATATTGGTACCGCTCAAAAACTTCTGACAGCTGCCAAAAGGTCTATCGGAATCACGAATTTAAAGTGTCCATATATGGCGGGTTCTTTTGAAGGTTTACTCGTTGACGAACAGCTTTTATTGGTGATCTTTCAATATAAATTTTAAAACTGTAAAGCTAAAATTTCCCGATATCACTTTAATAAAGCAGCAAACTGTATATTTCTATCGTTTTTCGTTCATTTTTTATTCATTTTTAAAATGATAATTTTTGTGACACCCTATAAGAATTATTTTCAATAAACTTACAGTAAGTTATATCCATAATATATGGCCGAGACAGATAGAGATCAGTTACGGCAGCGTATAAATCATCTCATGATATATTGTGAAATAGCTATTTTAAATTATCCCATGGAACATTATCTAATATTAATTAAACCACGTATTTTATTTTAACAATCATAACTATTTTCTTTAAATTTAAATTGGAATTACTCTTCATCAAATAATTATGAATAATATAGTTAGGATTTTCAAAAATAAATATGATTTTAACATTAATGAAGTTTAAAACAGGATTTAACATTGTAAAATTTTATGGAACTGAAGTATTAAGCCAGATAAGGCAAGTTCTGATTACTGTCTTGCAAATTAAAGAAGCTTATAATATACAGGGTGTCTAACCTTAATGTGACCCAATAGCTAATTCCCGAACCGTTCGGTTTAGATATGCACTTCCAATTTGAAAAATGTTTTGAAAAAGGTAAAGAATGTTTTTACGTGCTTTTTGAGCCAAAAAACCCATTTAGAAAATAATTACAAAAATTAAATTTTTATACGGTCCCCAGGTCCTATCACTTATATTTACGAAAAGAAGCAGTACACAAAAACAAAGTAAACACAAAACGTTTCATTTTATTACGATAAAAACTGGCCGAGTTATGGATCTTTGAAAATCATACATTTCATCCATTTTCTCGGCCATTTTCAAAGAGGGACCCAGTGGCGGATTTAGCTCTTAAGAGGCCCGAGGCGCAACTCAATTTTGAGGCCCTCCTCGTTAAAAAAATAAATAAAAATTTTTAAAAAACGTTCACTAACCTGACAACTTTACACTGCACATTCTATTCAGACGTTTTTACAATGTTTTATTTAATCACTTTGATTAATCCATATTAAAATACAACTGTCTGGTGGCTGTAAATAAAAGACTGCTAATGTTCCAATTGAAGAAAAAGTATTAAAACAATCTAATAATGTTAGGTTAAAAAATATTTTATTTTTAATTTACTAATTTTTATTTTTAATAATATAGTAATGTATGAATAATAAAATGGTATTTGCAAACTATTACAATAAATTTACTGTTATTTGCTAATAATAACAGGGGACATTTTAATCCGCAGTTAACATTTTTGAACATTTGTTTGAATTAATTTCATTCTATATTCGAATTTATTTTTTGGAATTTCTGGGAATGGACTAATTGATCACATCCAAACAAGAACAAAGAAATCTGACTTTTTGATTCTGTATTCTCTAACTGTAAATTATGTCTAAAATATAACGTAAATCTATGTTTAAATTATTTTTAAATGTTTCTACTCCTTTTATATCTAATTTATGTCTGAAATCAAGTATTAGAATTTAAAAATAATTTTTATTTATGGATTAGCACACACGCACACACACATAAAAAAATATTTCATCTCATGAAACTTAATAATTTTTATACTATGTTTCACTTTTCATGACAGCAAATGCAAATTCGTATTGGTTAATTTTCCATGTTACTTGACTATGTCGAATTATTTTTTGTGGACCACTGGTATCTGTCTTAATATACCAGTTATTAAGACATAAAAAGTCAAGCAATGGCGCACAGTCCCTCTGCGGAGCCAAGACCTACGCGTCCCAACCGCGCCTTCGCGACCATGGGCTCTGGGGAATGGATGCATATGCCATGATATCCCTCGGCCAGGTGGTCAACCTGACTCGAAGCCCCCAGTGTTTGACTCCAAGCAAGCTTTGTCCTCATTTTATCGACCCACTCAAGAAAAGAAAGGCTATTAAGATATATCAGTGGGAAAATTTGTGTACTTAACAGGGACTTTTGGGGAGTCAGAACAGTTGAAACTTGATTGGAAATATGACTTTGACATTAGAAAGTTTAGAAGAATATTTTACTTGGATAAAATGAAGCAAAAATTTAACATTCCTGAAAAAACATATTTATAAATATTTAAATATTGTATTCATAAATTTCCCTCTTGAAACTGCAAAACTGTAAAAAGTTTAATAGTGAAAGTAAACTTTCTGTTTATTCTAATTATTGTGTTTATTCAAAAACTAGAAATAAGAGTTTAGGTAATGAGTAATTGGGTATGAATTAAAAAATATTTAAAAATACATATCATTCTGTATTTTAAATAGAGAGTCCATTATATCTGTTATATATTCTTAAAATATTTTAACGCAATTTACGAAATACACATTTTATATAAACATTTACACTATAGGATGTGTTATATATTTTTATCGGAACAATATATTATAATTTAATATATTTTTTCTAATTTTTAAAAAGTGAAATTTTGTCTTTATGACCTGTCTTATATAAAACTAAAAAAAAATTAAATAAATGGTCACTTAAATGTTTCAAGTAGAATGCATATTTGAAACCAACATCTTGAAGAACAACATTCTTAAAATCCTGCATGAATAGATTCCTATAAAGGAATGTTGGAAACGCTTATATTTTCTGTTCCCACAACTGGAGCTTTGGCGCCCTCCCACTAATTAGCATTTCCAGTTTGATTTTGCTACCGTTCAACAATAAATAAAGGTTTGGCACTTCGACAGCTGGTTATTTCGTGTGTCTTCTAAAACTTTATTCTCAGAATAGCTGTTAGGGTTTACTTTTCTCTTTATTGTGTTTATTATGGGAAGACTATTTTAGTATTGCCTATATGTTTGCAATACTCCTTGAAAGAAATTTCAGTAAGTTAGATTTTCGATTAGTAGTTCGCTTTAAAAATGCGTGGTAATTTTTTAACAGCCCAGCAAGCATTGGAATATTTTGAAATGCTTGATTCTGATGAATATTCGGATGATGATAGCATTATATGCTTACCACCTAATCCTGGCATTGTCACAGATGAAGAAGATGTAGCTGAGGATGATATTATTCTCAATACGGAAATTCCTAAAGATGTATGTGGAGAGGTAGAAGTATCTGTAAAAAAATAGGCAGAAAAAGAAAGTTCTATCTAAAAAGAGAAAAAGAATAATTCCTCACAAATATGAATGTAACGAAGATAGTGAACATTCAAGTGAAATTTTCGACAGTTATGTCACAAAAAAAAAAAAAAAAAAATCGAAAAAAGCCAAATGTAATCATAATTGGAAAGCGGCTAGTCTCTTGCCCATTAATTCTGAAAAACTCTCCAAATTAGAAGAGACTTTTGCAGATTTAGGTACAAAAACACCATATGAACGTTTTATTATGTTTATTGATGACAAAATAATGAACTACTTGATACAAGAAACTCAACGATATGCCTTACAAAAGGACTGTTCTGGATTCCATGTATCTAAAAACGAAATGAAAAAGTTTCTCGGGATTATCCCTTTCAATGGATACCATTCATTGCCACAAGAGATGCAAATTGTGTAAAAAAAGTACTCTAATGAAATGCGAAAAATGCAATGTAATGCTGCATAGAAATTCTTCTGCTTATTTTCATAGAAATAAATAAAACGTCATGAAATGGGTTAAGTTTTGTTTTTGTTTTTATGTAAGCACTGTATATTTATAATCAACAACAAAAATAATTATATATATACAGTTTTGAGGAGCATCTGCGTAAAAAAGGGAATTGCTGTATCTAAAATGGAGAAAGACATTTATCCCCATAAAACGCCAAAGCTCCCGCTACGGGAACATGCTATATTTCCTAAATGCTTTGAGTAAAAAAAAAAAAATGTCAACTGTTCTATAATAGAGGCATGCAATGTATGTAAAAAATGTATATATATTAAAAAAATTCTATCTGATTCTCATAGCAGCGTTTAATGGGTTAAAATACAAAAAGTATTATTGACTTAAAAATAAAATCCACTTTATATTAAAAATGTGTATTCTCTAAGCTTCTGCTCTACATTTCTTATTAATGTTTAATATTTTCATCTACGATTATAAAATACATGCCATGATTAATACAGTTATCATAGCAATTTTTTGGTTAAAAAAATAATAAATTAGTCATCATTTATTTTTCACGTTTTTAATTAGCTGTGTATGTTATTCCAGCTCAATATTTGCTTATGAATTTTAACCCACTTCCTATCATCCGATCGAGCTGAAAATTTGCACGCATATGTAATTTCGGTGACATTAAGTACTGTTCTTTTAAATTTTTCAATACCTTTTTTAAAATCAAATATTTCTTTTCAAAAATCAAATATTTCTTTTTTTAAAAATCAAATATTTCACGCATATCAGCTCATATCTGATTAATTTTTGGTAGGAAAATTTTTATCGTTACATCTGCGGAAAGTTCTTCTGATTCTTAAAAAAAAATGTTATAACACGCACACTATCCTTACTGAAACATATTTCATAATCACGGGGCTACTAAATAATTACACCTTATATAAACACCGCAAAACAAACATTTATTTAGGTAGTAGCGCGCGTTACAATAAAAATTCTATTAGAAAATCAACAACCGTCTCTCTGCAACCACTCAACAAAAAAAAAAAAAAAAAAAAAAAAAAAAAAATGAAGGGGAAAAAAAGTGTTTACAGTTTTGTGGGATGTTACAATCTGTTATATCTAGCTTAAATTTTTAATTTTTAGTGTTTTTTGAAAAAAGATAAATTATTTCTTTCAATTTCTTTATTACCCGATATCCAAAAAACTATACATTTTAGGTGTATTTTAAAATTTCACTGAATACAGTGTCCTTCCCTAAATGACTTAATGAAGAGTGGTTGCAAAATATAAAATATTTAAATTTTGGCAATTTTTTAAATCAGAAGCTGTAGAATCAAGATGTTCAGGCTTTTCTCTTTTAAAAATGAGAAATATTCTTATCAGCCTATACACTTTTTGGTTGTAGGGGGAAAGAGTCTTTCAAATAAGTGTGCTTGAAAGTCCTGCTGCAATACTAGCGACTGCGCCGCAATCTTTCATTCCGGGTAGAAATTAGCATAGGGACTCTCTGCGTCTGCATTTTTTTAGATGAAATTCAGATGAAATTAAAACAACACTGAAGAAAAAACTAGAAATGTTCCTTGGAAATAATTGACAGTGGGGTGCCCTAGAATTCCGAGGAAAGTTACATGGAAATACCAGGAACTTTACTCAATAACTCAGGAAGTTTCCACTAAATTGCATATTTTTCAGTAAAGTTCTTGGTATTTTCATGTAACTTTCCTTGGAATTTAGGGCACCTCAGCTGCCTATTATTTTCAAGGAACATTCCGGGACTTTTCTACAGTTCTGATTATTTTTAAATGAATTGCGCGTTTTTTTAAGCGAATCGTGAGAGCAATATTCGGTTAAGGGACGAGTTAAAGGAAACAGTAAAGTTTTCAAATGGAAATGTTTACTTTCTGTATGGTATTTGTGAGTCCAACTTTCGCCATTATTTCCGAGGAATGTTTCTCGATTTTTTACAGTGAAATAAAGAACTAAAGTTCTGATTACTTATAAATTAAAAGTATTAGTTTTTGAAGTGTTAATTTAGATTATGATCCAGTGCCGTGAAGAGGAAAAGGAAGGACACCAAGAGCACTTTCTGCTCTAGGAGCAATTCTGGAACTACAAGTATGAACAAAGTTCCTGTCTTTAACAGAAATTTATATCGATATATTTTTCTTTTAAAACCGAATTTTGAGGCCCCTTAGATTTCTGAGGCCCGAGCCTCATGCGCCTATTGGGAAATCCGCCACTGAAGGGACCATCTTGTAATTTTTTTCTAAATGTTTTTTTTTTTTTGCTCGAAAAGCACGTAAAAACATTCTTTACCTTTTTTAAAACATTTTTCAAATTGGAAGTGCATATCTAAACCGAACGGTTCGGGAATTAGCTATTGGGTCACATTAAGGATGGACACCCTGTATAAGACGTATTTTGTTACTGGTAGGAATAAATATTATAGAATGAGCATATACATAATGTAGGAAGAGGATCACTCATTTGAATCAAATCAACAAACTGTTAACCCTTTCTGGACGGCTGCCGAATTCTGCGGAAGTTACTGCCAGGACGAAAACTGCGCTGCGGGAATAACCCTGGAGGACGGCAGATTTTCCCCGCTAAGCTCAATCTGCATGAAAGTCTTCAAAATCACATTTTATTACATATTAATTTTTTTTCCGCAGGATAAAAGATATAAAAAAGCATTACATGTTATATCCTACTTATTCTCATGAGTAATTTCAACACTGGTAGTGAAAGGGATTGTATAGAAATTAGTACTCTGCTTGAAAAAAATGTATTCCCTTTGATAAACTACGGTAGAGTTTAAAATTTCCCCCAGCTTTATTTAACTTTTATTTTAAAAATGTAATGTAGATTTATATTTCAAAGGAATCATCTCAAAGGAAGATTTATGTGCAGTTAGAAAGTGAAATAGTTTTAAAAAACATTTTTGTGTGTGATACCGCTGAGTGAAGTACTGCGATACACTTTGAAAACAGGTTCCATTAGCATCATCATTCCATTCATCTACAGATGAATGAGATGAAGTCTAAGAATCTATATCATCCTTTGTACTTTCATTGGTATAGCTAATTCCCTGCATTAGTCCTCCTTTCCTTTTAGCCATATTTTCACCTCGTTTACTCTAACTTTTTGATTCCAGACTGCGAAATTATTATTACAGAACAAATATTTTGCCATCCTTCTGAAAAATAAAAAGTTTTTCTGAAGACCAGTGATATCTGAAAAACAGTTAGTAACCTTTAGAAGTCTATTTAGTAATGTAGCAACATCGTTTATTGAAAATGCAAAATGTTCCATTTGAAAATGAGTATACTCGTTCACCGTATTTCAGCACAGTAAACCGGCGCCGCGCTCAAATCAAAGTATATTGACTTCGGTGCTGCCGTCGGAACGCAAATGTCAGCGTCATAGCGCATGCGCAAAAGGGGGGAATGCACAGAAAACGCTGGAACTGCAAGGACCGTGAAACGTCAAGCGCTGCTCCTTGGAAGCCATACGTTAACCAGTGCCGTTGTTTGTACAGTGCCGTTGTAAATAGACTATTCACCGAACTTTTCGAATGCTCCTTATACATAATATATTTTTTGTTACGTGACGATGTCGTATAAAAATATTCTTTGATAATGGGACAAAAACGGATAGTGTCTTTTATAACAAAATAAATTAGAAGGTCAAAACCCCTGGAATGTTGCATAATGGGTACAAGTGTTTAGCAATGCTTATGCACAAAATTTCATTTATGTTATTTTTTAAAACATATTTAAGTTAGTTATGTTCCGTGATTTTAAAACCCGTTTATGTTTCTGAATGTAGAACGGACATTGTACTAATTTACAGTTAGAAATAAGTACTTCCGTAGTAAAAACAGCAACAATCTTTTCGTTATTCCCATATATGCTCTGCTTTATCCAAACGAGGTTGGATAAAACCGAATATTCGAATATTTGCATACTTTCGAAATATAATTAAGGTACTTTCCAATATTGTTATTTTAAGTTAAAAATAATTATTTTAGATACTAAAAGACTTATTTATCATTCAAAGCGAAAATGATGCAATTTCATTAATTAGCTGCTTGGGAAATAAAATTAATCAATTTGGAGACCGGTTTGGGGAGACTTTCCCCTATAGTGCAGTCAAAATAGACGAAGAAAACGTGAAAGATCGGGAAATTTTCGCATAGAGCTGAAAGTTGGTACAGACCTTCAATATGTCATTATAAATGAAATGTCAAAAGTCCCCATCGACCACTGTGCTACTAACAATTTTACCCGAGGTCAAAGGTCGAAAAATCATTTTTTCACAAATACATCTTAAATAGTAAATTTTATTGTAAAAATAGTTCATAAAAAATTTGTGTATTATGTGTTTCTCTACAAAAAAAGGTCTGAATACATTTTTTTCCCTATAAATCATCATTTATGATATATCGAGGTTATAAAACTTTCGAAATACTATATTAATGAGAAGTCTCGCGTTTCTCAAGACCACACAGACAAACGAAATACATTAGCATTCTACCCCTATCCCAAGAACAAGCAATCGGTTATATTATGCAAGGAAGTGGTATCAAAGGCGTACTTTCTTTAATTTATGAACCTAAATCACTAGATAAAATGCTCTTTGGACATGCTTAAGCCAGAGCTGTCAGAGCTCATACATTACTTCATCTTGCTTTAGCAACAATAATATCGAAAGAGCTCGTTATTGATGATTATATGGATGTAAATCTTCGAAAGCTATTGAATGTGTAAAAAATAACACTGTTTCACATAATGATATTAAAAATTGTGATGAAGAAACCAAAACATTATCACTCCAATAAAAAATTTAAACCACGGACGAGGCCCAGGCAGCACAAGAATGTTCTCTGAAAGTCTAGTAACGTGCAGAATAGTAAGAACAGCGTTCAAGTAAAGTTTGTACGTTCTGTATAACGTTCTAACAATGTATTAAGCTATCTTTTGCCAAAAACTGTGAATAAATAACGTCCTATTGGACATGCAACAGGCGTTTTAATGATACCGTTCAAAAGCAATGCCTAATAACCCGTTCTGTTCGACGTGCAGAAAAAAGTGCTGGTATTACTGTACAAAAGCTATACCTAATATCACGTTTTATTCGACGTATAACAGAAGTGCTGCCGATACCGTTCAAAATTAAGCCTGACAACCCGTGATACTTGACGTGCATCAGAAATGCTGGTGGAACCGTCCAAAGGCAGTACTCATAAATCGTCATACTGAACGCATAACAAAAGTATTGGTGGTACTAAGTTTAAAAGCAATGATTAATAACACGTTCTACTAGACGCGTTGAATTTATTATTCCTGAAACGTCGGAATGAGCCGTTCACTTGGCGTCTAATAAAGTTTTACAGACACCTGTTTGGCAACATCCTGGTGTTGAGTTGCGCAATGGGCAAGCAAGTGGCAAAATCATTTATTTACATTCCTCCTCGTGGTTTGCTGTTGGTCGTATTTTTTGCATGATTTACGAATTGCATTATTGTAGAGGTAAGTTTTCAGATATTGTTTTAATAATGATGTAGAGTTATATATATAATGTTATATATGTGTGCATACATATAGTATGATATACTTTCGTGCAGAATAATTAAATGTTATCGCTATTCATGGTTCTTACCGCTAAATTGAACATGTTTATCTCCCTTGAAAAGTGTCATAAAAATACAACAGCTAATGAAGCAAGTAGTTAAAATTAGTTTGATTTAATTTCCTATACATTTGAACAGGTGCCGAGTCCAAAATGTTTAAACTTCCCTGCAAAAATTGATCCAAGGGTGGCTAAATTTTCTGAGGGGTCATTGAATGCTTTACATAAGTTTTTTAATTCAGGCTTTCTACAGACCTGGAAAGTCAGGGAAATGAGTTTTGGTCAGCGATTTGGGAAAAAAGTCAGGGAAATTTGAAGAAAGGTCAGGGAAATGCAAGAATATTTCAATTTTGTGGCAAAATCAAGAAAATACTTCCTGTTTGAACCTAATTGTAGAAATTGTTTTATATTCATTTTCTTATTTAACCTTATAAATAATTTTAAAATGTGTCCTTTATTAACATATCTTGTTCAGTCGAAATATTCTTAATTTTATCCTAAATTATTATCAGGGGCAAAATATGTAAAAAGTTATTAATTAAAGGATGTAATATTAAAAATAGAAATTCAAAAATTCAGGAAAGCCCGCTAGATAAAAAGTCAGGGAACAGCATGATAGAAGTCAGGGAAGCAAAAGCTGTGATATTTGTAGAAACCCTGAAATTGTTCAAAAGATAAATGCAGGGGTTGCCCTGGCTTTTTCTTTAAATTTTCACCAACCCATTCACCAATTTTGATTTTACTGGACGTTAAGAAATACAGTTGCCAATATTTTTGCCAAAACATATTTTCTTTTGCTAAACTTAATTTTATTTTCGCAATTTGCCACATAAATCTACAACTCAACCCCTGAGATGGAACGATTGAAATATGTGCATCTAAAGTTTTACAACAAAATTTTGAAGGGACAAGGCCCTCTTCCTTTTTTCTCGTGTAATTATTAATTTTCACCTACATATTGATTTCTCCACAATGCACGATTAATATAAACTAGATTACAGTCATGAGTGGCATAAATTTTTCAAATACAAATGTTAAAACAGTGATGAAAAATCGACAGAAAAAGAAGGAAATAAAAAAAATTATAAAATTGTATTCGTGCATAAAATGCACATTTCCAGCTACCTTTTTTCCCCGTACACAACGAAAGTTCAAAGTCCTGTTAACTACTTGAAAATAATTAAATCGAATTTAGCATTTTTCATACAAAAATTTACATAGCAATAAATTATGAATATTTTATTCTTCATCTAGATATTTTCTCCATTTTACATTTTCAAAATATTTAATGCTTTCTCCAAAAGAATATTTTGTTAATGGTGTGGTATTTAAACGTAGTCATTAAATAAGACAGATTTTCATCTTTCAATGCTGTTCAGTAGCAGTTTTTAATCCTGTTTTGGGTGCTGTGAATGTTCGTTCACAGCAAGCACTGTTAAGCGGAATTATGAAAGCACAGCTGGCTAATATAGAAAAATCTGGAAAGAGAGCTTTAATATCTGATGCAAGCTTTCGTTCTCAGTTTGTGTGCAAGTAACCTTTTCTTGAACTGAGAGTAAAAGTGTATCAAAAGGACTTAGAAATCGCCGTTGTTGCTGGTCAGAAGCAAATAAATTTACATTCACAAAACCGTCAGGAATACAAGAAACTTCTAGGTTCCAACACTCCCCTCTATAGGCCACTGCCCGTTACGAGCGGTTACCACTGTACAATGCATTTGAATAGTGATATTCGGACGTGTTTTACGCTGAGTGACAGTGGTAATCGTAATATTATTCAGGTCCCAATTACCTTTTGTCGGTTTAAAGGCCAAAATAGACTCGCATGCAATTGCCGGACGCTGCAGGGTATGAGGAGAGTTTTTATTGGTGAAGGCTTTGTAAAAGGGGGGGGAAACAATGCTGGGGCGAAGAATTTTAGTGGCTTTCAATGACCAGTTGGGATTTGCTGACTAAGGATAACCCGTGAAACCACAAAAGAACGTCAAGCACACAATGTTGGCACTTTTCTCCCCAATCAGTCTTCTAGATACTGAAATATACATTGAGTTACCATTCTAGTGTACTGAAACGCACGTGAGTCTACGTTAGCCTTAATACCAGAGTATCTCCCTCTTTCTCTGCAGTGGGTTAAATTTATTGCATACAAGTGAGAATTGGCTGTTAAAATGTTGAACGAGGTAATTCATCGTCCATGGGAACAAAAAAAAAGTTGATTTGGTGGGGGGGGGGGGGAGAAAAGCGAGAGAGCAAACGTCGTTATGATGTCTGGCTGAAATTTTGCGAGTCAAATTTGAATCGCGGTTTCAAAAAGTGAGTCAATTTTTTCAAAATATATCGATTTGCACATAAAATGCGAGTACGTGCTAGCCCTGCCACCAAGAGAAGTGTTTTTTTTTTTTTTTGCCATGATAAATGATATACATGAAATTATTGATGGTTTTGGTTATTGACGATTACCAACTGTTTGCCAGCATATTTGACAAAAAAATAGTTTGGCGGGAATGGCCGATGATATAATATATAAGTAACCTTTTTTGATTACCCAAACCGTTCATTTAGAATGTCTTCTTATAAAATGTTTTACTGCAATGAGATTTGTAAAAAAATCTAGTAGTAAATCGTATTAGTAATTAAACTTTTATTACAAACATAAAATATCATTTAAGAATTGCCCTGTGGAGTTTTTTCTTAGATTACATAATCAGTAATATTAAAACTATAACAAATTTCACCATTTTAAAACTAAGAAATATTATGTTATAATCTTCATTAGCTGTTGGTAATAAATGCTTCATTAACATATTATGCAGGTCTCTTAAGTAAACGTGTCCTTAAAAATAGAATCATAGTAGGATCACAAACACTCCTGCATGTGTACCATGTTCTATGATTTTCTGTATAACTTCGCCTTTTGCCCTGTGAGTGCCTTAGCAACACAGGATCAGCCTAACTTACTTAGGGCAGAAGGAGGGGGCAGTTGTTCCTAAAATTAGAGAAAATAACATTTTTATGTGTCAATGTTACACGTTCCCCTCTCCCCTGCCTCCCAAGTTATATGCCAGATTGCACCAATCCAACTAGCGTTGCCAGGCATCCGGATAAAGCCGGACATTGTTAGGCTTTTTGATTTTGTGTCCGGCCAAACTTAATGATGTCTGGCTTTTGTAAGGATTTTTACTGGTGACTTTGGCTGATTAGTAAAACAGTACTTGAACTGATTTGGCATTCGATGTTATTTGTATTTCATTAAAATTTAACAAGATTCATGGTAATAATTAAAAAAATTGATTTTACATACAATTTTTTTGTTGCATCTATTAATACTGAGACAAAATCCTCAATATTGTAGGCTGTCCGGCCTTTTTACCCAAATGTCCGGCCAAACTGGCTTGTCTGTCCGGCTATTTGGTTTGGCGACCTGGCAACCCTAAATCCAACGATACCTTAAGAGTATAAATTTATTCCATGTTTGTCATTTATGTGAGAAGCTACTCCTTAAAACCATAATTGCTGAAAAGTGTACAAATTAGGGATGTAACGGGTATTGATTTTGCCGGATACCGGATATCCGAAGCTCCTTTGGTTGCCGATTACGGATATCCAGCACTAAACGTGTATTTAGTTATTCAGTGTGTTTTTCATTTTTTTTATATAATGACATCAGAACAATAAATTGCAAACATGTTTAACATACCATTTAAGTATTTTTTAATAATTGACTTATAATTTACAAAAACTAAATATCTTTACATATATGTGCATAAAAAATATTGGTACTTAAGTATTATCCCGGCGGTCTGCTAAGACCAGCGATTTTTCGCCAAGACAAATGCCAGGCACATGAAATTGTTTATTGTTTGGAATACGATTGGCAACATTTTGCCTGCACATTTGACGAAAAAATAGTTTGGTGGGAATGACCGCCGGGATAATACGCAAGTACCAAAATGTTACTAAAAATGTAAACAGTTAAAATATTCCTTTTATGTATGCAGTGCTGTCAGAAGGAAATAAATTTAAATGACACATTTATTAAAATAACTGTACTTGTAGATTATTTGCACTAAGAAATGCATAATTTATTATTATTATTTTTTTTAATTTAAGAATAAGATATCTATTTTGATAAGATGCCTTTGATAGATAAGTTATTTTTTCCCCAAACATGGGTTTAATGCTTTTTTTCTGTTTTATTCTTTAATAATAATTTACATTAAGTGATTTTTAGTTTTATTTTAAGTTATATTACTTTTAGAGATTGATAAATAACAAGTAAATCTCTTTTAAATATTTATAAAACAGAATTTTTCAGGTCATGCATTAAATTTCTTTAATAAAAAAAATCTACCAGTTAAAAAACAAAAATAGATCTATTTAATTGTTTAGCTTCTAAATTATATGAGCACTCTTTCACAGCACCAAAACTTATATGGCACCAAATTCATTAATATTAAAAAAAAAAATCTCCCTGCCACTGTAAAAAAATTTGAAGACAGAATAATAGGACTTTTTTGTTAATTATCAGATTTCTGGAGAAAATATATATATATATATATTGGAAAAACTCCATGGGGAGAGTGTGTAAGATTTCCGCTTTTTATATTTTATTTATTTATTTTTTAATCATTTTGCAGAATTTTTCTAACAATTCCATTGTGTTTGTTTTTTCCCTTTCTTCCCAGCAGTAATTAAGTATTAATTTCCAGCATCTCTCAATTTCAATCTTTTTCCATTCATATTGAAAATAAGTATTTTTCCTTTATTTAAATCTCCAATGCTGTAAGAATAAACATTAACTTCTATTTCACACAAACTTAAGTACAATAGTTCAATAGTTATTGAACTTGAAAATCGTAAGTATCATTACTCAAATGTCTGAATGTTTTTCCCATTTTTCTCCATGCGTTACATTTTTTAAAAATTGCCTTTCAGCCATGTAATATGTTGCCTCTCCCCCCTTTTTTTTAATTTTCACTTATTTGTTTTATTTTCCGAGGCTTATTTTTCCCTTTTGTTTATTCACGCCCAGTTCCCCTCCCCCCTTTTTTGACTTATGAATTATAATTTTGCTTATCCATTCTTAGAAATTATTTATAATTAAAAAATTGAAACAACAAATTTAAAAAGAATAGCACATTTGTTCTGTAAAAATCAAAATGATATGTACTAAGGACAAACTTTCTTCATTTTTCAATTTTGAAAATGGAGCCTTCATTTTACATGTGTATAAATGTGATTTTAAAATATTTGTGGCGGCCGCCGCGCCTGCGATCGGTGCGTTCCCGACCACCAATCTGATCCTTCAGCGGCCACCACATCGAACAAGCTTCTGCGCATCCTGTGAGGAGCGCTAGCGGCTACTCCCACTGTAGCAGAGCCAGGGAATCTGGCAACGCTGATGTGCGGTCCAGCAGTATAAAAGGAAGTGTGTTCACGCATGGTTCGCAGTAAAAGTATTATTATTATTATCGCGTTGCTGTTGTTGTTACCAGAACTCTATGGATGTAAATTGACCGTATCGTGCAGAGCTTGCATGCTCGACTTAAAGTCTGAATAAAATGTTGTTAAGTTTTTACTAGATGGTATTTTCATTCAACTGATGTTACACTCGACGTATTCTTAATTTTTATCTATAGTAAGGAGCTGACAGCACGCTCCTCCACATAGTCAATAAGTTTTTTAACCCTCTGACTTTTTTTACCTGTCTTATAAAACTGTGTCTTAAATTTTAATCATTATCCTTCCTTACATTTTTTCTTTTTCATGCAGGGTTGGACGGTATTTACCGTCTGATGGTATTTACCGGTTTTTACTACGGTTTTTACAGTCTTTGGAAAAACATGTTTTTACCAGGGTTTTTAAAACCTTTGAGAAAAACTTATTAGTTTGACTATTTTTTGTCACTTTTTTGAAGATTTGTCTCTGCACCAATGGCTGAAAGGTTCTGCTCTCGAAACTGGATGGTGGGAGGTGCCAGGTTCATACCCCGGTCGTGCCTGTTGATCTAGCTGTTCGGAGTTTTCTGTTGATTTTTTTTTTTTTTTTTAAACCGCGCATAAATACTGGCTAGGATCCCGTAGAGATAGGAAGGTATTCCCCTATAGGACTAGGACTTTAGTGCAGTGAATCGGCCTTAATCCACAAGCAAACAATGAAGATTTATCTGCTCTTTTTTCATTTTCTCAGGGATAAAAGTTCAGGACATTTAATACCACTACATCCATTTCCATATAACAATATTCACCTTATTCAGTGTCTGATTTGGTAAGTAAAAGAATGCTACACGAAAATAGTTCATTTTAAGGAATATAATAAACACAGAAAACTTTTATCCATGTTTTCATCTTACAAGAATTCAAAGTTATAGATGCTAATGTACATTTATCATTATTAAACTTATTAAAACTATCATTATGAGAAGGCACATAACAATATTTATTACAATTATGTAATGCAGGCTAGTTTAATAATTTTTACTTAAATGAAAATTGTAAATATACTTTTATTACATAATGTAGTTTGCATCCTCAGTATGTCCTGATGATGATATATCCACATCAATTACATGAAAATACAGTTTTATAAATAGCATTAATATACAGTTTATGACTCAGGAAGTTTATTGTATCATTAGGTTTTTACCCCTTTTTCCCAGGTTTTTACCGGTAAAAACCTAGTTTTTACCATGCCCTGGTAAAATCCAGTTTTTTTCCTGTAAAAACCAACCCTGTTTTCATGTATACTTTTATAGAACATGTGTATCATTATCATGCTGGTGTCATCTCAAATTTAGAGTTTCAAAAAATCTAGTTTTTGAAAGCCGGGAAGAAACTTGAGAATTTTGAAAGTAAACAAAACCAGCAATTTTCCATTTTGAAGTTAGGGCTAATATATGAAATATAAACACAATAACCACAGTTAAAATTAGCACATAAACCTGTTTGACATACAAATTTTATGATGTGGTGTGCTTGGGTAGATATGGTTTGTAGTTTTTGTTGTTTATTATTAAATGTAAAATATCGTAACCTTCTGACTCTGGTAGTACAACAGTTGTACCAAAAGATAAATGTGACTGAAGAACTGCTCTGGTACAAGTGCCTTACCCAAGACTTCTTTGTCCTCTCTTGACGGGAAATCAACTGCCCGACCAGTCGCCCAGCACATAGTTCTTGGAACTGGGAGATGGAAGGTGCCTGATTCAAAACCAGGTCTCGTCCACCGACCAAACCGTTCGGAGTTTTCAGTGGGTTCCTCCAAAACTTAGCGTAAATATGGGTTAGGATCCCTTAAAAAGAACCCCACGGGGGGGCACCCCACCTATGGACCTTGATCCTTCGTACAGATAATTGGTCTTAATCCCACAACAACATTTGACAGGATATCCTCTCATCCTTCATTGAAGATGGATAAGGAATTTTTAGAGGAGATTTTTCTTGCACTGTGGGAGAGTCAGGCGTGTTAGTAAGATAATTGACTGGGGCAAAAGTGATAGTTAATTGACTGGGATTCATCATCCAGATTTGAATTCTATTTGGATATTTGTGTGGTCAGTGATATTTGCCCCTACCTACCAAAGAAAGGACAAGACCTGCTCTTCAGCTGAAAAGTACGGGAATGAAATCTTTCAGATTATGCTGTTTTCTGGGACAAAAATTGTCAGAGTTGTGGCGAAATGTGGTTCAGGAAATTAAAGTAAACTTTCACAAATTTCCTTTTTTTTTTTAACAGTGCTCAAGTTCCTTTGACTCCAACATGCTGTTAAGCACTGAGCTCCTTCAGTCATCTAGTTAATTACTACGCTCACTTCCAACTGTTAAGCATGGAGAGGAAAATGTTAATGTCCGTAAATCAATCTGAATTAAAGAAGCTGAAATTTGCTGCAAAGGTAAAAGGAAGTGTGCAGGTATGTTGGGTAACAGCCAATCACAGGTTCTCGCCGAGAAATATGCAAAACAGGCAGTCATATAAGAAGCCGCCATTGTGAAGGGTTACAGGAGTTGCATGTAAATGACGATGGAAGGTGTTGAGAACATTTGTAAGATTTTTTTTTTCCAAGCTAGGCGCGTTTCTAGGGATTTCAGAAGGCAAATGGAATTTTCTGAGAGCTGTCGGACTGTTGGATGTATTGAGCAGGACAGTCTATCACAGATGTTGCTCTTTTCTTCGGCGTTCATCATTCTGTAATTTCATGATTACGGAAACAGTTCCAAACCACACAGACATTTCTCCGAAGGCCCATTGTCGGTCACCCAAGAGTCGACCTTCTTACATCTTACGTTTACATCTTCCGCACAAGGGTTACAACCCCTGTGGAAGATCGATATATTGCTATTTTAGCCAAGCGGAATCGCAGAACGACCTCCACATGTGTGACATCTATGGTTACAGCGTCCATTGATAAAGCGATATCTGCAAGTACTGTATGCCGAAGATTACATATGAGTTGGATTGTATGCCCGGATACCTCGAGTTTGTGTTTTTCTATCCATCCAATCAAGACGGGCACGATTAAAGTGGTGCCGGGAACATGTCAATTGCACTGTGTCTGACTGGGGCAATGTCATGTTTACTGATGAGTCAAGATTTGCTCTGGAGCCAGATGACAAGCATATAAGGATATGGTGTGAACAAGGAACATGCAATCAGCCCCAAAACATCACCGAACATCACGCATTCCGAGGCGGAAGCATTATGGTGTGGGCAGGGATTTCATTAGGATACCGCACTGACCTGCACATCTTTAAGCGGGGTTCTATGACGGCTGTCCGGTATCGAAATGAAGTCCTAGAACCCATTGTGAGATTGTAGCTACAGCAGTTGGCCCTACTTTTGTTTTAATGGACGATAACGCATGCCCCCATAGAGCTGACATCGTCGATGACTACCTGGAGAGTGAAGGGATTGTGCGTATGGCGTGGCCAGCTTATTCGCCAGACCTTAATCCCATTGAAAATCTTTGCAGAGTTCATACACCTCCTGGAAATCCTTAAAAACTCCTGGATTTTGATTTAAAACATTAAGTGCCCTGGAAAACTCCTTGATTTTACTAATTTTTCTGTAGATTCCTGAAATTTTAGTAATGACTCCTGAAAATATTGTTTAATTTAGTTTTTTTTCGACTCGAGTTTCAAGTGTAATAATCCACCGCCATGTTTATTGACATTCCTGCCACGGACTTGGAGACAAGGATTGTAATCACTTCAGTGGGCTGAAAGCTTACCGCAAAAAGTTCCAGTGATTGCGCGATTCGCTGTAGACATTCGTCCCTGCTCTCCTGATATCCAATAAGTTCGTTCCTGAACTAAGCCCGTTGGCATTCTCAAACTCTTTTATTGCTAACTGCTAGCTCTTATGTCACTGCGAAAGTATCTCGTGATTGGTGTATGAGCTGTATGCTCTTATCTCTTCTGTGGTACACGGGGGTACATGTTTACAAAGCTGAGTTCCAACACACCGCCGCAAACAGTGGTGTGTTGGAAATAATCTGTATGCGTGTGACAGTAGTCAAATTTTAAACCATCCTGAGATTTTTATACTTTTCAATTTGCCTAAAGATGCCGGATGGAAAATGCGTTTTCAATGATGCTTGGTTAGAAAAGGTATTTATGTATAATCCTGGGAAAACTCTTTAAAATATCCTTGAATTCATACTGCGAAAAAGTGTCGGAACCCTGTCTTTGGGATGTTCTCGGCCGTGCTGTATCTTCACAAATTCCCACCTCCAGCCACTCTTATTGAGCTGGAAACTGCTCTACAAGAAGAATGGCGATTGCTTAATTCTGCGATGGTTGACCACGTAATTGGAAGCATGGTCACAAGGTGTAACCTTTGTATACAGATGAGGGGAGGATCACATACCCTATTAATGTCTTTTTTTTTCATTTTATGCGGTTTATTTTCACTTTATACATAATTCTGTTTAAGCCTCCAGTATGTCATTATCTGATAACTTACAAAAATTTAATATTTTCCTTTCTGTATATAATTATTCATTTTGTTTTATGCATAAATATATATGCTACTTTCCTGCCGAATTTTGTGTCAACCAAAGCAGTATTTGTTGATTTTTTTGCATTTTACATCTTCATGCTTAACTTTTGGAAGTGAGTGTTGGAAGGTTGGGGAGTTCAGAATACTGGCACTCCTTGGAAACTAATAGTGACCATCGAGAAAACTTTCGGAACCACGTATTTAATGTATATTGTAGTACTTTGACAGTTAGCAACAACAGTGAAATGTCAACAAAATTCTTTACTAAACAATTTTTTCTTTCTTCCTTTTTTAGGTGCCATAAAGACAAATCCTCTGTGGAAGGATGTGCCGAAAAAACAAATTGAAGATATAATTAGAGAAATAAAAAAATTAGGAAAATAGTTGCTTTGTTTCACTTTTTCCTTTATTCTAGCTTTCTTGTGCTCACCAATATATGTCCTGCTGGCATTTTCAAATCTTTTGTAAGACAAATATATGAAGTTTTGAATACATGTTCCATCAGTACATCCAGTTGATGGTTTATACTTTGAGAAAATAAGTAAAAAGATTGGACTTAACAATGGTTAGATAAAATGCAAATAACTTTATTTAATGGGGCTGTACTCAATGAAGATTCACTCTTCTGGATTGTACACTGAAATTTTTCTGAAAATGTATTTCAGAACATTTTTATTAATATACAAGTTCTTTGGTAGCAGCATAGCAGATAAAGGTTTGGTTTTTTATCCTTCAAATGTTTGCCAATTTAAAAGTGAATGTCCATTTCTTACTAACATATTGCAATATTGAATTACAGCACTAAACAATTTGCAGGGTGAAAGCTTGCTACAGGGTGCATTAAATTTAAAAATTAATTCTAAAAGTGATAAATGAGAAAGTAAATCAAAATTAACAATATGGAAACTGCATAAGATGACCGTAGTCGGATAAAAATTAATCTGCACATTTAATCCAGAATATTCTGCAAACTTATAGCATGTGATAACAGTATACAATCTACATACGGACATGGTATATGCAATGAACTTGCAGTAGTTTCTCCCAGGTAATTATCCATCTTTTAAAAAACATCTCCACAAAACCTAGAAATTTCTGCAACAAAACATTAAAATGTATCTGTGCTCAGTATTTGTTTACTTGTGCATCTATTTGACTATAGTGATAACATGATAGCCTAACTTGTGCCCAGGGACTTTTCAAATTTTATACCCCTTAATACAGCTACCTCAGTTCATCTGTCCCTATACATAGCTTGAAACTTAATTTTTTGTGCTATTTGTTATCTGTGCTAGTCATAATCGAGGCATGGGGGGACATCAGTTTCTTCATATTGCTATGAATGCCTTATGCTCATGTGTGGCCAAAAAATTTTTTTGAAGGGTGGGGGGGAGTAGTGACTTTAAAAAAAACTTTCTGAACTAAGCCAAATTTTACAGTTACAACAATTTAAGTTTCAATATTGCTTTGTAATGCAGCTTTGCTTACATTACATAATGTACTAAAACTGGGGGGGGGGCAAGTGCCCTAACTTGCCCCCCCCCCCTTATAGCCACCCAGGTTTATGCTTAAAAAAATTGAATTCCTTATAGATAGAACTGTACAATTATGTATTGAAGATTGACAATTTTAGTTTACAATATTAATTTTGAATCTTGAAGTTACTTATAAAAGTATTTGAGAGAACATCACAATTACACTGTATTGGTTTCATATTGCTTCCCATTGAAATAGTTCTTTTCAAGTAACTAAATGGTAATTTACTAGAAGTTACGAAATTTGTTTTAATCTTGAACATTTTATGAGGGTGGTCATTCATATATTTTTTATTCAAAGAATTATTCACGCACACACAAAAAGAATAACTAAAGATTCCAAATTTATAATTTATGTAATTGATTTAAATGTTTTCATACAGAAAATACTATCTGCTGGGCCATGCTGAGATTTTTTCTGAGAAGGGTAAAAGGCCTGGCCTGGATAAGATTGTTTTTAGACTTAACATCACTAACTCATGGTTACAAGTTTTGGATCATGTTTTTTAAATTTTGTTTGTAGTGAAACTGATAATTGGAGGAGTGGGTGTAGTAATGATGATTGTTTTAGTATAGAATTGGAGAAGTTGATAGTGATGAAATTTTACCAAATTACTTGAAAATTTCAACATTTATCTTCATAGGCAAAATGAAATATCTGTATTCCTATTGTTGCTAAGCAAGCCTGTTTGCTACAGTAACACATCTTAATTTAATTTTTTTTCATTTAAAAAAAGGGGGGGGGTAGGTGAATCATGTTTCTAAGTTTGGAATAATGTGAAGAAATCAAACTTTTTTTTCTAGCTAATTTTAAAAACAAGAAAGATTTTTTCAAATTTTCAAGGATTTTTAGATGTGACCAAGAAGAAGCTAAGTATTGGCAAGAAATGCAGTATTATGAAGAAGTCATGTAGATACTATCATTTAAATGAATCTTCATTTTTTACCTATATCAGAAAGAAACATTGGATTTCAAAGAAAAATCCAATGGAATCTAATTATAAATTTAGGAACAGTATAAGAATATTTTTTCTGCAAGCTGCAGTTAAATTTATTCTAGAAGATTCAGTTATGCAAATAATGCACAAAAAAAACTTGCACTGTTAACAGAATTTTAGTTTAATTTGTAGCTAAAAATAATTTATCAATTTTTTGAAAAAGGTATCAGTACTGGTTCTAGACAGTATTTATCAATTAAGTATTTGCATATTCAACAGACTAGTAACTTTCATTAAATTAGAAAATGTTAATCCTTCTCCTCTAAATTTTAAAGCAATAACAGGGTTTCTGCAGACGTGGAAAGTCAAGGAAATTGAAGAAAGGTCAGGGAAATGCAAGAAAATTTGAATTTTGTGGTAAAATCAAGAAAATATTTGTTGATTGAACCTAAGTATAGAAATTGTTTTATTTTCATTTTCTCATTTAACCTTATGAATAATGTTAAAATGTGTTCTTTATGAGCATATGTTGTGCAGTTGAAATATGCTTAATTTTATCCTAAATTATTTTCAAACATGGTTTTTATTAGAATCCAGTGATGTCCAATAAGATTCTTGTATATATTAATTTTATTATTATTATTATTTGTAAAAAAAGGGGGGGAATGTATAAAAAGTTATTAATTAAGGGATGTAATGTTAAAAATAGAAACTCAAAATTCGGGAAAGCACGCTCGATAAAGTCAGGGAAGCAAAAGCTGTGAAATCTGTAGAAATCCTGAATAAACATAATTTTGCAAGCAAAGGTTGGAAATCCAGCTAACATTCACATTTACTTGCAAAAATTTACTATCTCGTGCGCGTCATAATAAATAACTACAGCGTCACATTTAAGTTAAAATTCATAACAGTACGTGCATAAATAAAATTATTTGGAAAGCATGAAATCGGAACTAAATATCATTGTTTATAACAATATTTAGTATCGATAAAAACAGATTCGACGAACGATATCGATACTATCGATTTTCAACACGTGTTAGGTGAAAAATGCACAGCCAATCAAATTGAGCTACGATAAAATTCAACTCTACAGTTGATTGATTGAAGGAAGAGGGCGGTGACGTCACATCGATATAGTACGTTCAGACAAAACATAATTTAAACACGGTGTGCACGTCTTACCGAAACATTTAATAGTTCTGGATGAGTTCGGGAAGTACGTAATTTGAACCGGTGTTGTACGTTTTAGAAACGTTGGCTGCCCGGACACATAGACGTTAGTAGAACGTTCTTTGTTTACGTACCGTGAACGTTTAAACTGAATGTTCACAGTTCGTACTTGGAACGTAAGTGTGCTGCTGGGGGGGTCTGCAGCAAAACTATGAATTCAGTATTTTAATATGGTATCGATAGCAAAAAAGTATCGATAGCAAAAGAGCTGAACGTATGGGAGATTGGTAAGCTCATTTGAATTGATTTATAGAAATGCTTCCTTATTTTCACACATCAGGACATTTTTCTTATACTAAGTCCGCCTATTTATATCTCCAGGACATGCTGCAATCGGAAAATTTGACTGATCCTAATGTTTTTAGAAGGTTTATACAACGATTTTTTACTGTTAGACGTTCAAAAGTCCTGCAAAATTCAGTTGTAGAACTTCGACAGATATTATCATTGAACAATCACTAAGGAAATCAATGAAAACAGATGGAGGTATTGCTCGAGGAAGAGGTACACATGGGTTTATAGCATGCATACAATGAACACTGTGTGTGAGGGACTAGAGAAGATGTTACTGATATAAAAATGGGCACTACTGAGATCAGTACGTAGATACATGTAATTCACGTCAAAGAAGAGATAATGAAGATATTAAAAAACTTCTTGATTGGTTTTAATTACAATATCCATTCCCAATGGAGAAAACAATTTCCATTGCAAGTGGAGATGAAAAAACAAACTGTCATAATACTCGTGAAATAGGAATCAATTCTATGACTAAAATGTTTGGCCAGAATTTTAACCTTTTCGCATCGGCTCATTCCTGAAGGATTTCGACCCAGGAAACGGCAGAATCTGTGAGATTTCATCCCCCTCTTTCTCAGCAGATGAGCATACCATGTCTTTGTTTGGTAGGGTGGAAGAGAGGAGGGTAGTATGGGAAACTCCCTTCCCTCGCCTTCCCCCCCCCCACAGTATAACCGAGTATAACAAAAGAGATTCTCACCTCTCGAAATTCCTTATCTACCTTCCATGAAGGGTGAATGGGTTTCTCGTTCAAAGAGGGGAAAGAAATCTCCGGTAAGGCATTTGTACCAGCGCCGTTCTCCAGTCATATTTATTTTTTGGTACAACTGCTGTACCGCCGGCTTCAGAAGGTTAAAGATATTAAACTGGGTACTTTTCCGTTATCTCGATACCACCCAAATTTGGCGACTTTTTTTTTGTCGCCAAGTAGCTCCGATGTTTTTTGGCAACTTTTTTTTGTCGCCAAGTAGCTACGATGTTTTTAGGCGATTTTTCCTGTCCGCAATTACCTACCGGATATTTATTTCACCTTAAACATTTTCAATGCCTACAAAACAAACATTTTAACAAAAAATACAAAGTTAAAAATGTAAACATACAAAATAGACTCACCATTACATACGAAAAATTTCAATGAATGTTAAATCATAATAAAAACAACTCATAAAACGTATTACTGTTATAAAACTAAAACGATAAGTTTCAAACCAATGAATATTTTAAATATCCGCACGATAAGTTTCAAACCAATGAATGTTTTAAATATCGACACAATACGACAACGAGATTACCTACGGGATTCTCTTTTTAACAAGTTCATTGACACACCGAGCATGTGCAAGGCGGTTTGACTGCTATACTAATTGCATTCACCAATTTCTATATCCTGAAGATTCTACACAAATCGAAATATCGGCAATTCTACACAAATCGAAATATGTTAAAACATATTTACATTTTCAGCTTCTTCTTGCAAATTCCAAACGTTTCAATTTGAAGCTCAACATTTCAAAATTCACATGGCGGCATTCACACTTTACAAAACAATTCCTTTAACAACTCTGCCAAAAACTTATTTTATCAACTACATTCGTCGCCACATTTCCTTAATTCATATTTATACAAATATATATGTAAAAGTAACACTCACCTAAACTGAAGTAAATATGGCTACACACGCTTATACATACTACGCACGTTTATACATCAATACAACAACAAGATCGCGGAAGGATACAAAACTGCTCTCGGCCTACGCAAGATTAATAAATCAAAAATTTTGACGAATACAAAACAGAAAAATACGTTATCCTTTACTATTCAAACACAAGCTAACATACTACGGACACAGAAGCAACGTTAGTAAAAAAAAAAAACAAGCTCGCCGCACGATTCAGGATACACGTTTGCGTATCAATTAACAACACACTCGGAAATTAGTATAATCAGTACGTCGCATTATTTGATTTGCTTTCCTTTTGAAACAGTAGCGCTTGTACTACGCATTAAGAATCCGGGTTACCAAAAAAAAATGAAGATCGCCGCGCAAAGGAGGATGGGTTACCAGAAAATATTGTCGCCAAGCATCGCCCTCTACTGCCGGGAAAAAATCGCCAAATTTGACTGGCTCCGAGATAACGGAAAAGAACCTTAAACTGAAACTTGTTGATAAAATGCTCCCTCTTTTAACTATAAAAGTTCACAATGAGAAGGTACCAATAGATCCTGTATTATTATTTCAACGCATGAGTCTTACTAAGTCCTTTGAATATGAACTTGAAACATTCTTTAAATATGAATTAGCTCCTTATCCATTATCACTCTCCGATGAACTGGAATTCGTAAAACACAAAAATCAACCATTTATGATTGCTTTCAATGTGTAAATGTTGAAATTGATAACACAAATACCACCTATATCATCGATGGAGGATATCTTTAGTATCGTATTGCTACGAATTTTCGGGGTCATCCTACGGGGTCATCCTTTCGGGGTCATCTACGATATCCCTTGCATATTTTCACAATTTTTGCCTGTGAAAGTGTTTTATTTTGTGTGAGAAATACAGCATTTGTGAGAGCTTCAGATCTAGCGGACTATTGAAAGCACATTACTGTTTGATTGTGCTTCTAAATTTTGTACAGCTGATTGTTCGAAGAAGTTCTAGAAACGATAAAGTTCGTGTTCCATCCCGACAAGTGGACTTTTTATTAGAACTTTCTACACCAATTGGACTTTAGAACGACGAACCCAGGAAACAAGCAGAGTATTCTGAAACAGTATTAGATGGGATCGAGAAGAAGTATCCGATACTATTTTCGCGAAATACATTCACTATGTACATAGACATTTTGGTCACAACGTTATCATAATATTTGATGGTTACTCTGATGATACGAAGAATATCAATGCTGCCGAACAACGTCGCCGTTCTGCTACATCTTCTGATGTCCTTTTTGATCAATTTATGACAGTTCCAACAAACAAATAACAATTTCTTGCTAACACTCAGAACAAGTCTCGCTTCATTTCAATGCTATCTGAAAAATTAAAAGCGGCTGATACTTTTGTGAGACAAGCTAATAATGACGCGGATGTCCTCATAATTGAAACAGCTTTAGAAAACTTCAATACGAATACAACTATTGTTGCTGATGAAGATGTTGATTTGTTAATATTATCTACTGCACGAACTCCTTCTGATAGAATTATTTACTTTTTGAAACCTGGCAAAGCTGAAACCGAAACAAAAATGTATTCATCGCAAAGTTTAACTCATATCCAAAATGTCAAGCTCATATTTTACTTTTACATGCAATAACTGGAAGCGATACTACGTCAGCGCTTTTCAAACTAGGTAAAGCAAAAGTATTTTAATTATTTGAAAAACGTCATGATGTAATTGATTTCGCTGAAATGTTCAGGAATATCGGCTCCTCTCCTGACATTATCCTCACAAATGGAGTTCGTTTTCTTCTTGCTATATATGGAGCACCCCCCCCCAAAAAAAAAAATTGATGTCATACATTAGTATAGATATTTAAGTTTTGTGAAAAGTACACGTAACAATACTCTCCAACTTATCTACACTTATACTCCAACATCTGCTGCTGTTTATCAACATTTATGTCGCGTCTACTATCAAGGTAACGAACTGCATCCTCAAAACTGGGAATGGGTATTGAAAGTTAACGGTTTGGAGCTCATTCAGACTTTACTTCCACCTGCTCCAGAAAAACTTCTTAATACTATTCTTTTGTACTTGCAAGAAGGGTTGTAATTATAATCGTGGCTGTAAAAAAGTAGAATTGTTTTGTTCACAAGTATATAGTACATGCCAACGCCAAACTTGAAAAGACCAGCTCCAAATGTTGAATCAAATACAGGAGATGATGATGTTTATGATATCAGTGAAGATAGATCTGATTCATATTCTTTCTTAGAGAAATCTAAAGAAATCCAACAACAAGGGGAAAAAGAAAGCGGAGAAGAACAGATGACTGTTGAAGAATTTGAAAATTGCTGATATCAAAATTCATTAAAAATAAGCAGAAATCTTTTTGATAAAATTCATTTCATTAAAATAAATTTTAAAAAATCTCTTTTGTACAGAGTTATATTATTTACAAACTTAGTCTGAATATTTTTTTCCTTATCGTTGAAGCGATATTTACGAATAAAATGATTTTTCGACTCGTATAAAATTTTTAGCAGCACAGGCATCGATGGGGTTTTTGGCATTTCATTTATAATGACATGTTTAAGGTATGTACCAATTTTCAGCTCTATGCGAATTTTTCGGATGTTGAATGTCTAGTTTGACTGAACTATTATACACTGCCTGGTATAGAAAATGCAACATCATGAAGATTGTCGATGCAATTATGCAAGTTTCCTTAAATACGCAGCTGGACAATTTATGTAGATATTCTGAAAGGCAAGTGGGTCACGTGATTATAACGCATATAAAAAGGAATGATATCGCAGATGAACGAATAGTTGTACTCTCTAGAATTTTCAAATTTAGCTATAAGAACGGAAAAAATCGTATTCATAAAATCGCATTCAAAAAAAAAGTACAAACAATTGAGTAGAAGTTATAAAAGTAGTTATTCAAAATTTTAATTAACAATTATTCAATGTATTATGATGTAATTATTAAAAACAATTGCAACATATTTGCATTATGATAGAGTATTAAAGAGATTTTTTAATAATTTTAATTTGAATACTTGTTTTGCAAACTTGTTTGAAAACTTGTTTGCTTATTTAGTGATGGAAAAAAAATGTAAACGTACTATTATTTTTTGATACACGTAGCTAACTTGAAAAAAAATCGTACAAGTAAAAGAATTGTTTATAATATCCCGTACTTTCTAACTTACTTATCGTTTGCGTGACTTCTATGCTACAAATGAGAAAAGAATTTCAGCCACGATGAATGCCGGTTGGAAATTGAGCTTGCATGAAAGATTATGACAAACATTGAATGTAAAATGTATTTATTTAATGTATTCTTGGCACTGGAAAGATAAGTATTCGAAAACATAATTCTCATTTGAGACATATAAGGGAAAAAAAAAGGTGAGGGAAAATTCGAATAGATAGATCGAAAAGGTCGTATGAAAGAGGTTAATCACAATGGAGCAGTTGCTAGTGTTGAGCAAATTATTGCAATCGAGCCTCACCATGGCACAGTGGTTATGTCACTGAAAACGATAGACGGCCAAAGTATGAAGGTCCCGGGTTCGGGCCCCATCGCGCGGCTGTCGATTTGGTGGGTTTTCTCCTGATGTAACGTGAATGAGCGTTAGAACCCCTTAAAATGTCCTCCTACCAAGACACTCCCCATCCTTGTCAGATCGCTCGAGAGTAGCGTTGCCATAATCCCACAAACAAAACATACTGAAATCGAAAAACAGCTTAATTCTATGCCTAAAACTTTTATTTCTAATTTAAAGCTCTTTGTACTTTGGATACTCGAAAGTTAAAACTGCAACGCTATATAAAAACGCTTCCAAGTCCAAAAATCTGTTCTTCGTTAAATAAAATCAGAAAATATTCCAGAACTCTGGCGGAAATTTTCAGTTTTGCTGCAAATCCATATTTTAATCGCATCCATGAATCTATTAAAGTATTTCCAAAAAGCGAATTGTTTCCAAATAACCTTCCATCAGCAAATTCATCTACATTTCATTCGAAGGTAAATTATTTATTGGAATTCAAAATTTGAAAAATGTTACATTCACATAAAAAATTTTAAATAAAATTCATACCATTTGTTACCACTTAAACCCTTGACCACTAGAAAAAGATTTATAGTCAGAAGAAAGCAAGATATTGTATTTTAAGCAATGAATAATTTTCACAAATATTTGGTTATTTTGGTCAACTTTTTTTTTTTTTTTTTTTTTTTTCAGAGAGAGAGATAGTGTGAAAGTAAGGGAGAGAGAGAGATCGAATAAAATTGCATTTTCTGCAAACCATCGATGAAATTTCTCAAATTTAAAAAATAATAACACTTTCTTAACCATATTTAAAAATTTTAGTTAAGTAAGATTCTTAGTTGTTAAATATATAAACATAATTAACGTTATGATTCCTTAATACTTACTAGCAATAAAGGTTTAAAGGGACACACTGCCTCTAAAATGTTCAATATACACCGAAGAGTCATACATTATGACCACCCACACATTTGTCAATGAACTCGTCTAGATGACATGGAGAGCACGTAATTAAGTGGGAATGTTATTTAACTGTTGTTGGAGAAGATAAGGAATCACTCTTGCACTAACATTTGTGAGTGATGGGAAAGGGTGTTGATCTAAGCGATTTTGATAGAGGTCAGATGCAGATTGTATTGGCCCGAAGACTCGGAAAGAGCATCTCCTAAACTGCATAACTTGTCGGTTGTTCACGATCTGCCGTAGTTAATATTTATAAAAATTGGATTAATGACGTTGAAAGCAGAAATAGACACCACGATGTTGGGCGTCCACTCATCATCAAAGAAGGAGGACGCCGGAGACTGTCCCGCCCAGTAAAGGAAAATCGGCGGCAAACAATGGCTCAGCTGACAGCCTAATACAATGCAGGTCCACGTACAAGTGTTTCGGAAGCCACAATTCAGCGGATACTGTTATATATAGGAGTACAGAGTAGACGTCCCACCCCTGCGCCTCTACTTACCAAGCGTCATTGTCAACTACGCCTATAGTGGGCACGGGGGACATCGAGACTGGACTACGGATATATACAAGAGACTTGCCTAATAGGATGAATCCAGGTTTCTCCTTCATCACGTCGATGGTCGGGTCAGGTATTCCCTCTTCCACGAGAACAGCTGCTTCCCTCTCCCTATCAGCTGAGAGTTCAAACAGCACGATGTTCCAATATCTCGATTTTGTGTAGCCGCTGCTTAAATATTTGGTACAATCTGTCTCCAGTATCTTCCGGTTTATAAAGCGTTCAAAGCAAATATACTATTAACAAAAAGTTTCAATTTTACTGCTATATATTTTGTACATATAATTCAAATTTCTTGTAATTTCTTGGACCCATAGGTTTTTATTCGGATTAGTTTTTTCTTCACTTTTATGTCTTAGAAATTTTAAAATTTATTTGTTATTATTACTTACGATGTGAGTTTATATAATTTCTATGTTCGATTAAACTAAGTACGGTTTTACTGTTAATCATTTTTTTTCTTTTATAAATGAAAGTGAAATCATAGGAAAATAAGTTTAATTTCATTGTTTTACGCATGTACCAGTAAAAAATTTATTTTATATCCAATATAACATTCTAAAAATCAAAGAACAGTTTTTTTGTTTGTGGGATTACATCCGATTAGCTACGCGTGGGCTCTAGGCCGATGGGTGGGGTGCCCTCCGTGGGGGTCTTTCTAAAGGTTCCTAACCCGTATTTACGCTAAGTTTCGGAGAAAACCACGGAAAACTCCGAACGGTTAGGTCGACGGATGCGCGATGGGACCTGAACTCGAAACCTTCACACTTCGCCCGTCTACCATTTCCAGTGACATAACCCTTGTGCCATGGTGTGGCAAAAAATCAATGAACAGATTTTAGCAATATGTATTAAAAGAACACAAATGTTTAAAATATGGACGTCTTAATTCTTTTTGTCGTTGTTTGTTTTTGCTTATGTAATATATAAAGAAGAGTCGGGATGGATGAGACACCATTAACTATGCCTAAAGGAAGAATTTTTTATTTCAGATTTTTTCACCAAGTTTAGTAGCCATAGCATCATAGTTATTGCTATAAATCATTTCAGTTACAAATTTCTGCGAGTTAATGTTACAATAAGCTGTTTTCTAACACCAAAAATAAAGAACTTCTTTAGATGCAAGTTTTAAGTCTCATTTATTGTAACAAATAAAATTCTTCTTAATGTTTAGTAGGCCTAAGAACATAATTTTTAAAAATTAGCAGTTCAATTCGGCCTAACAGCTGCATATTTTTAGGAAAAGTTATTTGATTGAGATGCTGTGTAAAGGGAGGGATGGACATTTATGTGGGATGGGACAGCGAAAAAAGGAAATTTTATCTTCCATACTTTGAAAAATGATGAAATTCTATCTTTCCACACAAGAAACTGTTTCACAATTAAGATATTACCGCAAAACTGCATCCACCAAAGACGGAAGGCGAAACTAGTCGTACACAGGTATATTTTTCATTTGATTTGGACATTAAAAATACATGTTGAAATATGCAATAAACCGTGGGAAGATAAATTATACACTATCATTTTTTCCTAATATTTATGAAAATTCTGCATAAATTTCAACTTTTAGAAGCATGTCTCATCCCTCTCTCACATAAGGGACGGATTGAACAATTTTCTTACTATGCGTATATAACTAAGATTTTAATAATCACCATCACATTCAGGGGCGTAGCCAGAGGGGGGGGGCTGCAGCCCCCCCCGAAATAATGGAACTCTTTACTTAGCTTACAATTTGATATTTAGCTTACATTTGAACTTTTAACTTACACTTTGATACCCAGGTCCCACCCCCCACCCCCAAAATAAAATCCTGGATACGCTACTGATCACATTTATATATTTTTTTATTTTAAAATATTGAAAAAAATATAGTTAATATATTTTTAAAATGTAGTTTTGTTTCAAGATGTTATTTAAAAACTGTCAAAGTTGTACAAGTAGAAAATACTTTGTAAGAAATAGTTTTGTTGAAAATGACTCATTTCACCTGATTTTGTAATATATGTATATCAAAGTAATGTTTGCGATATATTACGCAGACACTGACTTTCACACTCACGATGATGTGGCGCAAAATGATAGACCACTCTAACAAGACAAAGTTGCGTTTTTCTATTTTTCCTCATCTACAAGTTTCGCTCGAAAACGGAATACATATAAATAATGTGAACTTTAAGCGTCTTCTTCTAGATGTGGATTTACTTTAATATTAAGATACAATACAGTACCTGTTTTTACTATAGTTTTTAAAAATGTTGAAAAGATCCAACTTATTAATTACTGAGACTAGTAAGACAGTAATGAGGTAGAAAAGTTTATGCAGAATGAAGCGTTTTTTGATAGTGTACGAGTATGTTAAAAAATCGGAAAATGAAGTTTCTAGCTTATTTTTGTTGGTGATCATTCTATGGACGCATCCGATGTCAAATTGATCTCGTTGTTCGAGATTTTAATGAAACTTAGTGCAAAAATTAAATACAGTTCTTACACAATTGGTTAAAAAAGGCACAAGCAAAATCCTCTTCGTAGTCTCTCGGCGCCTCATAAAAGATAATAAAAGTAAAATCGTTTTCATTACACTTTGAAGTTTAAGCAGTTAAGTACATAAGACAGGGCTGTTAAACTCCCACTAAACGAAGTTTTTTTTCGTCCGTTCCTGTCGTTGTAAAGATATAAAGGAGTTGACACGCTAATTAAGCGACAATCCTAATAAATACGCTAATAAATAACCCATCTGAAAAAAAAGTATATTTTATTTGAACTCCAATACTTATACTTAAATTGCATTTATAAAGTATTAAACCTCTATAAGTCACTTTTTTTACAATGAAAACACGTAACCATGAATGTTTATTATTATATATTGATACAGTTAGTAGCCTTACACTCGGGAAAGAAACAGTTATTTGAAGCCAGTTATTTGAACAGTTATTTGAAACTCTTTTACCAAACTTTATAAAAATTTCTTTTTGACAATTTTATCGTTCACAGGACGAAAAACAACGCACAAAAATGAAATATAAAACCCATAAGTCATTTATTACATCTCAATTTTCAGTACTCGAAATGAGCGATGGCTATTATTTTCTCATCGAAAATGAAACTCCTTAAAACTGAAACATGTTTTCTGGTTATCTGTTGCCGAAGAATACCCGAAGTCATTCTTTTTAATCTCGAAATAAAATTCATAATCCTCTTAACGTTCTCCACGGAAAGATGTAAATGTAGTCTGTTCCGTTTTCGAGTAAATCTCGTAGATGAGAAAGAGAAAAAAAGGAAAGAAAAACGCAACATCGTTTTGTTAGAGCACTCTACCATTTTGCGCCAAATCATCGCGAGTGCGAAAGTCAGTGTCTGCGTAACATATCGCAAACACTACTTAAAGAAGCGCATTTAATCGATTTTGTGGATGAAATGAGTAGAAAAGGCCAAAAAGAACTTATTTTCGCTTAGGGAAAATAAGTGTTACTTTTTCTCTTTTATTCAATTTACGATAGGTTCTTTAAATATTACGCACTTCTACGGGAGTTAAAGTGGGTGCATCGCTTCTCAGAGAAAGATAATAATACATTTGTTCTTCGTTATTCAAGGTTAATTGAGAGGAGAAAAAATACTACAAAATAGAAGATTGCTATATATGGCACAGAAGTTTCATCAAGACATGTTAAATGTAGTAATTTATTACTCAGTGCATTTATTCTTTAATTTATGTCATGAGATTATTCCAAAGACCAAAATATTATGAGAACTCCCTTTGTTATAGTTTAAACTTAAATAAATTTTGCATACATCTAAGAAAGAAATATATTTCATAAATTCATTTGGAGTAAATCAAATTAATGGGGAATTAATAGAGGCTAAGTTTTTCTATGGTACACTCACAATAATTAAATTCAAATAGCAACACAAAAAGCACCGTGGCGTAATTGTCAAGGCAGGACACTTTTACTCTGCCGTTGCAGGTTCGAATCTTATGCAGTGCAAACGTATTTTTTTTCCGTTCTTTTTTTTTTAAATACATCAATACTAATAATTAATTCATTTATTAAAAAGTAAATAATTTTCTTACTTATTTATTTACTTATTAAGTTTTTATTGCTTACTTATTGATTTTTATTATTATTTAAATTGTATTTCTACTTGTAAGATCTTTATTTTGGATGTAGCAATATGTGTTTGAAATTGAAATTTCCATGAAGAGCGATTTCATAGTTTTTAATTTATCTTTAAATAAAAGCTTGATTAAAAAAAATTATATTTACTTTAAAGTAAGTTATATTCATACGTATTTTTATCCATGCTTTATCTTGTGCGTCTGCATACCCAGTACGTGATTGGCGTTTTGATCGATCGTCATATTGCTTGTAACTATATCGAGCGATAGCAAAGGCTGCACTTTTTCAGTCTTGCACAATATATGCAGACGGTTACGATTCAAAGGGTTAATTATATGCCCAGCTTTTTCAATATATTTTATTGACATTAATTCTTGATATGTCTGTAAATTTTCAAGTTATTGTTCCCAGATGTACAGTTATCTGGAAGTAGGTGAAAATTGAATTACGAGGTGCTATTGTATTCATGCATAGGCACAAACATCAAGTGAATCTAATAAAAATCTTCCTCATGGATATAGAATAGGCATATGTATGGATTTCTTTCTTTTTTTAATGATTCGTTTGTTTCTGGAGCAATGGGGGGTTGCCTCGGTCATCGGACTTTTTAAGGGGAACTAAAGCGTATTTGCATTACATCTGAGGAAAACCGACCGAACGTAGGCCCTTCACACTTCAGCCGTCTACTATGTTAAGTGGCTTATCCACTCGGCCATAGTGGGGACCGTTAACCTTTTAAGAACAAAATAAAGTCAAATAAAAAATAAAAGTAAACTCAAAATAGATATGTCAGACGGTTCAAAAACAACTGCTCTAGGGATGACGTCGCACAAGACATATTTTTATTTCCCAGTGACACAAGTTTTACAATGGGGCAATTTCAACCACATGAGTGGAGATGAACTACACCAACAATAACATTTCTTTCCGAGTGAGACGTATCCAGCAAGAATATAAATAAACTAATAAAACATCCTTGAATTTTCATATAACTTCTGCTTACTAGGAATGAATTGTGACGTAATGTGTGTAAAACCGTCCTGTTATATAATTGTGAGAAAGTAAAAATTGTTTTTAAAGAAATATGCGCGGTTTAAAACAAATTTTTGTATCTTTATGTCTCATTGCTTATATGGTGTATTTTTAATGTCTTGGAATTTGCTTCCTTGGGTTCGTTCACTAGCCACGACGTTTTGAGAATCCGAAATTTAAAAACAAAAATCAGCAAGATTTCCATTTTATAATTTTTACAAGTTAAATATAGCAAAAAGTACATAGTTTAAGCTATTTTATCTCAATGTATTTTTAAATGATATAAATCAGTGATTTTTACTGGTCAGAATGACTTTTTCTACTGCGTTTTTACATATGGCCATAATAACTCGACTTTTTTTAAAAATAAAGATGCAATTCGACCATCCATTTAAAAACATTTAACTGTGTTAGAAGCAATGTGCTAATTTTGTATTATAATATTTTGTCAAAAATTTTCGATTTGTTGCTCAAGTGCTACATAGCAGTCTGTGTACAAACCTGGAAAGCTTGTCCTGGACTTATACCACAGCTCCAATTACAGAACAAGTATAAGAAAAACATGCCAGAAGCTCTCAATACATTACAACCAACATACTTTTTAATATGAATTAGCTTGTCTGAAAAAAATCCCTTTGCGCCACATAACTTTGAACACTGAACCGTCAAATTATTGTCATAATTTTTCTTTGCTCGTAATTATTCCCACCCTATTCTGTCATTTTTACAATAGAAAGTACTCAACGAGGATTCTGTGATTGAAGAAATATAAAGGTAACCACAAAGTGAAACTATGTGTCCATATGTTTAGAAATCTAACTGACGCAATACTTTAACAGATTGTTAGGGATAGCTAGACATGCCTTCTAAAACAGCATCTGTCTCTTACTGGAAACAACTATTCACTATATAATTTAACAAATTTGAAAACCAAGATTCCCCCTTTCACAACCTAAAATAGTGTTACATAAAGCCACTGCTACGATTTCAAATTCGCTATAATCATGTTATACGAACATTTTAACCACTAAATTTAAATTGTAGCATAAATCGCAGAAAAATCTAATTCAACAAAGGTTAATCTTTAAAATACATCAATTAAGTAAATTGTAAACGATATAAATGACTGAATAGAAAAATTCCGTTAATCCTATCAGCAATCAAAAATGTAAAGTTGTTTTTTAATCTGTACTATTAGTTCATTCAGTTTAAGTATTGTAAATAATAATAATAATAAAATTTGGAAACATTTGTGCAAAAGTCCACTTTCAGGATGGAACACAAACTTTAATTAATTCTAGAACTTCGTCGAACAATCAGCTGTACAAATTTCACAGGCACTTGCTTCTAACAGTCTGCTCAGTACAGGAACTTTCACAGATGCTATATTTCTCACACAAAATAAAATACATCCACAGACAAAAATTCCATGGAAACTTACGAGGGAAATCGTAAACAGTCCCTCAATGCTCAGCAATGAAGAATTTACACACAGCACTCAAAAACAAGAAAAATGTAGCTTCCAATAGCACAATTCACAGCGTAATGCAGCGAAATCAAATCGCATTCGATAATAACTGGCCTGTTCGGTCTAAGCTGACTCATATTTATTGGTGCCGCAGAAGCTAGGAGAAATTTCCAGAAAGAGCTATTTCTCAAAGGATCCCCGCAAAACGCGAATTTTGATTATGTAATAGAAATAGAGTTGAATTACTAGGCTACTGCGCAATATTGATGGAGGAAAACAAACTTTACAGGCCTCATTGGAAAAAAAACGGGCCAAATGTCCAAAATGTCGCCCAGTTTGGCGAGTTTTGTGCGAAATATCGCCAAATTTAGCGTTCAAATTAAGTTTTCAGAAGTGAGGTTAGCTATGCCCTAGCACAAATATTTCTAGAAAACGCTATGTTAACGAATGGGAAAATCCAAAACTCCGTACCTCGCGTTCTAGTTTACCGATTTCGATGCAACAAAATGCAAAATTTAATTATTGGACGCGTTAAATACGAATTTTACACTATTTTTAACCTTTTTGAGGCAGAACAAACCGAAAATTCGTAACAATATTAAATTTTCTTCATTTTCTCCTTCAGGAATTTCCGCTAAAAGGTAGGTTTCTCCGACCGAAAAGAATATTTTTTAAAGCATCTTTCGATGTTTTCCTATCCACGTCAATGTCATTATTCAGATTAAAATTTCTTAAATTCTTATCTACAAAATTACTCCAGTTCAGTTTAGGTCGACGTTTCTTTCACCTTCATTCGGTTTCAAAACAATGATTACTTTTGTTAGATGTTCAAGTCGCATTCTGCGAACATGCCCAGCATACCACTTACATTTATTTAGCTCAATCGAATGTAACACATTCAGCTTGACTTCCATCATTTCCTGTAATCTAGAATTAATCATTTTTTCCAGTCTTGATTTTCTGGCCAATCTTCGCCAACTGTCCATTTCAGTAAATAGTAGTTGGGGTTTTTTTTGTGTGGGAAAGACATAAAGTCCGAATGCCCCAATTACACAACATAATTTTCTGCACTGTACAACTATAAATTTGTCGGTTTTATTTACTTTTTTTTATTACTGTTCCATTGAACGGAATTCAACATATGACTTTTTTGCCTTCACCAATTCTTTTTTGTACTTCCCTCTGACATGGTCCATCCTGCTTTAAAAGTTGAAAATGCATCTCAGCTGTTCAGAGTGAGCATATTGACAAAGCACTGACGGCTAGTTGATTGAAATTATGCTTTTCCATACCACATGGGGTTTTGAATTAGAAATTTGGAATTGCTGAGCTCCAGACGTATCTTACAAGCTCCCATCATCTCTAATACTTTTTCCTCTATCTAGTGTTTCCTATGATTGCTCCGGGGTTTTGAATTAGTTATTTGGAATTACTGAGCTCCAGATGTATCTTACTCCCATCATCTCTAATACTTTTTCCTCTGTCTAGTGTTTCCTATGATTGGTCCTTCCGTCAAGCAGGCACGCTTTGCACAATTTCACACCTATGTTTAATTACCTAGCATAGTTATTCATTAAATTCTACAGTAACTTATGACGAATTCTTTTTAATGCTTCTTCGCTTATAATTTATAATTTAAGTATTCTAAGAATTCATAAGTGATAAAGTCACTAACAGTTCTTTAAATAGAGATTGCTTTGAATAAAAACCATAATAATGTTTTGGTTTTTTTTTTTCTTAAATTATTGTAATATCGCGATCTAGACTGCTGCAACTGTGTTATCCAGTCGGTATTTTTGTGCGAATTTCAACCTGTGCATGATTCATCTTTATGACTCATATAATTCAAGACTATCACACGATTTAAATAACACTTTCATATTGACATTATTTAGTATTTTTTTCTATCAACTCTAGCTCACTCTGAAATATTCTGTAGAATAACTTGCAGAATACGAAGAAAACTGGGCATAAATATCCTGTGAGGCATTTTTACCCTTCGATTGCTTAGCACAATTAATTCGCTCTCCATTTTACGCGCTTTGCTGAGAACATAAGCTGTAGGTATCTCCTTAATTAGTTTTAGAGGAACCAATAGAAATTTGTAATCATTCTGAAACATAAAACTGCTTTATTCAGTAAATGGACATCCCGTGTTAAGATTACTAAAATTCTATTCATTGAGTTTCATGTGGCTGCCGTTTAAATTAATATTTAATAACCATGCTGTCTGTATTATGTAATAAGTTAATCTCTTTTGTTTATGAATAATAATAATTACCGGTTTAAAGCTGCAGCTACTTCTAATCGACCCATTCTCAGTATGTGTTAGGAACACAACAATTGAACTTAGCTAAAAAAATATCCTTTAAGAGGGTTTAAAAATAATAGAGACCTAAAGTATTGTAGTTCTTTTACATAAAATTGAAACAAATGAATTTAAATGTCGACAAGTTTTTAAATAGAATCAAGCAATCCTGTGCACAGGATTTCTATTTGTTACATTTTAAAGCAGGCATTTTCAGGGATGCAGTCCTAAAATAAAAAGTGGCGGGGCGCTATAAATAAGCACATCGCATGCGAATTTTTTTAAGAATGGACGTGGCCAACGGTTTCTTTTAATAAAGAATTTATTAAATTGCTGTTTGTCTATTTACAAACTCAAAGTAGTAAAAAACAAATTCTGAACAGTGACCCTAGCTCCTTCTGTCCTTCAGTATGACTTGTGGAATGCTCCTCATCGACATGACAAGATTGTCTAATCTTCAGCATTTCCGTGTTGAAACAACCACGTTTTGACGTAAGGTATTGCATATCCCATTGTTGAAATGGAAGGCTATTAAGTTTAATAAACACCGAGGGTGAAAAATGTTTTATTAGAATTTTTGAACGTTAACGAACTGATTAATTTCTTCATTAAAACCTGACAATCCAGACATTTGTTTAACACCTCATTCTTTTACTAACCAGGGAGCCGCCTCGCCTAGAAAAAAAGTACCTTGGCTCTGACCTGATGCGCCCTGGCCCCGCTGCACCCCTGGGCATTTCATAAATAGCTTTTTTTCTTTCTTTCAGGAAAGATGCCCACCCTCCTCCTTTTTTAAGTCTTCCCTCTTTGGAGGGCGATATTCAAAGTATCCTGAAATTAATTTTTAGGTGAGTGTTGTATTTTACAGAAATAATTTTATAGATATCGCTTTTTTTCTTTGAGATCATGTGGAATATCTTAAAAGAAGGTTTTTTACACTCACACCCTCCCCTAACAGATCACGAATTTTAGAAAATGCTGCCTAATCTAGCACCTATGTAAAACCCACGTACACGCCGAATTTCGTATTGTTAGCTTCAGTAGTTTTGGCTAGGTGAAATATTGTCATACGAAACAAATTTCGTTACTTTCCGGTTCCTTTATGTATTATACACTCTTAAAAGTGTACTTCCAATTTAAAAGGCACATTTTGAGCACTTTTGCCTCTGAAATGTGGCTGCAATTTTAATACTATATGAGGGGTACATCGACTATATGCCTCTCCTGTTAAAATAATAGAACGTGCATTCCGTTTGTGTTTTACATTAAGAGGCACAGTTTTGAAAGTGTATATACCTTATCAGGTGAAGGATACAACTATCTCACTAAATTTAAAAAAGAATAATAAAAAATAAAGAAAAGTTATAAAACAAAACCCCTTTATCCTGCTTTACTCTTAATAAATTAATTAAAAGCCATGAAGCTAGATAACTAAAATAGATATACAAGTTTAACTGAAAACTGTATTACAGTGAAATTGTCAAGGGCTCTTTTTATCCGTTTCAAATAGTGTAGAAGTTAAAAAGGACTCTAAAAGGACCTCTCTAATGTTAAAAAGAAATTTTTAACTTTAAGCCATATCGCCTAAAATACTGAATGCATTTAATTGAACTTCAACATGAAACATTAATTATGAATTTCCAAACATAACAATACTGATTTTTTATACAGTACACTCTCAAAAGTTATTTCTTCAATTCACGAAAATTTTCCAGCAATCAGTTCTGCCGGAGCATTTCCGTTAATTGACGAATATCCGTTTCTTTTATCTCCTGTCATTTGAAGAAACTTCTTTAGAATGAACTAAATTGTTTCCTCTTCTGGAATGTGCAATAATTTAAGCTTTAAATTTTGTAAAATATTGTAGCATTATACTATATGCTTATTAAATTCTCAACTACTATTCTCATCAGGATTATAGCAGAAATAACGCAAGACTTTATTCTTAGGGAAAATGTTACGTGACTTATTTTGCTAATAGTAGTAAATGTTAAAAAAGTACTTTAGTATTAAGAAAGCTATATTTAATAAAACATGTCTTTTTCTTTTTTCGATTAAAATTTTAACATCTTTATACTGTATCAAGTTGAGGCCAAAAACTGTATGAAAGCCTGTTACATAAAGGAACCTGATGGTTAAATGATATAAGTAAACGAATTCTCGGTCCATGAATCTCCGCAATGCTCAAATAATAAAGCAACTATGAAAAGCATAAAATACACAGATTTTACGTTTCCAAGGAGTACGAAAATTATTCGTTGAAAAATGGATAAATTAGTGTATAAAGACGCACTCTCAAAAATTATTTCTTCAGTTCACGGAAATTTTTCTGGCAGCAGTGCTGCCGGAATATTTTCGCTAATTGACGAATATTCGTTTCTTTTTTTCTAATGTCAATTGAAGTTATTTCTTCAGATTCACGAATTTTCTTCCTCTTTTTCATATAGTAGGAAGAAGAATTCGCGGAAATATTATGTTCTCAAGATGTACGGAAATTATTCGTTGAAAGACTGAGGGATAAATTAGTGTAAAAAGACGAATTTTTCTGAGAGTGTATGCCCACTAAAATTCCTTGTCACCCTCTTAATTTTGGAACTGCTGCTGCTATTTTTATAAAAGTGGTGTCTAGATATAATAAATTGGATATGCGCTATCGAATGAGACCGCTCACAGCGCCACCTGGGGTAAAATTGCGGAGTTAGTTTTCGTATCTCGAAAACGGTGCGAGATAGGGGAAAAAGTTGATTGCTAAGTTGTAGAGTGTTATAGATTTAGTACGAAAAGACACCTTATTGGGATGGATGTGAAAAACAAAACTGTTAAAATGTGCATTTGTATTTTCGTGATTTCCTACACTGTGACGTCACGAAATGCGAACAAATTATATTAAAATATTATCTTTCGGGCTACATACTCCGTCGCTGTAGCCCAGTGGTATCGCTTGCGATTCCTAGTCCAAAGGACTCTGGTTCAAGTCCCGAGAGTTGCATCCTTGTACTGATCTCAACATCAACTCGACGCAACTTGCACTTAATGTTCGAAATTGTTGCAGCATGCGAATGCGTCAGAAATGTCACACCTGTTCACTTGAGACCACTAGTATAAAAGAGACATCTTGTTGGGTTTCTACTATGTTGAAGATCATGGCCATGGAGCGATTTTCCAAAACTGAGTACTGTGAGATGATTTTACTGTAGAGTGAATGTGGACGGAAGGCACGATCAGCAGCAAGGTTATACCGGGAACGTTTCCTGAAAGCCCGCATCCTTCTTGTGAAACCATCCTATCTGTTGTAAAACGTTTAAGGGAGACAGGCTGCATGACTAGTTGAGCTCGATCTGACAGACCAGCTAAGGTAGGACGGCAAGTTCAACCAGGTGAGGTACTAGCATACGCCCTCTTATACCCGAAATGCAGTACAAGACAGATCACTGAATATTGTGGCCTCTCAAAAGTCAGGTTTGGAAAATCCTACAAGAATCAGGCTCTTATCTATACCGACCAACGCTTCAGCAGGTTTTACTGGACGGGGATGCCGAGCGACGCTATTCATGGTGCAACTTCGTTATGAATCAGATACAGGTCCGGCCAACATTCTTGGCAGATGTAGTGTGGACGGACGAGGCATGCTTTTCACGGAAAGGCATGCACAATAGGTAACACCCATTACTGGACGCTAGAAAATCCTATATGTTTCACCGATGTTCGATATCAAGTGAGGTTCGCTATTAACGTTTGGTATGCAATTTACAGTAACAAGTTGATCGGTCCAATATTTTACGATGGTACCTTAACAGGCGCACGGTATTTACAACTGCCGCAGAACGTAATGCCCGATTTTCTGGTGAACCTGCCGATGTTCAATATTAGAAATGTATGGTTTCAACATGACGGAGCGCCTGCTCACAAGATATCTCCAGTGAAGCTGTACCTCATCACGGAATTCGGGAACCAAATAATTGGGTATCGCGATTTCGAAGAATGGCCTCCACGTTCGCCTGATCTGACTCCACTGGACTTTTTTCTGAGGGGATAGCTAAATCAGCAGGTATATGCGACCCCTCCACAAACATTGCCGAACCTTAAACGACGCATTACGGACGCTTGTGCCAACGTGTCACCTTCTGTGCTCCAAAGCATGGCATGTGAACAATGTGCATGTGTGAATATGTGTGCACTCAATTCAAACGAGGATCCAAATGTGCATTGCAGCTTACGGTGCGAAGTTTGAACATCTTAAATAGAGGTATATTGTTATAAATAATTGTTTTCTTCTTTCTTTGATCGTTTTCTCCCCCTTCGCAGAGTAGGAAATCACGAAAATACACATGCACGTTTTAACCGTTCTGTTTTTCACATCCATGTCAATGAGGTATCTTTCCGTACTAAATCGATAACGCTCTACTATTTTGTAACTCACCTTTTCCCCCTATCTCGTACCGTTTTCGAGATACGAAAGCTAACTCCACAGTTTTCCACCAGGTGCTCTGTGAGCGGTCTCATTCGGTCTCACTTATCCAATTTACTATACCTAGATCACTATATCACGTTCATAAAAATAGCAGCAGCCGTTTCGAAATTAAGAGGGTGACAAGGGTCTTTAGTGGGCATACTCTATATAATTTTGTTTCAAATTAATTATGAATCATACATAAAACTTATTTAAAATAGTCATAAATAAATATATTTCAATTTCGTTAGATTCAGTAGACTTCTAAATAAATTTTGATTCTATTTGGACCAATCCTTTTGAAAATATCAGCTAGTTTATCTCAGCATCTAAGAGAGCCTTAAGAAGATTTGAATTTATTTAAGTCCAAGTTGACAGCTTAGTTAGCCTTGAAGTCACTAATATCAACCCTTTTGATTTCCAGAGCTTAGAGATTCACAGAGTACATCTGTTGTTTTTACTTTCGGACATGTACATGAAGAAACATGTCTTACTAGTACCTTTACGGTAAGAAATGACGGACTGGGATATCAATGGTTCACAGCTTTAGCTAATAATAGCGTCAATGATCCAGCAGCATGTTGTAGATGCGTTGTTCATTAGGATGTTCAGTTCAATGTTTCATAAGGATGACCATTTCTAAAAGAGCTAATCAGACTGTGAGAAGACATTCTGGATTTATTAGAGTAACTACATGGAGAAAAGAAATACCACTCTCATCTAGAACGAGTAGATGGTTATTTTTTGCGTCCCAAAACTAGAATTTTGTTTCTTTTGCTCTGGTTTAATGCGCAAGGTCCACTACAGGACATAAAACACGAAGCACTAGATGATATTTCAACAAAGGCAAAAAGAACAACTATGGTCTAGCACTATGTGGTCAGTTCAGATATAAAAGAAAAATTAATACTGGGCAAAAAGATGAGCGGCAAAATCATATTTTGTGTATTAATCCTGCACAGTGTAGAAAGGCAAACAGAGTTGGGTGGGAGTTTCCAACACCAAATCAGCGAGGTTAGGCGAACATGAACCAAAAAATTCAATATACTGCCGTTGAAACACTCAGCAGTATGTCGGGATATGCGGCACTGAAAGTGGAGACTGACAATCCTCGCAAACAGGGACATCCTCGCCCATTAACAAATGTTGTTGAGTCAAAAGACAGTGTCCTATTCTCAGACGCGTGAGTATTACGTTGGTAGGCGTAGTGGAGCAGAGGCCACACTGCAAAAAAAAAGTCTGTCAAATTTACAGAAATTAACTGTCAGCCAGTACGCCAGTTTACATCCGTTTTTTTTTTTACGAAAGTCTTCCGTAAATTTTACAGGGTCTCAGTTTATTTTACAAAAATCTTCCGTATACGGAAAAAAATACAGAAGAATTCTGTAAAATATACGGAAATAAACTGACGTCCTGGCTGACAGTTTTTTTCTGTCAGTTTAACAGGCTTTTTTGCAGTGCAGGATCGGATGACTGGTTTCATTTGTCAGAATTTATAATCAACTTGCAGGTTCCAGTCAACCTGCCACTCTTGCCACACGAACTTTCGGACAACAGGTTTTAAATCTGAAATAGGGACAGACTGATTCAGTGGAAGCACAGCACTTTTAGCGGCAGCATCTACATGCTCATTACCCTGTATACCAACATGACCACAGTACCCAACAGAACAGGACGCTGAAACCACGACGACACAGACGACGGTGTAGATCCACTACCAACGACAGAAGGGAGTGAGAATGGGTAGTGTCTCCTTTCTCCAAGGTCTCCAGCACACTGATCAAATCTCTGTATATGGTATAGCGACTACTGCCCTGGTGAGAGATGTGCCTGGTGAGAGCATGTGCATGTGCATCGCTGTAGAGACAGCGACAAATTCTTCAGAAAAAACAGAGAAGTAGTCGGGAAGGGTGCAGCTTACGACTTTCCGATCGCATACATATACACAGCCAACGTGGTCTCCAATTTTGGAGCCATCTGTATAAACATCAGTATAATTAGGGAGCACATGAAGGCTTGATGTGAACAGCTGACGGAGTATGTGGCAGGATCCGTACTGGATCTTAAAAAACTTTTGAAAGGGCGAAGGTAGAAAATAGCAGTGTTAAGCCAACGAGCAAAGGGGAAAGGTTGCCGAGGCATGACATCCACTGCACGAAGGGGTGACGAAGAGAGGAGATTCCTCATGAGCAGTCCTAAAGATAGTATACAAGATGGCCCATTTGCAAAAAGTAGGTCATACTGCCTGACCTGGAGAGCAGGATGTAGTTCGTGAGCTGGACGGGAAAGGATACACGGAAAAACAGCTGAAGGGTCAATTGCATGCGAATAGAATGTAAAGGCATTTCGCCACATATGTCATTTTTTTCGCACATCACGTAATAAACGACTAAATGAAATTTGATGACATGATAGATGATCACTCAACTCAACCTATAGGCATCGGATTTTTAAAATTTTCTTACTAGATTTTGCGATTTTTCTGAAAATCCTTTCAAACTGCGTACATTTTTGTCTCAGTACCTAAGTTACAATTCATGCTGGCATTTGTTTGCTAGACTAGCATAAAATACTGTATCCCAGCAAAGAAAAGAAGCATGAACTACCATAAATAGTTGCTAGTTCCAGCAGAGTTACTAGCAAGTCATGGTGTGTATTGGGACAATTTTACTGCTTGTCCAGCATACATAATCCAGCTTCTTTTCTTGAATATTTTGCTGGACTAGCAGCAATCAAGACCACCATTTGCTTGAAATTTATGGTATTCTAGCAGTAATTTACAACAAACAGATGCTTTTTATTGCTTTTATTAAAATGTTCCAAAATAAGATAAAAAATAAAATATAATCTATACAGTGTTTTTAATTAGAATTCTTGACCAATTATATATTATCTGACTGCAGACACATATTAACACACTTTTTTAACATTTCATTGACCAAGCTGGAATCGAACCTTCAACCTACGGAGCGGGAGCTCTGGCCACTATACGATATCCGACTTGTTTGGGGAAAATCAAAGTTTCAAGTGAAGGTTATTTTTGTCCCAAAATCGGACTTTGTGGAGCAATTGCTTTTCATGAAATTTACAACTCTCTGTATAAATAATTACAAGAAACAATGATGTGTACTCATTCTGAAAATATTTTTATTATTTTGCATTTTCTGTTTGACATATAAAAAGCAATTTAGTCAAACTTTAGGAACATCCAGAAACATTTCCACCTGGAACATTTAAAAATATATTAATTAGCAGATTTTTATTAAAGTTGTAACTAATTATACTTGAATTTATTTTTACTTTTGTATTTTCCCCCTCTATTAAGAAGACTAAAAATATACAAAATTCAAAGAAGGGATTTTAAATTGAAGAAAAGTTTAACAAGCATGAAATTGCTCATTAAGATACCATGTCGTGATTGGAAGAAGCTTTGTGTTTCAAATTAGCACTTTTTACTAGCACACAGCATGCCATGCTGTCTTTACCTAAGCTGCCTACGAATCATACTAGGGTAGCAAGCATAAAACAGCATATAATAGCTTATTAAGGTACTTACGTCCCCATGCTATGAAGAAGTTTACACAGCTAATTATCATGAAATGCTTGTCATGCTATTGCTGTATAAGCTAGGAGTATAGCATATGATGCTAGCTAGTATTACAAAGCAAATAATAGCATGAAAATTTAACAGACATAGCAATAACTATTCTATTTGTGTTGCTGGTACTGTCATGAATTTTAACTTGGGGTAGCCATCCAATCTTCTATGTAAGTAAGATGTCTACAAATGCATCTCTTATGGATGTTATACACGCACATTCATTAGATTTGTAGCTTTGCATGGCAATTAAATATCTATGGGATATCTATTTCATTAGCTACACAAGATATCAACTGATGGATTTCTTATGGATGCCATACATAATGTTACGAATTTTCGGGGCAACCCGCTGCTCTGGGGCTTAAAATGGTTTAAAATTCGTATTCTACGCTTCAAATAGATAAATTTTGCTTTTTGTTGCATCAAAATCGGCCAATTAGAACCACAAATACGGAGGTTTCGCTTTCCCATATGTTTTTCTATGGGGCTTCTAGAAATCTCGAGAAATATTAGTCCTAGGGCTTCAATCTCTTCACATTTGGGGACTTATTTTTGGCGCCAAATTTGGCAATATTTCGCAAAAAGTCGCCAAGCTTGGCGACTTTTTGGTCATTTGGCGCGATTTTCCGAATGGGGCTTGGAAGTTGGTTTTCCTGCATTAAAAACGCATAATAACCTAACATTTCTCTTCTATGACGTAATCAAAATTCTCGCCTTTAGTGGAATCTTCATGAAATAGACTTTTCTAGAAACTTCTTGTACCTTCTGCGGCGGCTATATATAGGAGCGCGACAGTGCGACAGTTCAGTGCGAGTTGAACGCTCAATGTGTGAGGAGCTCTCAGTAGGCTTGCTTTGTGAATTGATAGTGCTATAGAAGCTGTGTTTTAGCTTGCTTTATGAAGCTGTTTTTAAAGTGCTGTGTGTAAATTCTTCATTGCTGTGTCTTAAGGGATTATGTACGATATCCCTTGAATATTTCCACTGAATTTTTGCCTGTGAAAGTGACTTATTTTGTGTGAGAAATACAGCATTCGTGAGAGCTTCTGATCTAAGCGGATTGTTAAAAGCACGTTACTGCTAGATTGTGCTTGTGAATTGTGTACAGCTGATTGTTCTACGAAGCTCTAGAAGCAATAAAATTTGTGTTCCATCCTGACAAGTGACTTTTACTTGAACTTTTTACACCAACTGGACTTTAGAACGGCGAACCCCAGGAGTAGCAGAGTAATTCCGCAACAATACATTTCCAATAGATATCTTGTTTCGGACGGCTATTAGATATCTGTAATTGATTAAATATTTAAAACTCACAAAATTTTAAAATGCATACGCTTCTAATTTCATTTTAATCAGAGAAGTAATTCAGTTTCTTTCTATCCTCTTAAATTTTTGATTTGTTTTTAGGAATTACGGCCGATTATCTACTCCAGGGATTTCAGCCGAGGGGGAGGGGGAGGTCTCCGAGGTGAACTTTCTAGGCGTTCTTAAGCTGTATTTCAGCAAAATTTCGGAGAAAATCACGAAAAATTCCGATGAGCTAGGTCGGCGGACGCGACCTGCGTTTGAACCAGGCACCTTCCGTCTCCCCGTTCAGAACGCCATGCGCTCGGCTACTGGTGGGACTTTATCCTCTTTAATTAAACCTTAGTCGGTTACTAGTTATTTTTTCCTGGTAATCTTTATTTGTTTGATCTGAAGTGACCCACATCTCGGCGTTAATCTCTATGATTCATTTGCATTTCCACTACTACTTGCTTTTCTGTAGGGCAAAGCACAAATCCAACCAACTGCATCCAATGTTTCGATTCTGTTTCCCGTTTTCTAGGCATGGATTTACAGATAAAGTGACAAAATGCACAAATTCTAACGTTAATTTTGGCTTTGGAACTTAGTACATTTGGAAGTTCCAAAGATATTATTGGAGATAAAAATTCAGTTAAAGAGTTGCTATTTAATCTGTCGAACGAGCATACCTCTCTTTGGGGTTTGTGACTCTGCACATAGTATTTTTATGATTTGCAATGAAATTGTGTTTCAAAAGTATTACCCGTTATTTAATCAAAAATAATTTGTGTGTGTGTGAAATAAATCAAATTTATTTGAAAAATTGAAGAATTTAATCATTTATTTTGCTAGAATTTTTGTTTAGCATGGTTTGAATGAATTTACTAATCAAATTTACTCCTGCCAAAGTCGTGTTCCTTTCGGGAAAAGGAATGATCCTTCAATGATAAACTTTTATTTTACTCTGTTGATCTTTCGACGTTTCGATACATTCATTCGAATAATATATTTCTTTAATCCAACCTTCTTCGAACCATCAGCTAAATAACAAATCTACACAAACAACAATCATGTTGGCAATGAAATTTTGGCTACGTTAGAGCTCATCACATGAATAACAGTAATATCACGCCAAATACCTTCTTCAATAATAAAATGGGTTAAACTTTGAAAAGTATCATTATCTTTCATCTAATAATATCTACTTATTTCCACATTAAAAAAAAATTGTGTTACCCCAAAAGAAAATCAGAATTTGAACTATTTCTTGAGTTCTAAATGTAAAAAGTTAACTGTTTATGTTTTTTTATTTTTTTGTTTTGTTTGGTTTTTTGTTTTATAGATAAATTTCAAAAATCAATCCATTTAATGATTAACCCATTAACCTATTTAAAGTTTATTCATACAGTAATACATACCTATTTATTTTTGCTGTTTCTAAACTTTCAAGGAATTTCCAGTAATACTCGGTTATTGCATTGATTAATTCAAGACTTAAAATCTTTGTATCGCATAAAACATACTTCTAATGATGATTGTGTAAATTTCTTTTTTCTCTTCAGTGCATTGTTTTTGTGGGATTACGGCCGATTAGCTGCACGTGGGCTCTAGGCCGATGGGTGGGGTGCCCTCCGTGGGGTTTTACCCGTATTTACGCTAAGTTTCGGAGAAAACCACGAACGGTTAGGGCCACCAGGAACGGTTAACCACGAAGGGCGGGGCATGGGACCCGAACTCAGGACCTTCACACTACGCCCGTCTACGATTTCCAGTGACATAACCACTGTGCCACGGTGAGGACTTCAGTGCATTGAACTTTTCAACAAATATTTAAATTCTAACGATATGCTATGAAAGTGATTCTTCCACATACCTTTAAATCTCCCGTGAAAAGTTTTTAAAGAAGCAGAAAAGTAAATGAAAAATAACTTAAGTGTTTCAATACACATTTTTATTTAAAAATGAGTTCACCGATCCTAAAACATCCATTAAATATTTAAAATTAATTTTGTCTGTTTCCTTAATTTCTTGCAATAAAATTACAATATTCTAAGTGAGATTCTGTTTTGCCGATGTTTTATTTTTTTGTATTGTGGAACAAGTTTTAAATATATATTTAACCGAGTATGGCAGGAAATCAACTAGAGTAAACGAGTTAAGGAGGCAACAGTCGTTTATTGCGCCAGTGAATTGGTTAACGTGTAATTAAGATGAGATACACTTATTTGCATCAGTTGTTTCAATCTTTTTTCGCATACCCATTTTTCTAACAATTATCTTTTACTTTATTGTTAGTAAAAACATCTAGATCGGATGATCTTACATAGTACGTCTCTATAGGTTTCTTTTTATAAAATTCAACGGTTGTGTGCTAAGTCTGAAAATATTTTGTGTGTAAATGAAAACTAACCGTTTCTGATATTTTCTTTTTTCGTATCTCTTTTATTCTTTTATTTAAAGTACGTTTTTTTTTCAAATAAAGTTTAGAAAAAAAGAAAACTTTGGAATCTGACATCAGAAAAAGAAGAAGAAAGAAGAAACCCCATTTATTTGAGTCGTTTCGCACGGAAAGCACCGAGAGAAAAAGAAAAATCGAATCAAACAAATTCTCTTGTTCTTGGCTTTTGCTTGTTTCGACGTTATTCAGCTTTAAAAACTCAAAAACTCTACTCTTTATTTAGGAAGTTTTTGTAGGTTTTCAATCGCAAAATAAACTTGAATATGATTAAAATTGAAAATAATGGATCGAAGTAATTTTTTGTGACTTCATTCATAAGTAGTTATCGAACCGCCGCCCCACCCCCAATTCAAAGTATAGCTATTAAAAGGATTTGCCCGTGTTTCTAGGCAAGAATTTTTTGCGCACTCAACTAAAACTTTTTTGGACATTCTGCGAAGTGATAGCGAGAGAAAATATTTTAAGAGACAGTTGGTTGGAGAAGAAAACCTAACAGAGTAGAAATCTGTAGTCTTACATGCATTAACTCTAACATATTCAAGTATTTATGAATACTGAATGTTCGAGAAAGGGGGTCACAGTGGGACAATTTTTATACAGATCGTTTTTATAACAGATCGAAATAATTTAACTTCCTTTTAATTAAAACTAAAAATTAATTGCATAACAATATTTTTACAATTTTAGCTATCATTGTAATTATTTTTCAGAATTTATCGTTATCTTATTCCTTGAAAAATAAGCTAATTTTTGAAACGTACTCAAGTTGTCGCATTGTAACCCTTTGACGGTAACAGTGAGACAGAAATGTGAGTACCCTGGAACTGGAACAATATTTAATGACAACACATTATTATTATTATTAAATACACGTTGAAATATTCAACACAGAGGATTATGAAAGCAGGTTGAAAAATTCAACACAAAAGATTGCCCATTTCATTATTTGGACACCAAGTGGGCGGCAAACCATTGGCGTAAATTACTAGGGGCAAGGGGAGGCAATTTATCCCCCTCCCCGCTAAAATATTCAAGGAAGTTCAGATATCACCCATATGAAAGTATTTTATTTATTAGAAAACATCCCCCCTCCCAACGTCACAAGCCATTTTACGCCAATTTTGCGAACATTACCCTTTATGATGAGACAGACAAGTTAACGCCCAAGCCCTGGCCGGGAATCGAGACCTAGCCCAAGTTGTGATAGAATGGTTCTCCTAAAAGTTCATACATATATATGTGCAAAAACTAAATACCTGAAGCATTCAATGGAATGCGAAATTGAAAAAGTTAAAAAATGAAAGGAAATAAATATTCACTTACCTAAAACTTCTGAAGAATCAAAACCTGCAAAAAATAAGTAAGTAAATAAATAAATAGATAAACATCGTGTTATTTTCATTGTGTTATACACTGCGGCAAATTTTAAAGCTAATATGAAATCAGACATGGTATCTAAATTCACATTTTGGATATCATCGTAATCTGAATTCAGTTACACAGTGCATAAATACACAAGCTTTCATCAAGATTTTCATATCTATAGCGAAATTTACACTGTATAACCTTTTATGTACATCCAAAGGGAATCAGTCAGAGTGAAGTTGTCAAGACTGATCATATAACAAGTACTTATCAGACTGGACGCCCGTTTCGCTGGAAAATTTTTCAGCGTTCTTCAGTAGGATTCCGCACACAGTGTCGTCACAGAAGACTAGGAAGTTGAGTTCCAGCAATAAATTTGACCCAGTAGCGTAGCCAGGATTTAAATTCGGGGGGGGGGGGTGCTGTGTGTCAAATTGTAAGCTAAGTTTTAATTGTAAGCTAAATATCACATTGTAACCTAAATAAAAGGTCACATTTCAGAGGGGGGGCTGCAGCCCCGTCAGCTTCTCCTCACTGTCAGCACCTCCCCAGGTGAGTACCTGATTTGACCACTTTTAATATCTGAAACATCAGTTCTTTGGACTCCTCATACTTTACCAAGCATTCAAAATGACATTTTTAATGACTAAATTTCCACCAAACGGTAAATTAAAATACTGCTAAAATTAAAAAAAAAAAAATAGTGCACACTTTTTTTTTTAGAATTTGTACCCAAACGGAGGTAAGGGTCCAAAACGTACTTCTCCCATTTCCTTTCATATTTAAATGGGAAAAAAAGACAACCGTAAAATTCTTGCTTAAAAATATAAGGAACACAAATGTCTAAAAATTGTTTTCAGGGTTTTTTAGAATGCGTGCCCAAACTAGTGTAACGAGCCAAACAGTTGTTTTCATATTTGCCATCATATATCGAAGGAAAATTAAGATAGCTGTAAAAATATTGCATTAAAATGTAACGAACACAAACTCGTAAAAATGTTTTTCAAGGTTTATAAGAAATGGATCTCATTTGGTGATAGTTGACAAAAAAAAAAAAAAATGAAATTTTTTAGCTGTTCAGTGCTGTTTTTTGTCTACTTGGTGAAAGGAGGAATCCTTTTCTAGGGTTGCCAGATTAAATGTGAAAAGTCGCCAAGGTTTGCCATTTTTTGGTGATGTATCGCCAAGTTTGGCGATATCTTCCATATTTTTCGAGAAATTGAGTAAACCTACTGTTTATTTAATCGGAGTATTGGTGTCTATATTCGTGTAAAAAAGATGAAGTATAGTTTTAATATTCCCTAAGAGGATTTTAAGACAGTTTTAGTAGACAATTTTAATATAGATTTCGATTTTGTCGAAGTGTTTTATGGAACAAGAAAGACAAATTCGACAAGCTAACAGATTATGATGCGCATTCCAATCAGTATATTTCTGAAGGTCAAATATAGTTCGAATATGCGCGATGAATATTATGAAACTGTTCTTGTAGGCGATTTTAATATAGATGTTTATTCCAAATAAAGAGTTTTATGAAACCAGGAAGACAAATACGGCACACTCATGAAATTTGATACGCTTTCCAATGTCATGGAGCAAGGTAGACATATAAGGCCGACACATGAATTATGATTCGTTGTGCATGTCAGCGCCACGTACCGGTAACATTTGGAACTACAAATTTTCTTGTCATTTAAAAAAATCCCATCATACCCTAAATCTATTTGTGCAAACCGCATTTATCTATCATTATTTGTTCTTTTTAGCACATGAATTAGATAGCACATGAATTTTTAAAGTTTGTCCTGACTTTTGGATCACCCGGTATATATATCTCTACTTATTATAAAAGAAGGTGTCTGTGTGTCTGTGTGTGTGTGTGTCTGTCGGCAGCGTTACGGACAAACGGCTACACCTAGAAACACCAAATTTGGTATTCGGGAAGATGTAAATATGTAGTTGTGCACCTCGAAGCGATTTTTTCAAAATTCGACCTATATTTTTTTTAATTTTATGTTTTATGCGATTTTTGGCATTTTTTCTCACCTAATTCGTAATAACGGCGGAAATTACGCTCGCAGCAAAACGGCATTTGTATCATCGGATAGAGGAGGAATTTTCTTTTAAAAACAGTTTATTCTGAATACGTAACATGATTTACCGATTTTTAGGAATTTTTTTACTAAACATCTGCTTCGCTATTTTTTTTCGTAAAATAATTTTAAAACAGTCGCATCTTGAATTCTATCCGTCATAACTTTTAGATATTCTGACAAATCGTGAAACATTCTTTTCTCCCTCTTTTAAAATAAAAACGAAAAAATTATCTAAATTAGATGATTTTTTACGAATTTTAATGCAGCCTAATGTTTAGAATTTAATAGCATCAACGCGATCTTACGCCATTCATTACATTGCGATCACGGCACGAGAATTTATGTTCGGTTGTTGCCACAGAAAGGATTAGAAAAAAGGGTTTTTTCAACCAATCGAGTTTTTAAATGGGATATCAGAATTTCAATTCGCAAGTGAGGATCTATGACGTCAAATGCTTTAAGATACGTAAAAATTACGCCATAATTTTAACTCATTTATTCCAGCTCTATTTTCAACACAGGGAGACGATATTTTGATTAAAATTTACTGTAAAAATAAACTAAGAAATTCACGATTATTATTATTAGAAGTGGTATTTTAATCCGGTGCTTATTTAAAAATTGAAATGTTTTCACGGCGCTGAAAATGTTCATTTTAAAAGTTACAAAGTTCGTTTCAAAGCGCGATATATTAAAATTTTTCTCTTTATTATTTTTGTTTTTGGCATTTAATTTAGCGCAGGCGTTGCCTAACATACGCATGCAGGTTGCGAGTATAGTTTTATTTTAACGTTGAATTACGTTCCTCCATAAAGGTCACGCAAAGTTTTAATGATACCGTTTGAAAACAATTATGCGAAATATCGAAATTAACTCCCTCAATCTACCGGGGTATCCTTTACGGCAGTCAAACAGTGACGTCATAAATTAAAAAAAAATGCGTGAAATTTGAAAACTCTGCAACTCTAACGCCCTGTCACAATTAAAATGGGAATAAGTAGCTCCTCGAGATTACACAGTTTGATGTTTTTCAGGACACAGGACTATGGAGGATATAAAAGATATCGCTATTGGATATTTAAAATGACACCCCTTGGATATTTTCTCCCCACAGTAAGATGAAATGGTTTGCGGCGCTAAATACGCCAATCTTATAAAACTATGTACAAATTAAATATATATGGAGAGTTTCCTTAATGGCAACCATTATGTGAAATGATTATTATTTATGCTAATGCGTAAATTGCAAAGAATCGCCACAGAATCAAAAGATCCCATTGAGGCCAAATAATCTAAGCTATTTCTTTTAAGGGAGCCTTGAAGAGGGAGAAGCGAGTATAGATAGTATTAATGTACGTAATAGTATTATTAGATTTGTAAAGATAATATGAATAAATCGCAGTGTACCACGTTAATAAATATTTCATGAAATTAAAAGTAGTTATCCTTTTTCAACGGTTGTCTTACAACCAACTAAATGAAAAGTAATTCTAATTTGCGTTAATATATCCCGCAGTAATTTCAACAGAGCAGATTACTTGAACGTTTTTAAAAATGAAATTCTGTTTTGTCACATGCAGATATGATTTTAGTAGTAAAATATTCCCTTCTTCCCGTATGAAGAGCGGGTGCGCAGCTATTTTAAAAACATCTCTTGAAAATAGCATAAATGAATTCAGGAGACCTCAAAACGTGTCAATACACCAAAATCTCGAAGTCGAATTTTTTCATGATTACAATACTTTCCTTATATGGTACATGTTCGGAAAGAAATAAATGGTGCTCCATTTCATGTAGTGTCTTAGGCTTAAGTTGTAGCATTAAATAGCTAAAAAACAGTATTATGTAGAAATAAGACATTTTGAAGCCCAGGAGTTCTCTGCAAACCATTAAGCTTTCCACTTTTTTGATAGTGAATGACACTGACGTAGTTTTTTGAGTCATTATACTGCAATGATCAGGTTAGTACTCATGACACAAACTTTACATTAAGAGTCAAATAAGTTTGCTCTTTTTTTTTTAATTCCACATCACGAATAATTTCGAATTACACATGTAAGGAAAATTTTCGTTTCCTACCGTGCGAAGAACGGGCACGCAGCTAGTTATATATAAATATATATATATATATATATATATATATATATATATATATATATATATATATATATATATAATATATAATAGCTTACTTACGTAAAGTGAAATCCCAAGATAATCCATTGATAAAGAGAAAAAAAAATATAAAAATAAAAAAGTAGATAGCACATGGTGCCAATTAACGAGCTTATACCGGATAAGTGTTTAAATATAGCCTTTTAAGGCAATGAAAGAGTGGATAAATTGGATATAAAGCGCCAAATTAGAACTGTTGTGCTTTTTAAGCCTTATCACATGTAACCACAAAGAGACGGAAAATGGAATTAATATTGAAATGGTGTGCTCTATCATCCACTAATATATAATCTACTAATATATGAGATAAACTGTGGAAATAATTTTAACAGTAATGATATTGATAATAATTATACTCATTTATTATTCCTATTTATGCTAATATAATTGTAAAATATTTAGGTAGAATAGTACTCTGTATGGCTTCATTGGTTACAGACTCACATAAAAAGGAAAATGTACCAGATATCAACCATTCTTAATTATATGTTTTTTTTTTATTATTATTATTATAGAACGAACCAACAACCAACCCCATCCTCACCAACCAATATTCTGAATTAGGACATACAGTTTTTTTGATGACATAGAGGATATAAAATGGAAGTTAGAAATTTACTGGGATAATTATATTTTATAGCAGTTTTATATAGGTCAGTTAAGTTATTGGCCTTAAAACTATTGGTACATAGAGACTCTATTCTATACTTATGATTAGAGATAATATTTCTAAACACAGAAGTGTGCATACATGAAGTGAAATGAGTGAAAGTATTAACCTGAAAATTAAAGTCATTTCTTTTATTATATATATTAAAGGATAGACTCTTATCATCATTGATTCTAATTTGTAAGTCTAAAGAATTAATTATTCTATTATTATTAGGATTTTTTATTAGTTCTAGGGCTGAATGGTAGGCTATGGGTAGGTGGTCAGTATCACTATAAGTATTGTCAGTAGCTATTGTTATTATGTCATCTATGTACCTATATATTATAAGAGAAGGATTATTGTAATGTTTTTCATATTTATATAAATATAGGTCTGCTAAGTAACTGGAATTGGAACCACCTTGTGGTATTCCTATAACTTGCTTATATAATTTATTATTATGTAGAATGTAGTTATTATAGACTATGAACTTTAAAAGATTTTCGAAATACATAGTATCTATGTAAGAAGGCAGGGTTATATTATTATTACTATGTATAAATAGATTCAATATTATATTGTATAAGTCGTCTAGTGGTATACTATTGAATAAGTCTTTAAAATCATAAGTTGATATATTAATTACATCGTGTAGAGCATTAATCTTATTTTTTAGTTCATAGCTATTACCTATAGATACAGAAGAAGTGTTAGATTTTATGTACAGATCATGCATAGAAGTAAGTATTTTTAGTAATATTTTGCTTGCTACATTATTATAAGTGTTACATCCTATAGTAACAGTTCTGAATTTTAGTGGTGTTTTATGAAACTTTGTATTAGCACTAAGTAAGGATATTTTAGATGGTCATGCTTGATTTTAAGTAACTTGTGGAAAGCTAAGATATTTTCGTTAAATGTTATCTCAGAGATAGATGTTAGACTGAAATTAGGATTATTGTTAATGGATGAAGCTAAGAGATTGTGATATAACTGCTTACATATTACAGCATAGTTATTGCTAGACTTATCAACATAAGTTATGATAAAGTTATTCTGTAGCTCTGTTATTTGATTGCTTTTTTATATTTTTAGTGTATCTAAATTTACAAAGTAGTTGTTTTTTAAGGTCAGCAAGAATATTAAATTTCCATTCATTAAAGAAGGCGGAAGGTTTGCTGTTTTTTATTGAAGTGTTATATATATATACATCTATATTATAAGTGAAAGTATCTATTATATCATCTATACAGTATTTAGTGGGTAACCTAAACTTAGTACCTCTTTTCATGATCCGTTGAAGTTTAAGATCTTTGATAATAGAAAGATCTTCGGTAACTATATGTCCAAAATCAGAATTAACATAAGAATTGTATTGACCACTGGTACAAAGACAGGGTACCTCATCATCGGGTACAAAGTTCCTACAGAAAGAGTTATAATTAAATATCTTTCTACCCATAGGTATAGGGTATTTGAAAGATTTTTTTAGGCTGAGATGCGGTAAAGGGAAAGAGTCAGAGTGAGATGATAAAAGTTTATTGAAGTTAATCATATTAAAAACAGGATTGGAGAAATTAATTACAAAATTGGAATTTAGCTTAGTACTATTGCGATTGTGACCTAGTAAATTGTAATTTAGTGCATTGGCACGAGTAACTATTAAATCATAAAACAAGTGGGCAAAATGGTCAGAGAAAGTATATGAAGTGAAAACTTTATAATACTTTGAGAGGTGTTTTTTCTTTAAAGAGAAAACGTAGGCGCGTATTTTTAGCCAATTATGGTCAACCTCAAATCTTTTATTTAAGGTATATAACTCAGACTGAATGTGCTTATTTGACATTTTGTTAGTAGAAGTAGCTTTATTCCTTCCTCGTTCATATCGACTTGTTCGTTTATATAAGGACAAATTTAAAAGGTTATAAATAGGAGTATACTTGGAGGGATCAGATTGTGTATTATAATAATGTAAGTGTTTATTATGTACTATTTGGTTAAGACCATAAGGATAACAGGTGTTATGACAATTGATTAATTGTGATTCGAGGAAAAGCCGTTCAGATGTATTGGTTTGTATTGCGAGAATTTCGATAGTAACATTTTCAAAACCGTGGGAGTGAAAGTGAGCATATTCTACATTGGTAAGGTGACTATTGGATAAATAGTTTTTTACGTTATTGCGGTGCAGGTTAATGCGTATGTGTAACGGGTTACGAGTCTGTCCAATATAAGCCATGTTACAGATAGTACATGAAATTTTATATATACAATTATATACTTTGCAAAAATTGTGATATTTAGTACTATTATCTATTAGATTGTTAGAAGCATAAGGGCAAGTTTTGCATTTTTTGGAGCCACAAGAGTTAAAAAGAAAAGATTGCCAATCACTACTGTAATTTTTGTAGGAAGAGTAAATGTTTTTCGATCCATTGTTCCCCTCTTCCTGTAATTTAGAACAAATGTACCGAGCATATGGACTTACAACATGTAATCCACTTTTGCCAGTCACTAAATTATTTTTATCTAGTACCATTAAGGGTGATATTATACTATATCAGAGTAGAATAGACACAATTATATCAAAAAGTACAAAATAGGTTATAGTCCAAAAATGTAAATAAGAAGAAAAAAAAATTAATAATAATATCTGGAATAAAGAGTAGAAAATATCAAATAACGGTAACCAAAGTAATACTAACAGTGGAAAATGTAAATTGAGAAAAAAACTAAAATAATCAAAATACTGTAACCAAATGTAATTACCAACATTAGGAAAGAAAAAAGAGAAAAATCTAGAATACGCAAAAAACACTGTAACCAACGGTATTACTACACAAGAAAGAGAAATTAAAAATATAAAAATATAAAATAATAATAATAATAATAATAATAATAAAATTAAATAATAATTATAATTTTAATCTGGTCTAAGATAGCGTGATATTTACAAGATGTAGTGATTGGCATACAAAGGGTTATTTTAAACTCAAGGATCCTACATAGCAAGGGGAAGAATTAGAAACTCCCCTTATATATCAATCTAAAATCAATGCTTACTATTTAGTATAGATGGCAGCACTATTCTAAAGGTATCAACCCTAGTAGCAATGACTGCTCGTTTTCTGCTCGGTCGTTCATCGACTCATCGTTAACTCACCGACTCGTCGAATTCAGTCATCGGCAAGTGCACTTTTGTTAATCTGCAATAGATGAATTTTTATTCATGATAGAAGTGATCTAGACGAGCAGTTTCGCCGATGGAAAACCGAAAAACAATATCTTATCCGAAACTGCAGCTCTATAGTCAACGGGCCTTGCAAGTGTTCCCAGTAGTTTACACTTTACCCAAATTCCTATAAATATTTGCGTAATTTAGATGTGCCTTTGCATAATCTAAGGGAAATTTTGAACAATTCTTGAATTAATCGCATAATTTACTTCAAATTTCTTGTATTGGGGTTGGGAGGGGGCGGGGGGTATCCCCCCCCTTGCCCCCTCCCACAAAATTTAAATTTGAAAAGAAATATTTACAAAAAAAATGTAAGTATTTATTATATAAAAATCGTTTGTAATATTTAAATAATTTTTTAAAAAAGTGTTTAAAAAAAAGAAAAGAAAATCTATTTGAGCGTCAGCTGCATTATAAGAAAAACGGAAACTTCATTACAATGAGCAACTCTTTTGAAACCTCTTTAATGTAAACAGCAAGAAGAGAAATCAGTTAATTTTTAAAAGTTATCCAAGAAATATGAAAGTTAAAATCAGACCAAAATTCCTATATAATTGGCAATATTGTTTTTTAATTATTAATTATGAATGTTGTTGCTACTTACATACATTGGTAAAAAGTGAAATTAATTTCTTACCAATCGAATAATTTGACTATTATTAATAATAGCTGAACAACACTTTGTCAAAATTTCACCCTAAGTTCCAATCTGAGACTAAAATAACCGGTACTTCACACTTTGCCTTGTACATGACAAGATTCGATGGTCTAGGGGTAGCGCGCTGATCTCGTAATCAGTACGCTCAGTGTTCGGGCCCGGGGAGGAAGAATTTTTTTTTTTTCAGAAAAACGGAAATTTAGCATACAAAAAACGAAAATATAATAAACAGAACGGACATTTTTTGAAAATTTTGCTGCCAGTCGTTTATTTTTTATTAACAAATATATTTTAAACAGTTTATCGGTTTCTTTTCGTTATTTCATCGGTGTCATCGGGAAACGATGATCGGCTTTATCGTCCCCCGAGCGGACATTTTGTACCAGTTGCCGATGAAATTTCCCCTTTTTTGGATGAAAAGCCGTGATCGGCCATTGCTCCTTCTCCTCGGATTTAACTCACCCGCCTCTCATCGACCGATGAGTTATTGCTACTAGGGAATTGTTTACTTGGATGACGCAAGTGCAATAACTATTTTATAAGAATCAAAAATTGAAATTAAAACTATAGATTAGATTTTAATAAGTAAGTTGGATATCGTGGAGAGAAAACATATACGTAAAAGCCATTTGAAGGTATAGTAAATCACTGAAATGCATAAATAGGAGAGATTTAAATCACATGAACTTAAAAGCGCAAGATGCAGCTATTTTAAGACATGTAGAGATTAGGATTAAAGAATATTACCTAATATTGGCGATATTTTTGGATTTATGCATTTAACAGTAGACAAGTATAATATAGAAAAATATTCTAAAAGATTAGCGCATTATGCAGCATAATAAGACAGAATAGTATACAATATATAACAGCTTACTTACGTAAAGTGAAATCCCAAGATAATCCATTGATAAAGAGGAAAAAAAATATAAAAATAAAAAAGTAGATAGCACATGGTGCCAATTAACGAGCTTATACCGGATAAGTGTTTAAATATAGCCTTTTAAGGCAATGAAAGAGTGGATAAATTGGATATAAAGCGCCAAATTAGAACTGTTGAGCTTTTTAAGCCTAATCACATGTAACCACAAAGAGACGGAAAATGGAATTAATATTGAAATGGTGTGCTCTATCATCAGGCGCCACAGCACACACATTTCAATTTAATCGATAAAAACAATAATAGCTAGGTTTCTGCAAGTTACCTGACCAAAATTAGGGTCCTTTTGTAACTTGGGGGATATATATATATATATATATATATATATATATATATATATATAGTTGAATTTTATGTAAAAGCAAACAAAAATACAGTGAAAAAATATCAATACTAACTACAATAATGAATATCTTGTTATAAATTTTCTACAAAAAAGCTTTAATAATCTCAATATGCGTAATATGTTACAAAAAACTAAAGATGCTTTCCCTATAAAAAATTGTAATATTATTCCTACTTTTAAATACAATAAAACCTGGGCAGTCTACTTTTTAATTATAAAAAAGTTCTTTCAGATGGCAATAATTTAAAATGCTTTTGCGAAGAATTTAAAAACACTGATTTTTTTATTCAAGTTTTAATCATGTAATCACAGGCAATCTAAATATCATTAAACATTGTAAATTCAGAAATATTATGAGTTTAGGAAGTAAACACAGAGTCAATACTACTTTTAAAATAACATTTTTAGAAAAATCTTTTACTACAAATTTAAACAACTTTGTTTTAAAATTAAGCTACAAATACAATATTCCCCCACAAGCCTTCAGTGAATGGAAATGTTTGTTATTTAATCTTTTTAAATCAGATGTTTTATATAGTTATTCTAATATAAAAACAGATCATTATGTGGTATTCAATTAAAAAATTTTTAACATTATAAAAGATTACAAGAATAAGTTTGTTTTTGTCCTGTTGACAAAGCCTCCAATAACTTTGCCATCATTTGTAAACTTTTTTATTTTAACACAGTACATAATGAACTTAATAATAGTAATGTCTATGTGAAAGTAAATAACAGTCTCTCAACTATTCTAAAAAAGTTCTCTGCTTTTTCCAAAAAAATCAATTTCAACATAAATAAACACAATCAACTTGCTAATTTATATGCTTTACCAAAATTTCACAAAAATCCTGTTACTTTTAGATACATTTGCAACACAAGAGGTTCTTTAGGTTACACTATTAACCCTTCAATGCATGGCGATGCATATATGAATCATACCACCTTTTATCGAATTTTGCTTTAAAAAGTTCACAAAAAAGGTGGTTGTCTGGGCTGATTATTATCTTCATACATCCATATTGATATGTAACTGTCATTTTCCCCAGTAGATGGCAGTATTTAGCAGCACTTTTAATTAGCGCCAAATGTTTAAATCTTTTTTCTGTATTTTCAATGATCTTGTCAAGTAGTTGTTGTTCTTCAATTCGACTTTAGAGACCTGTAAAATTTCTATATATAGCTCAAGGTATGTATTTTTCATTTCTATGTTTAGATTTAACCAAAAAATTATTTTTATGTGAAAAGTTCCAATTTTTTTGTTTGATTCAAATATGCATCAACATGCATTTATGAATAGGCTTCACTGCAGAGAGCAGTTTGATGCATTTATGAATCAGTTTAAAATTTGGGCAGAATTTATAATTATAAGATCTCATAATACCTTTTATTTCAAGCCAATTTTTAAATCACACATACCCATTCATTATTTACATGCATTGTTGTTTATTAGAGACATAAAATATTGTGTAATGTATACTGTTTGTATGAAAAATTTTTAAATTATTTTTTTTATAATCATGTTAATTCAGCAGGTAATTAGTTGTTTTTACGAGTAAAGAATTGGCAAATAAATACTATTTTACTGTTTTTTAATTTTATTATAATCATCAGTATCTAATAATAAATCAAATGTATAGAGAAACATATCATTTCAAAAGTATTTAATCCCATATAGCATTTTTTTTAATTATTGTGCTATTGCTAACAAAGTAAGATATATATATCTATATATATATATATATTACATTTCAAAATTCCTTTATTTACAATTTGTAATATTTATAACTATACTAAGTACTATTTTCCTGTTTCTTTACTTCTATTATAATCATCATTGTCTAATAATAAACAAAATGTATGGAGAAAGATAGCATTTCAAAAGTATTAAATCCTATATAGCATTTTTTAATTATTATTTTGCTATTGCTAACAAAGTAAAATATTCTTTTTTTATGTGAAGTTCTTGTCGACCCAAAACATTTTTATCTACCAAAACCCTGTTATCGATTCAAAAACATGGAACTTTAAACAGCAGTGATAAGTGCCTAAGATCGATTTCAGCAGGCAAACATAAGCAAGTTGTCACTAGTTTTGAGCAGAGGTATGCCATGTGGTGGATTTCATGTTTATCACATATGGGTTTACACATATGGGGGGGGGGGGCATAGATTAGTTTGATATTCATATAGGGAGATATAAAATAACTCCGAGGTCAAGAAAGTGGTACATGAGACTGTTTTATCACTTCTTAGACCTTGATGTCATAAATTCGTGGCTGCTATATAAAAGAGTTTCAGAACAAAATGGAGCTGACCCCAATGATTTGTTAAAACTAGCCACCTTTCGATGTGAGCTTGCAGTCGGACTATGTCTAATGGATGAAAGTTCTGTTGTGAAGCGGGGAAGACCCAGTAGCCTTTTACAGAATGAATACAATGTGAAAAGGCAAAGAGGTCCTGCAGCGTATATTCCTCCAACATGTGTTCCACAGGACAAAACTGAACGCCAGTATGGAACGAAAACCGCACTCGCTGTAAAGTGCCAACTTGCAAGTTCCAAACATTTATTGGATGCGAAAAATGTGCTGTAGCATTATGTCTAAACAAAGACAGACCCTAGTAGCACAATTAGTCCAAAATACGTTTAAAACACCTTTTTTTTACGTCAAAAAACGTGTTTCTAACGTAATTGGAACGTTTTTTGAACTAGTTGTGCTACTAGGGGAAATTGTTTTAAAATTTGTCATTCAACATAAATTTGATAGTAATGAATGTATATCAAGTACAAAGTATTTGGCATGTCATTTTTTCTGTTTTTATTTATTCTGTTATTGTCATTTTTTTTCTGTTAACACTTTTACTAATTAAATTTAATTAAAACTTTCAATTAAAATCTACTAATATATAACTATATATAACTACTTAATTATATATAACTACTTTTTAAACTGTTTAAATACTTTTATATTAATCTTTGCAGAACACAGTTATGAATATAACACATTTCCTTGGCAAAATCTCAGGCTGTGAGTCTGAAACCTATGGTTCGGAGTTGTGCATTTCCCCCTCTGATGAGGACAATGCATTTTAACCTTTTTTTATATAATAACAATGGCTGGCCTGGGGGGGGGGGAGGCTTTCGTTTTATATTTACTAAGTAATATATATATATATACATATATATATGAATATATATATATATATATACATGAATATATATATATATATATATATACATATATATATGAATATATATATATATATATATATATATATATATATATATATATATATATATATATATAAATATATATATATATATATATATATACGTATATGTATATATATATATAAATATATATATAAATATATATATATATATATATATATATATATATATATATATAATATATAATATATAATAGCTTACTTACGTAAAGTGTAATCCCAAGATAATCCATTGATAAAGTGAAAAAAGTATAAAAATAAAAGAGTAGATAGCACATGGTGCCAATTAACGAGCTTATACCGGATAAAGTGTTTAAATATAGCCTTTTATGGCAATGAAAGAGTGGATAAATTGGAAATAAAGCGCCAAATTAGAACTGGTAGGCTTTTAAGCCTAATCACATGTATCCACAAATAGACGGAAAAAGGAATGGATAATTGAAAAAGGTGCTCTATCATCAGGCGCCACCGCACACACATTTCAATTTAAACGAAAAAAACTATAATAGCTAGGTTTCTGCAAGTTACCTGACCAAAATTAGGGTCCTTTTGTAACTTGGGGGCGCGACCGTAGCTATTAGAAATAAACAACGAGGAAGTGGACCGACAAGAAGATCGAAGCTCAGTAATGGAGGCAGTATTAGTGCATGTTGCCATCAGAGAAGTCTTAATGCCATCAATAGACTAGTAATGCGATGGAGTGGGAGAAAAAAAAAGGGGGGGGGGAAATGATATATTAATAATACTTTGGAAGTATGGAAAGGAAAGGAAAAAATAATAATTAAATGAATAAATAAAAAGAATAAAAAGGGTAATAATTAAATGAATAAATAATAAAATAAATATAACACTAGTATAGCTAGCCTATGTTTAACGTAGTACAAGCTGCAGTAGCTAAGAAGTACTTAGTTGAAGTTGTGGAAAAGGAGAAAAACTGTAGAAATTAATTATAACAGTAATGATAATGATAATAATTATACACATTTATTAATTGCTATTTATGCTAATATTATTGTAAAATATTTAGGTAGAACAGTACTCTGTATGGCTTCATTAGTTTCAGACTCACATAAAAAAGGAAAAAGTACCAGTAATCAACTATTCTTAATTATAGATTTTTTTAAATAAAATATATATATATATATATATATTTTTTAAGAAAGAACCAACAACCAACCCCATCCTCACCAACCAATATTCTGATTAGGACATACAGTTTTTTTGATTACATAAAGGATATAAAATGGAAGTTAGAAATTTACTTGGATAATTATATTTTAGAGCAGTTTTATTTAGGTCAGTTAAGTTATTGGCCTTAAGACTATTGGTGCATAGAGACTCTATTCTATATTTATGATTAGAGATAATATTTCTAAATACAGAAGTGTGCATACATGAAGTGAAATGAGTGAAAGCATTAACCTGAAAATTAAAGTCATTTCTTTTATTATATATATTAAAGGATAGACTCTTATCATCATTAATTCTAATTTGTAAGTCTAAAAAATTTATTATTCTATTATCATTAGGATTTTTTATTAGTTCTAGGGCTGAATGGTAAGCTATGGGTAGGTGGTCAGTATCACTATAAGTATTGTCAGTAGCTATTGTTATTATGTCATCTATGTACCTATATATTATAAGAGAAGAATTATTGTAATTTTTTTCATAATTATATAAATATAGGTCTGCTAGGTAACTGGAATTAGAACCATCTTGTGGTATTCCTATAACTTGCTTATATAATTTATTATTATGTAGAATGTAGTTATTATAGACTATGAACTTTAAAAGATTTTCGAAATACATAGTATCTATGTAAGAAGGCAGGGTATATTATTATTACTTTGTATAAATAGATTCAATATTACATTGTATAAGTCGTCTAGTGGTATACTATTGAATAAGTCTTTAAAATCATAAGTTGATATATTAATTACATCGTGTAGAGCATTAATCTTATTTTTTAGTTCATAGCTATTACCTATAGATATAGAAGAAGTGTTAGATTTTATGTACAGAAGTAAGTATTTATTTAGTTAGATTTTATGTACAGTATATAGAAGTAAGTATTTTTAATAATATTTTGCTTGCTACATTATTATAAGTGTTACATCCTATAGTAACAGTTCTGAATTTTAGTGGTGTTTTATGAAACTTTGTATTAGCACTAAGTAAGGATATTTTAGATGGTCATGCTTGATTTTAAGTAACTTGTGGAAAGCTAAGATATTTTCGTTAAATGTTATCTCAGAGATAGATGTTAGACTGAAATTAGGATTATTGTTAATGGATGAAGCTAAGAGATTGTGATATAACTGCTTACATATTACAGCATAGTTATTGCTAGACTTATCAACATAAGTTATGATAAAGTTATTCTGTAGCTCTGTTATTTGATTGCTTTTTTATATTTTTAGTGTATCTAAATTTACAAAGTAGTTGTTTTTTAAGGTCAGCAAGAATATTAAAATTCCATTCATTAAAGAAGGCAGAAGGTTTGCTGTTTTTTACTGAAGTGTTATATATATATATACGTATATATATATATATATATATATACGTATATATATATATATATATATATATATATATATATATATATATATATGTGTATATATATATATATATATATATATATATATATATATATATATATATATATATATATATATATACTATATATATAAATATAACCTTTTAAGGCAATGAAAGAGTGTATAAATTGGATATAAAGCGCCAAATTAGAACTGGTGGGCTTTTAGGCCTAATCACATGTATCCACAAATAGACGGAAAGTGTAATGGATAATTGAAATGGTGTGCTCTATCATCAGGCGCCACTGCACACACATTTCAATTTAATCGAAAAAAAACAATAATAGCTAGGTTTCTGCAAGTTACCTGACCAAAATTAGGGTCCTTTTGTAACTTGGGGGCGCGACCGTAGCTATTATAAATAAACAACGAGGAAGTGGACCGACAAGAAGAGCGAAAAGAGCGAAGCTCAGTAATGGAGGCAGTATTAGTGCATGTTGCCATCAGAGATGACTTAATACCATCAATAGACAAGTAATGCCATGGAGTGGGGGGAAAAATGATATATTAATAATACTTTCGAAGTATGGAAAGGAAAGGAAAAAATAAAAAAGTAATAATTAAATGAATAAATAAAAAGAATAAAAAAGGTAATAATTAAATGAAAAAAAAAATAAAATAAATATAACACTAGTATAGCTAGCCTATGTTTAACGTAGTACAAGCTGCAGTAGCTAAGAAGTACTTAGTTGACGTTGTGGAAAAGGCAGTTGTCGGTCCACTTCCTCGTTGTTTATTTCTAATAGCTACGGTCGCGCCCCCAAGTTACAAAAGGACCCTAATTTTGGTCAGGTAACTTGCAGAAACCTAGCTATTATTGTTTTTTTTCGATTAAATTGAAATGTGTGTGTAGTGGCGCCTGATGATAGAGCACACCATTTCAATTATCCATTACACTTTCCGTCTATTTGTGGATACATGTGATTAGGCCTAAAAGCCCACCAGTTCTAATTTGGCGCTTTATATCCAATTTATCCACTCTTTTATTGCCTTAAAAGGCTATATTTAAACACTTTATCCGGTATAAGCTCGTTAATTGGCACCATACGCTATCTACATTTTTATTTTTATATTTTTTTCAGTTTATCAATGGATTATCTTGGGATTTCACTTTACGTAAGTAAGCTATTATATATTATATTTGAGAGAGATATATTTATTCTTTCTCTACTGTACCATATATAAGCCTTATTAAGTGCAATTATACTTATACTGCATACAATACTATCAGAACTAATAACAATTAATACTTGATAATTGTTAATAGTAATATCACTATTCATATATAATTTACTATTATCAATTAATACTTAATAATCAATTAATACTTAATTAATACTTAATAATTATTTACTATAATTTACTATTATCAATTAATACTTGATAATTGATAATAGTAAATTATTATTATTAAAATTATAATGATAATTAATGTTAATTACAATATTTTTTCCCCAACTCTTTTTTACACTCTTTCCTTAGTACTTCCTATCTATTAAAGCTCGTACTACGTTGCTCATAGGTTAGCTATACTCAATTTTTTTATTTATTTATATATTTACTATTACTATAATTATTATTCTTCAATATTATTCTTATTTCCCCGTCCCTTTCCATTTACTGGATTTCTTAATAAATTTACATAGTTTTGGCAGTATTTTGTCTGTTTTTATTTCTCATACTTTTTCTCCTTGGCTCTACTGTTTCTATTTTTATTTTTGTCGATTAATTTTTTCGGTTGGCAACGATTTCTAGTCTTGTCAGTTCTTCCTCCTCCATGTTTGGTTAGCATTCATGCTATTTTTTTCTTATGGCTATGGTCGTACCCCCAGGTCACGTAAAGCGACTTCTTTTGTCAGGTGACCTGCAGAAACCTAGCTATTTTTGTTTTTTCTTTAAATTGAAATGTGAGTACGGTGGTACTTGATAATGGAGTACTCCATTTCAATTTTACTCTCCATCTCCACTTCATTGCATGGGATCGAACAACTAGGCTTACGCCCACGAGATCCAACTTGGCTTGTCCTCCCACTTCTATGCAGCTTTAACAGCTCTGTTTTATACAATTTCTTGCCTCTGGATTATCAATTTTTTTTATTTCATGTTTTCAGTTTTTCAGTACTTTTTTGTCATCATGTGCTACTACTTAATGTTTTACCAGGGATTCCATATTACGTATGTTTAGCTATTTTATATTATATATATATAATATATATATATATATATGTATGAGTATATATATATATATATATATATATATATATATGAATGTATGTATATATAAATATATATAGTGAAACCCCGATTTAACGTCATTCAAGGGACCGGAAAGAAGTGACGTTATATGCGGGAAAACGCTAAATCGGGGTTGTATAAAAACAAATTAATGAAATTGAAATAATGTCTAATTTAAATTACATACCTTTTATTTCTTTGTATACAATGCTTCACAATTTAACTTTTCTCCCAAAGAGAATCTTAAAAAATCGGTTATTTTACTTTGAGTTTTGTTCTTATTAATAGCATTACAAATGCCATTTTCTATACAAATGAGTTTCTGTAGATTTTTTTGTAGATGTTTCTGTAGATTGTGATAAACAGATGCTTAAAAGATACTATAGAAAGGCCGTTTATTATCCCTTCCATGAATTGTATTCATGGGTGGTCAGTTTAACTCTTTAGCTCCCAAAGAGAATCTCATAGCTGTTGGTTCCCATCGAAACGGCAGAAAATGGCCTGCCCACCCTTTCCCCATGTAACCTCCCTTTTTGCGTGGCGTGAAAGTCTTCCTGTTGTGAAAATCCGAAGATGGTCTATTGTATCTAATCCAGAATACAGGAAGGTAGCAATGACAAAATTTTAAAGTAACTTTACGCTTCTCTCCCGCTCTACTGGAAATTCCTCCAGCCCTTAAACACAATTCATCAAAAATCGTCCGCCGCATTTTTCAAGCTTGTTAATCCAGACACACCCGAATCAACTGTAAGGGGGGAGGGAAATCCTAGAAGGCTACACTCCGTTTTTATGGGAATGAAGGCGCTCGGACAGTTGGAGGATGATAAAGAGTAATTTTCCCTCATTTTATCCAAATAAAGGAAAAGGAATGCGCAATGCCGCCATTTTCAAGAACTATTTCCTTCCCATCACAATTACTGTGACTTGTTTTAGAAAAAACGAATAAAATTTTTCTCGCCGAAAAAACGTTAAATGCGGGAAATCTAACGTTATTGACGGGATTTTTTAGCATTACAAGTATAGGAAGATATTTGGAACCAGTAGAAAATGACGTTACAAGCGGGAAAACGGTAAATACGGGTAACGTTAAACCGGGGTTTCACTTTATATATATATATATATATATATATATATATTATATATATATATATATATATATATATATATATATATATATATATATATGTATATATAATATGTATATATTATATATACATATGTATATATATATATGTATATATATATATACACATATATACATATGTATATATGTATATATATATATGTATATATGTGTATATGTATATATATATGTATATATAAATATATTATATATATATGTATATATATGTGTGTGTGTGTGTGTGTGTATGGTACCCTCGCTAGGGTCTCCAATAATTAACTGACGCAAGGTAAACTCTAGATTAGCGTTTAATCAAGAAAAAAGCTATTTACACTCAATATATTTACAAAAATGGATAAATGGCAAACGGACTTCATTCCGATAATTAACGAATTCGTTACTGCCTTCTTGCAGTTTCTAAAGGCTATTATGAAAAACGAAAGTGCCCAGCTGCCTTCGTGCAGCTTACGTGGGCCGCGTGTCAGGTCGCTCTCTCTAAACCTTTTTACGCTCGGGTCACCGTGGTTCTAGGCGCCGGCGAGTCAGCTCCTCCTGGCGGCGCTCGGGTAATCTACCCCACATATATGTATATAAATCCTTATAAATAAAAATGAAATTCTGTGTGTGTTTGTTTGTGGATTTGATTAGTGTACAAATCCACAAAAATGGACCAATCAGCCTGAAATTTAGCACAGATATGTAAAATAATATAGAATATATTATAGTCCACTTTAAAACTTTAAAAGTCCACCCGTTCCCGGAATGCAAGATATTTTTTTATGTTCTCCGCGCAAAATGCTTTCCGTAATTGTAATCCCTGTAGTGAAAAAAGTGTGAAATAAGCATCGTGGTTGCCATGTGTGGCGATTTTGCCGAATAAAATGTTTTAAATTATCAAAGTAAAAATAAAAGAATAATAATGTTTTTTTTGTTAGTTTATATTCGTAAGGTTATTTTTTTAATTATAATATCGTGTGCATCGGAAATCAGAGCAGGAATGAAAAGTTTTATACGCAAAACAATAAGTACTAAAGATTTCCGAGGCTAATATGTAAAATTTTTTAGTTTGGCGAAAAATAACATGGCTGAAATGCCGATTTTGAGAGTGAGTTGTAGCGGTTTGCACAGTTTACGGCTTGGCGCAATTTACTGAGTGCTTAGGGAAATAAATTTTTGAAAACAAGTGCAAAGGTTTAATTAGAATACAGCGTTAAATTTTAATGATCCGTGCAGAAATAATGCAGTTATTAAGGAATTTCAAGCGATCTATCTTCAGAATTCGCGCCAATTGAGTACATTGATTTAAATTGGGGAAATTCCGCCAAATTTCAGAAAATTGAAATCTTCGCATTTAGTACATCGGAGTAACGATGAATAAAACACGTTATAGTTGATAATTGAAAAAAAAATTCGGCTGTATTAAGGGATTCCATTTTTCAAATAAATGCGTGCTTTACTTTTTGGCGGTCGAAGCATTTCCCATATTGATTGCTGCTAAGTCAATGCTTCGAATGATACCCTGAAAAAACTCTTGCAAAACGGCGTATGTTGGCACATTGGCGAGGCATAGTTTTGAAACTGGATTTTATTTGTGGCTGGTATATATAATAACGCTGGTTATAGATAAAAATAAATGTTGGTATGTGTATATGAGGTTGAAAAACTCCAGCACCGTTTGACCGATCACCATGGAATTTGTTCACCTAAGTCTTTTATTATGGAGTAGGTTTTTATGCTATCCGTTTTCCTCTAACTTGTGACTAGGTGGTGCAGCAGAACGTCGAATTCTATTCCGTTTAGCCGTTTGCTATGCGAATATCGTCCAACCGATTTGGATCAAATTTGGTACACGCGAATATTAGAACACGGAAAATATTTTTCACTATCCATTTTGCTATACCTTGCCGCTAAATGGCGCTGCAAAGCATCAACTTCTATACCGTTCGACCTATCGGCATAAATTTTTTTATACTTACACATTTGAGCACGAAGAATATATTCTAACTGCGTTCCTTTTGATGTTACTCACCACTAGATGATACTGCAATGCATTATTATTTTAACTCGCCACTAGATGACGCTGCAGCAGGCCAAATTCTTGACCATTCAAACGGTCGCTATGAAAATCAGTATACATAGCTATTTGAACAATGAGAATATTTTGGCGTCATACATTTTGCTATAACTCGCCACTTGACGGCGCTGTAGCAAATAATTACTTTAATTCACCACTAGATGGCGCTGCAGTGTATCACTTCTTGACTGTGCAACTGATAGCTATGAAAATAGGTATACATAGATATTTGAACACGGGAAAGAGTTTGGCGCTATCCATTTTCCTATAACTTGCTACTAGATGTCGCGTCAACACATGAATTTCAGGACTATCCAGCTGATCGTCATGAAAATTCGTATGCATCGATATCTGAATACGAAGAATATTTTCGCCGTATCCGTTTTGCTAAAACTCGCCATTAGATTGCGCTACGGCGCATCGCCTTCTGCACCGTACAAACGATTGCCTTGAAATTCGGTATGCATGATTATTGAACACAATATAATGCGATATCCATTTTGCTATATTTCTTAATTAAAATAAATAGGAATCACAACAAATCATAATATCAAAAAGTCCATTCATTCCCGTGCGAAGAACGGGTTTTTCAGCTAGTATATATATATATATATATATTTATATAAATATATATATATGTGTGTGTGTTATATATATGAAACATTATATATATATGAAAATGGTTTTCCATTTGTCACCAAAATTAACATTCATTAACGACAGCATTAAAGCAGTTGCTTTAAAATGCTAAGTTCTGTTGTTTTTGTTTTTGGGAGGAAGTGTGCGCAATATTTGACAACCCGTGATACTTCTAAGTTAAAAGGACCATTGGAGGATCCAGAAGATAGCACTGGGCCCATGGTGACACAATAGAAGATTACTTATAAATTCAAATGAATTTATAAGAAAAAGGAGATAAAATAATTTTGTGCTTCCTCCACAACCCTTCTCTGGATCGGACACTATGAAAAGGACCACTGATAACAAATTTTGGAGGAAGGCACCGGAGCGTACAGAGTACTTGAATGGGGATTACATCTTTGTTTAAAAAAGGAAAACTTACAAAAATTTCTATGTTAAATTAAGTAGGGTGTTTGTGGGTTATAGAGGCAGCAGAAATTCAATAGCCAAACAACCTAGAAACATCGCCAAGATCGTGGTGGTGAAATCTCGCGAAAACATTTGAATTTCCTATGAATAGCCCTCAAAGATTAATATATTAAGGATTTTTACATAATATTTGTTTTAATTTCAGGTACAAATGATGTCATTTTTACGTCATGCATTCAAAATAGCAGAATTAAATCTTGAAAAGCTTTGGCGATAAATTACATAACGAGTAATTTAGTTTAGAAAACGTGCATTATGATTGGAGGGTTCGTGCGCATTTTCACCTCCGTTTCTTTGAAAGATTTCTTGCCGCTTATGTGAAGGAAATAAAATTTAAAATATCAGCGATAACCTTAAAATCCGATTTAATTTTAAAGTTTCAGTTATAAGATATTTTAAAGTTTCAGTTTAGTTAATGTTCTGTTAATTTGATATGTGTGCACTTTTATTTTTCGATTGGTAAGTTTCAGTTTTGCATAAATTACTCTGCGCAAGAACACTGGCTATTACCTTGGTTTTCGTTAAATTGTTAAATTTAGCATTGTGTAGAAACAGACATATTATTACTACCTATAATGCTAAAAATAAAAATTAAATTCGCTATTCCATGATTTAAAGTAAGACGAGGTCCTATTAAAAATAGAAAACGAAATTTATTATTCTCGACGCTATTTTTACATCATGCGATTAAAATTGAATAAGTAAGTGAAATGCTGATACGATTTGAAAAAAGGAAAAACAAAATTACAGTAGAATCAAAATTGTTCGATCATGAAACATGGATCTAATAGGAATATATAAATAATTTAAGACACTAAAATTTTGCTTCGGCCCCAGCAGATAAATATAAAAACAAAATATATTTAATACTCATTAATTTTTTTCTATTTCTATCTGTTGGTTTAACACTATCCATTCAGTGCGAAGAACGGGTACTTCATCTAGTCTCTCTATATAAAGGAAGATTTCTGACTGACTGACGATCAGCTTCCAGCCGAATCTACCGCAACGTACAGACATGAAATTTTAGGAGCTTCATGCTTTTGAGCTAAGGCGTCATTTCGGAAGCGATTTTTTAAAATTCGAACCCAGATGGGGGTAGAGACCCAAAACGTTCTTTTTACGTTTCTCTTCATATCTCCGGGGGGAAAAGAGATAACCGTAAAATTCTTGCTTTAAAATGTGACTAGCACAAATACCTGAAAGTCACTTTCGGGGATTTTTAGAATTCGCACCTAAACGGCCGTAAGGGGCCAAACGTTTTTGAACGTTCTTTTCGCATTTCCCTACATATTGTTGCAGAATACTCTGCTAGATTCCTGGGTTCGTCGTTCTAAAGTCTAGTTGGTGTAGAACGTTCTAGAAAAGAGTCCACTTGTCAGGATGGAATACAAACTTTATTGTTTCTAAACTTCGTCGAACAATCAGCTGTGTAAAATTCACAGCCACTAACAGTCAGTAGCTGGTTCATAACAGTCCACTCAGAACAGATGCTTTCACAAATGCGGGATTTCTCACACAAAATAAAACACTTCCACAGGCAAAATTCAGTGGAAATATACGAGGGATAACACTAATTCTCCCTCAAGAATCAACAAAGAAGAATTTACACACAGCACTTAAAAATCAGTTTCGAAAAGCAAGCGAAAATAATGCTTATATAGCGTCAATACAAAGCAAACCACCGTACACATCGGCAGCGTGATCCACAATGAACTAGGGTCTCTGACATGCTTGCATTTATAGGTGGCGCAGAAGCTACAAGAAGCTTCCAGATGAATGTATTTATCGAAGATTCCACATAAAGCAGGAATTTTGACTACGTCATAGAAGAGAAATATTAGGCTATTATGCATGGTAATGCAGAAAAACTATCTCTACAAGTCCCATTGGGAAAATCGCGCCCAATAACCAAAATGTCACCAAGCCAGGCGTCTTTTGTCAAATATTGCCTAATTGGGTGCCAAAAATAAGTCCCCAAAAGTGAAGTTACCGAAGGCCTAGGACCACTATTTCTCGAGATTTCTAGAAACTGCAATAGAAATGAATGGGAAAACCGAAACCTCCGTATCTCCAGTTCTAGTTGACCAATTTTGATGAAACTGCCGGAATTTATTGTTTTCCTTTACTGTTCCAGAAATTATAGAATCAGTTATTGGAGGTAGAGTGATATCAGTCTGTTCTATTATGTACGTAACAGGTAAAACGGTTTCATTTTTAATGCCGAAAGCTGCTATTTCTTCTCAGTCTGAACGAAGCTCATTATTCTTAATGTCCAAGATAAATTTGTGAGAATTTAAAAAGCCCAGTCCGAGAATGAAAGAGTCCGTAATATTGGCGACATAAACCACCTGGTTGTATCTGGCATTTCCAAATGTGATTTCCTCTCTTGTATTTCCGCCCACTTCAATCTTGTCACCTATCACAGTCTGGAGGATTAGCGAGGGCGGGGTCCAGATCAAATTTAATTTCTTGGCCAGATCTTTCCTGATGATGGTTTGCTCCAGTATCAATCACCATGGGACATGGAGAACTATTGACGTATCTTAGTATGAAGAATCCATTACTACCGCCATTCACTGATGAAATCTGTAAATCTTTTAAGTGTAGCTTTTGAATAGCTGGCAACCTCCGCCCCGCGAGATGGACACCTCCTAGTTTCCCTCCTTTCCGTTTTGGCAGTTCTGCTGCTGGTCTTGGGACTTTCGATCACAGACTTTTATACGTGTCCCTCGACGCTGCACTTCCAGCATTTTACTTTCCTTACGCTATCTCTCGTTAAACCATATTTAATTTTCTTTCCATCAGATCTTCAAGTCTCTTCAATCTGTTCTCGACACTCTGTGTCTATCATCACGCTCTTGGACCGGGACCGCTCTAATAGCATGCCGATCTTTTCTCACGGCTCGTTGAGCTGCCTCTAGCTTCATTGCGAACACAAGAGCAGATTTCAAATCTTGATAATCCTCCAACATGAGTGCCTTTTGGGTTTCTGAATCCCAGATCGCTTCAATAAAATGCCACACGGCCATTTCTTCTCTGACATAATCAAGGTGGCCCATGTAGGCTAGATGACGCAGCATGTCTATGTCCGAAGCCAGCTCTTAAAGGGTCTCGCTAGATCTCTGCATCCTTGACTTTACTTGTATTCTACTATACTCTTTCTGGCACTTCTCACCGAATTTCAGCTCCAAAGCACTGGCAAGGGCGTCAAAATCTCCTAGCTTCGTCTCGCCTATGGTCGGCAATACGTTAACTGCGTCTTCGCCAAGAGAAGCGGCCAGTGTGTTCGCTTTCTATAACTCGTCCCAACCATTGGCTTTGGCGACAATTAAATATTGTGTCTTGTGTGCTTCCCAGTCTTTCCGTCATAACACGTTAGTTTCAGTGCTGGGCAGCGTGACGACAACTTAAAGTTTTCCGTAATTTTCCCAGCTTGACGAGAGAGTCCAGATTTTCTTTCAATTTAGCTTGGCATTCTTCACGTATTTTCGGAGCTACATTTTTGACTTGGAGCGATATTATTTTCCCAGCTCCTCTTCATTTTTCTCTTATTTTCTCCTCCAGTCCGGATTTCAACTCGTCATGTGCGGCTTTTAACTCTTCAAATCCGCTTTTCATCTCGGCTTGAGCGGCTTTTATCTCGTCTTGTCCGAATTTCATCTAGTCTTGTGAGGCTTTCATTTCTTCTAATACGGATTTTACCTCGTCGTGTGCGGCCTTCATTTTTTTCTTTTCCTGTGTGTATTCCTTCTCGTGCGGTTTTTAAGGCGTCTTCTCACTTTAGGCACCTCGAAAATAGGCTATTTTCGCGATTTTTTTTCGAGGATTTTTGCAAACAATTATGGGATAAAATGGATCCTATATAATAAACACATCTTTCAAGTACAAGAAAAAAATTTTTTTTATTTTTTTGAACAATTATTATAATAAAACAGTAGCATCGAAAAACCCGTGTAGAAATGTAATGTTCGTGGCTTGTTGATGGTATCTCCGAGACAGGTCATCTGAAACAAAAAAATAAAACAGTTTTAGATTCAGTATGTCAGTGGCTATAGCGCATATCATCAGATTTTTGATATTCGCGAAAATAACAAAATGGCGCATGTTTTTCGAAAAAGTAAAAAAAAAACGCGTTTTTTTTCAGTTTTTTGTAAAAAAAAAAATACTTCAAATCAAAATTTAAAAAATCTGATGATATGCGCTATAGCCATAACTATGAAGAATATGTCATTCAAATTTCATGACAATCGGCCTGATAGTTTCCGAAATTTCATCAACAAGGCACTGAAAAACCTTGTTTTGAGATAAACGCGTTTAAAGTTTTGGTTGCAGAAAAATCATGAAAAAACCTTACCTCGGATTAATCAGCGATGCCTGCTCCATACAATGGACCTTCTGATTCTTCGTAGAAGTCGTGCTCGTCCAAAATAGCTTCCCTTCGTCTCGACCTAGTCTCTTTTGAAGCGTTAGAGCTGCGGCGGTTCCCTACGCGTACGCGATCACTGTCGCGTTTCTCGGCGTATTGAGCGGCGATAGGGCCAAGTTTGACACCCATCACCTCCAAAATTTTTAAAACAGGTTGTAGCCCTTCGTTATAAATGCATGCTGCTGTTTGACAAGCAGTTTCCACGGTTTTTTTCCCCGTAAAAACGTGTTTCGGTGCCATTGCCCAAACACAGCAGTTGAAACAGACAGTTAGATGAGTATAGACCCCAAAACAAAATATACCTAAGCAAGGGGTACTACATTAACAAAAGAACACGACTATTCAATTGTATAGAGTCAGGTATACAGGGACCGTCCGCGCGGCGTCAAAGGAATCAGCCGGGTGCTCTCAGGTAGTCACCTAATGGTCGCCCAAAAATGTAGTTAGACTCGTTCGATCTTTATGAAATTTTGATATAACATTTTTGATGATATGTACTTTCAAAATTAAAAAAAAAAAATTCGATTTTTTTTTTATTTTAAAAGTGAGAAGACGCCTTAATTAAGTGTTTATCTCTTTATGTCCGAATTTTATCTCCTTCAACATATCCATGGGCTTTTGTTTAAATTTTTCTTCCATTTTTCTGGTCCACACCATTCACTGGAAAATTAAAGTCCTTCTTTAGGATCCCGATTCTGACAACAAATGTTGCAGGATACTATGCTAGTTTCCTGAGTTCGTCGTTCTCAAGTCTAGTTGGTGTAGAAAGTTCCAGGAAAGAATCCACTGGTCAGGATGGAATACAAACTTTAGTGTTTCTAAAACTTCGTCGAACAATCAGCTGTGTAAAATTCACAGGCACTAACAGCCAGTAGCTGGTTCATAACAGTCCACTCAGAACAGATGCTTTCACAAATGTGGGATTTCTCACACAAAATAAAACACTTCCACAGGCAAAATTCAGTGGAAATATTACGAGGGATAACACTAATTCTCCCTCAAGAATCAACAAAGAAGAATTTACACACAGCACTTAAAAATCAGTTTCGAAAAGCAAGCGAAAATAATGTTTCTATAGCGTTCATACTAAGCAAATCACCATACACATCGGCAGCTCTATCCACACTGAACTGGGGCCTCTGACATGCTTATATTTATAGGTGGCGCAGAAGCTACAAGAAGTTTCCAGAAGAATGTATTTATCAAAGATTCCACATAAAGCGGGAATTTTGACTACGTCATAGATGAGAAATATTAGGGTACTATAAATGGCAATGCAGAAAAACTATTCTCTAGATGTCCCATTGGGAAAATCGCGCCTAATGACCAAAATCTCGCCAAGTTTGGCAACTTTTGGAGAAATACCGCCAAATTTGGCGCCAAAAATAAGTCCCCAAAAGTGAAGTTACCGAAGGCGTAGGACCACTATATCTCGAGATTTCTAGAAACTGCAATAGAAATGAATGAGAAAACCAAAACCTCCGTATCTTCTGTTCCAGTTGACCGATTTTGATGCAATAAAAGACAAAATTTAACTATTTGACGCTTGCAATACGAATTTTGAACTATTTTAAACCCCAGAACAGCGGTTTGCTCGAAAATTCGTAACAATATCTCACAGGAAAAAAAAAGGCATGTAAAATGCAACAAACAGCAATACCTCAAAGTATTTTTCAAGGTTTTTTAAAAATCGTGCCCAAACGGGGGGTAAGGGTCCGAAACGTTCTTTTCACATTTCAATATCGGAAGAAAAAAAGAGACAGCCGTGAAATTCATTCGTAAAACTATGGTGAACACAAATGCTTAAAATTCATTTTCAGGGTTCTTTAGAATGCGCACCGAAGCGGGGAGAACGCGCCAAAACGTTGTTTTGGAATTTACTATCCTATCTCAAAGGGGGATAGAGATAGCCATAAAATTCTTCCTTTAAAATGTAGCAAACACGAGTGTCTAATAGTCATTTTCATGTTTTTTTTTTTTTTTTAATTCATGTCCAAACTGGTGTGAGAGCCAAAACGTTATTTTTATATTTGTCTTCATATATCGAAGGAAAATGAAGATGGCCAAAAAATCTTGCATTAAAATGTAACAAGCACAAATTCATAAAAGTCTTTTTCAAGGATTTTTTAAAAATCGACCTCAATAGGGGGTAGCTGACAAACAAAAGGATTTTTTCACGTATTTTTTAGCTCTTGAGTGCTTTTAATTTCATTAAAAAAAAAAAAAAAATCTCTACCTGGTGAAAAGGCAAATCACTTTTCAAACGTTGCCAGATAAAATGTGAAAAGTCGTCAATTTTTGCCACTTTTTAGTGATTTATCGCGAAGTTTGTCATTGAAGGAAGTCTCTGATATTGCAACCATCTTGGCGATATCTTCCATATTTCTCGAGAAATTACCTAACCCTACTGTTTATTTAATTGGAATATTAGTGTCTATATTCGTAAAAATAAAGGTAAGTATCGTTAGAATATCCCTGGTGAGAATTTAAAACAGTTTTAATAGGCGATTTTAATATAGATTTTAATTTAGAAGAAGTGTTTAACGGAACAAGAAAAACAAATACAGCACTCTCGCGGAATATGATGCACATTCCAAACAGTATTTAAAAAAATCAAGTATACAGGGGATTCGCTACCAGACTGACAAGCTTGCAGGGGGTGTAGGGGGTACAGAGACGGTTCCGAATCACATAGCAATGCGGGGTCGGATACGTTGTCTTCATGTACCTGTTAATAATCATTTGGGAAGAAGTGTTGAAGTGTGCGTCTAATTTCTTAAGCAAACTTTATAAACAATGGGCTTTCCTCAGACAATTTCATAAATATAATGAAAGAAACAATCCTGAAATAACAATTTTTATCAGGTGCAATCTGTAAAAGAGGGATAAGTTTTTGAAAAACCTTGGTCGGAAAGTTTACTATCACTTGCACACTTCTTCTAAAGTGATTATTAACTTGTACATGAAGACGCCGTTTCAGTCCCTGCATTGCTTTCTGATTTTGAACCGTCTCTGTAACAACTACAACCCCTGCAAGTTTATCCGTCTGGTAGCGAATCACCCTGTAGTTAGAATATGCCTGACGAATACTTTAAAGCAGTTTTTATAGGCGATTAAATATATAACCAAAATATTTTAAATATTTATTTAAATTATTTTCCATATGTATTTGTTGTTTAACAATATCCATTCCGTGCGAAGAACGGATGCTTCAACTAGTACCTCATACAGGTAGTGTGGCAAATTCCATAATAGTGTTACGAATTTTCGAGACAACCCGCTGTTCTGGGGTTTAATATAGTTCAAAATTCGTATTCTACGAGTCAAATAGTTAAATTTTGCTTTTAGTTGCATCAAAATCGGTCAACTAGAACTAGGGATGGACGCGAGAAATCTCGCATCGTCTCGCGAGACGAAACGAGACGAGACAGAACCTTGTCTCGCGCGAGATTTCTCACCGTGCATAAATTTACAAAATTTTCATCAAAATGGATGAATGCGTATGTAATTCAATCTTATGGATATTTCATATTTTTCTCTTAAAAAATTAATATTTCTATATAAAATGTTTCATCTGTTATTAAAAGATGCCTCTATCACCATAAGCCGAGCTATGCGAACGCAAATGAATGATCTACAGGAGCGATTACGCAAATACAACGCTGGGTATCAGCGGAGCATTCAAAGATCCATGTTGAGGAGCAAGCCTGGTCACAAGTCTTCTCTGTCGTCTCTTCTTTTTGATGGTGGCAATGAGCAGGTTAAACCCGGGTTCCCGATTAAATGTGAAACCCATACATTGCACACTAAAACGAGAGGTGTGTGTGGGGGTGGGGGGGGGGCTAAGTAGGCTTTATTATAACTATCCCGTCTCCATTGAAACTTTTTATGAATTTACTATTCTGCATATTGGGGCCGCTTAATTAGATTAAAATTTTATTTGCGCACCATGTCCTGAGTTCTGCATCATTTCTAACAAAATTCAAAGCTTTATATAATTTCAAAAGCAAATAAAACTTCTATCAACCATGCATATTACAGTTATGCAATTTCGGAAATAAATAAATAAAAATAAATGTTTTTTCGGTGTCTTGTCACATTATATAAACGGATTAAATCTGAATTTTTATCACTTCAAATCACATATCAGTTAATATGGTAATTAATATATTTACTAATATTCTAATATCTAACTAATTGTTATTATTAATATTATTTTCCCATAAAATAGTAATAAGTTACTGAAAATATGGTAGCAAAATCTCAGCTCATAATTTTGCGAGACTCGCGAGACGAGATAAAAGGGCTCCGAGACGTAGCCGAAATTTGCCTCTGCGAGACGAGACAGCCCTGCTTCTCGTCTCGCACGTTTCGAGTCCATCTCTGACTAGAACCAGAGGTATGGATGTTTTGGTTTCCCCATTGATTTTCCATGGCGGTTCTTGAAATCTCAAGAAATATTGGTCGTAAGCATTCGATAACTTCACTTTTGGGGACTTATTTTTGGCGCTAATTTTGGCAATGTGTGTCCAAAAGTTCCCAAGCTTTCCGGCATTTTAGTCATTTGGCGCGATTTTCCAAATGGAGCTTGTAAAGATACTTTTCCTGCATTACCATGCATAATAGCTTAATATTTCTCTTCTATGACGTAATCAAAATTCCCGCTTTATGTCGAAATATTCGAGAAATACATTCTTCTGGAAGCTTCTTGGTAGATTCTGCGCCACCTATAAATACAAGCATTCAGAGGCCCCAGTTCAGCGTGAGTTGAGCTCCCGTCCAGTGAGTTTGATGCGTTAAGCTATATAAGCAGTGTCTTTCTTGGCTTGCTTTTCGAAGCTGATTTTTTATTGCTGTATGTAAATTCTGTGTGTAAATGGTTGTGCCTTAAGGGATTGTGTACAATATCCCTTGCGTATTTCCACTGAATTTTGTCCGTGGGAGTGTTTTGTTTTGTGTGAGAATTACATCATTTGTAAACGCTTCGGTATTGAGTGGACTGTTATAAACAAGCTACTGGCCGTTAGTGCCTGTGAATTTTGTACAGATTATAGTTCGAGGAAGTTCTAGAAGCAATAAAGCTTGTGTCCCATCCTGACAAGTGAACTCTTTTTCTAGAACTTTCTACACGAACTGGACTTTAGAATGATGAACCCAGAAAATTAGCAGAATATTTCTGCAACATTTGGTGTCAGAATCGGGGTTCTAAATAAAGAATTTAATTCTCCAGTGCATGCTGTGGACGAGAAAAATACAGGACCTTAGCAAACTAATAGAGGAGATAAAAACTGATATGATAAAAGAGATGAAATCCGGAAAAGCCGATTTAGAGAAGAAAATTGAAACCGGGCACGCCGATTTAGAGAAGAAAATTCTAGCCGGAAAAGCCGATTTAGGGAAGAAAATTGAAACCGGACAAGCCGATTTAGAGAAGAAAATTGAAACCGGGCAAGCCGATTTAGAGAAGAAAATTCAAGCCGGAAAAGCCGATTTAGGGAAGAAAATTGAAACCGGACAAGCCGATTTAGAGAAGAAAATTCAAGCCGGGCAAGCCGATTTAGAGAAGAAAATTGAAATCGGACAAGATGAGATAGAGTTGAATTCCGGACAAGCTGATTTAGAGAAGGAAATAGAAACCGGATTAGACGAGATAAAAGCCGTTCAAGACGAGATGAAAACCGGATTGGAAGAATTAAGAACCGCACATGACGAGTTGAAATCCGGACTGGAGGAAAAAATACAGACAAATCAAGAAAATATGGAGAAGACAATGTCGCATCTAGAAGAAAGTCAAGCAAGAAACGTGAAAGAATTGCGTAGTTAGAAGAAAAACTAAACAGTTTAGTAAAGCTGGGAAAGATACCTGAAAACATGAGGTTGTTGTCACGCCGCCCAGCAGTGAAACTAACGCTTTATGACGGAAAGACTCCCTGGGAAGCATACAAGACTCAATTTTCAATTGTCGCCAAAGCCAATGTCTGGGACGATTCCGAGAATCCGAACCAACTGGCCGCTTCTCTTAACGGAGACGCAATAAACGTACAACAAAATATCGGAGCGACGATGATAGATTTTGATGCCCTTGCCAGTGCCTTGGAGCTGAAGTTCGGAGAGAAGTGCCAGAAAAGGTATAGTAGAATACAACTAAAGGAAAGGATGCAAAGAGCTGGCCTCGGACAGAGACAGGCTGTGTCATCTAGCCTATATGGACCACTTTGGTGATGTCCGAGAAGAAATGGCCGTGTGTCATTTTACTGAAGCCGTCCGTGATTCAGAAACCAAAAAGGCACTCATGTTGGAGTATTATCAAGATTTGAAGTGTGCTCTAGTTTTCGCTGTGAACCTGGAGGCAGCTCAGTGGGCCGTGAGGAAAGATCGTCATGCTGTTAGAGCGGTGACGGTCCAAGAGCCAGCTGATTCGGACACAAAGAGCTTAGAGAGCAGAATAATGAAGAAAGTTGAAGATCTAATGGAACGAAAATTAAGATCAGGTGGAACGAGAGATAGCCCAAAGAAGGTAAAATGCTGGAAGTGTGGCTTCGAAGGACAAGTACAAAAGTGCGGTCACAAGTCTCATGACCAGCAAGATAACTCTGAGAGCGTGAAGGAGGGAAACTAGGAGGTGGCCATCTCGCGGGGGCAGAGGTAGCCAGATATTCAAAAGTCCAACCTATAAGTCTTACGGATTTCATCAGTGAATGGCGCCAGTAATGGACTCTTCGTACTAGGAGACGTTAATGGTTCTCCATGCCACATGGTAATTCATACTGGTGCGAATGTAACCATCATAAGGACAGATCTGGCGAAGAAATTAAATTTTAAGACTATCTGGACTCCGCCCTCTCGGACGCTCCAGACTGTGACAGGGAAAAAGATCGAAGTGGGCGGAAAAACAATAGTGGTGATCACATTTGGAAGTGCCAGATACGACCATGGGGTTTATGTCGCCAATATTATGGACTCTTTCATTCTCGGACTGGGCTTTTTAAAATCGCACAAATTTAACTTGGACTTTAAGAATAATGAGCTTCGTTCATATTTGGAAGAAATAGCTGCGTTCGACATTAAAAATGAAACCGTTTTACCTGTTACGTAAAAAATAGCCCAGACTGATATCACTCTACCACCATGAACGGATTCTGTAATTTCTGTAACAGTAGAAGAAATCATTAAATTCCTGTTCGGGTTACTTGAACACCAAATAGTGATTCTGAAAGAGGAGTACTTGTGGGTGCAACACTTGTGGACTTGTCAAGAATTAACATTCGCTAGTGAATGTGACGGACACGTTGAAGGGGATAAAACAAAAATGATGTGTTGGCAACATGCACTCCTGTTACCTGCATTAATAAGAGCATTAACCCAACGATAGCTAAGTCATCTGAGTGTCTGATGAAGGAATGATTACAAGATGTGGAGTTAACGGCAGAACAGTGAAGCGTTGCTGAAAACATAATTATGGAATTTTAAGACCGCTTCTCTTGTACTTCGGCTGACTTTGGTTGTACGAGGTTAACACAACATAGAATAGACACAGGTAGCCATTTTCCCATCAAGCAACATCCTAGGCGGCTTTCGTTTGCTAAGCAAGAAGAGGTGAGCAGACTTTTTGAGGAGGTGCAGCGAGATGATATCATCGAGCCATCCACTAGTTCCTGGGACTCACCGATTGTTTTGGTCCGAAAGAAAGATGGTTCTACCCGGTTCTGATTTGACTATAGACGTCTGAATGATATTACCAAGAAAGAACGCTACCCAGGATAGACGACACTTTAGACACTTTATCGAGAAATGAATGGCTCTCCATTCTGAATCTCAAGAGTGGCTATTTGCAAGTAGAAATTCACCCCGATGACCGTGAAAAGACTGCGTCACCACGGGACAAGGATTGTGGCAGTTCAAAGTTATGCATTTTGGACTCTGCAACGCACCGTGTACATTCGAGCGTCTGGTAGAGACAGTGTTGTGAGGACTTTCCTACGAAACATGTTTCGTTTATTTGGACGATATCATCATCGTCGGAAAGACTTTCGAAGAGCATCTCAAGAACATCCGGAAGGTGCTGCAGAAATTAAAGGAGGCGAACATGAAACTGAGTCCATCTAAACGTAACTTGTTTCATCGAGACGTACGTTACCTCGGGCACATAATATCCACCTACGGAGTCCGAACCGAACCCGAAAAGACGTCCGCACTCAAGAACTGAAGTCGTCCTGAGAATATCCATGACTTACGAAGTTTTCTCGGTCTGTGTAGTTACTATCGAAAATCCGTGATTGGTTTTTCTAAGATTGCAAGGCCACTTCACAAATTGACCGAGACTGGACAAAAATTCCAAGGGACTGAAGAATGTGAGGATGCATTCAACGAACTGAAGACGGCTTTAACATCTGCGCCGATTTTGTCTTATCCTCACCCTGACAAGCCATTTATCCTGGACACAGACGCAAGTAAGGCGAGTGTCGGAGCAGTTTTGTCCCAGGAGATAGATGGCCAAGAACACGTCATTGCTTACTGGAGCAAGTGCCTTTCAAAGGCAGAAAGTAACTATTGCGTTACCAGGAAGGAACTTCTGGCTATCGTCAAGGCCATAGAACATTTCCATCATTACCTGTACGGCCGAAAGTTCCTGCTCGGAAAGGAAGATGCCTCTTCAACCTGGCTTTTAAACTTCAAGGATCCGGAGGGCCAGATAGCCAGGTGGATACAGAAAATGCAAGAATATGACATAGAAATACGTCATCGGAAAGGAGCATCTCATGGAAATGCAGAAACTTTGTCGAGAAGGCCCTACAAAGAAAGTAATCACTATTGCTAAAGGGTGGAGATCTGAAACATCCCGTTGTCAGCCAAGTTACATCATCGGCACCATCCCAAGATCCCTGGAGTGTCGAACAAATCCGGGCGGACAAGTTAGCTGACAGCAACATCAAACCTATTGTGGAGTTACTGGAAAAATCCAGCGATGAGCCCAGCTGGCATGAAATATCGTCATGTATTCCGTCAACGAAATAGTACTGTGTTTTTTGGGATTCGCTTCGCCTGAGAAATGGAGTCCTACTCGTAAATTTGAGTCGGACAACGGCAAGACGCTTCGATGGCAGTTGGTACTCCTTCGTTCGAGGATTCCGAAGGTTCTAGAAGAGCTCCATTATGGCTTAACTGGGGGCCATGTTAGCATAAAAACCCTACAGAAAGTTCGAGAGCGCTTCTACTGGGCTAGGCCTCGAGACGATGCCGAAAAGTGGTGTCAAGCTTGTGACGCCTGTGCTGCCTGTAAAGGCCCGAAGAAACATAGCCTTGGAAAACTACATCGTTATAATGTAGAAGAACCTTTTGAAAGAATTGCCCTCGACATCTTGGGGCCTCTTCCGCGAACTTCAGATGGCAATAAGTACATCCTAGTTGTCATAGATTATTTTTTTAAATGGCCCGAAGCGTTTCCTATTCCCGATCTAGAAGCTACAAACGTAGCAGAGGTACCCGTGTTAGAATGGATTTCCAGGCATGGAAACCCTCTGCAACTTCATTCCGACGGAGGAACGAGCGTTACCTCTGCTGTTTTTAAAGGAGTATGTCAATTTCTCGATATCGACAAAATCCAGATTACGGCTTTACACCCACAATCCGACGGCATGGTGGAGAGGTTTAATCTCACTATTTTGAACAAGCTCTCACTCCTGGTACGAAGGAATCAAGAGGACTGGGAGAAGAAACTGCCCCTCGTCCTGCTGGCCTATAGGAGTACCGTCCATGAGACTACCGGCTTCACACCTTCCCAGATGTTATTCGTAAGTGATCTTCGTCTTCCCACCGATCTACTGTTTGGCCGGCCTCTAGATGTGCCTTCATCGCCAGAGGAGTACATGGAAAAACTTCGGGCACGGTTTGAAAACGTGCATCATTTTGCTCGAAAGCGGATCAACCTGAACACAGAGAAGATGAAGACTCGCTACGACACGAAGGCTACGGAACAGGAGTGCAACGGAGGTGACTAAGTTTGGTTATGGAATCTTACTCGACGGAAAATTCTGTCTCCCAAGCTGCAATCGCCGTGGGATGGTCCTTACACAGTCCTAAACAGACTGAACGACGTTATCGTACGGATTCGTAAGTCACCTAACTCGAAACCAAGAGTTGTTCATTACGATCGGCAAGCCATTTACCGCGGTTATAATTAATTATTTCAATATTAGACCATGGTCACTATGGCATAATTCCTCCTTTCTTTCATCTCCCATTTCTTTCCTGTCTCTCTGTTCTCTTTCTTTTCCCTCAACTCTCTTTTACTCAGCGCTTACGCCATGTTTAGTGTACATATTTGTAATATATCGGTTTTTATTAATGTGTATTTGTTTATTTTTATTACTACTTATTAGTGTGTAATTATTTATTATCTTCGTTATTTATTCATTAATGTGTATTTGTTTATTATGTTTATTATTTTTTAAGTGTAATTGTTTAGTATGTTTATTATTTATTAGCGTTTATGTGGCTATTGTGTATCTGATTGCTTGCTTAAATTGTTGTTGTTAAGATCTATTATTGAAGGTTGTACAGTGGATATTTGTGTGACCTCCTAACTGAGGATTGTACTGCCCAGGACGTGCAGTCTTTGGGAGGGGGGCGATGTTACGAATTTCGAGGCAACCCACTGTTTTGGGATTTAAAATAGTTCAAAATTCGTATTGTACGAGTCAAATAGTTAAATTTTGCCTTTTGTTACATCAAAATCAGTCAACTAGAACCGGAGATACGGAGGTTTCGGTTCATTTATATTGTAGTTTCCCATTCATTTATATTGTAGTTTCTAGAAATCTCGAGAAATAGTGGTCCTAGGCCTTCGGTAACTTCACCTTCAGAGACATATTTTGATGTCAAATTTGGCGATATTTCGCCAAAAGTCGCCAATCCTTGCGATATTTTGGTAATTTGGCTTTCCGGCATTTTGGTCATTTGGCGCGATTTTCCAAATGGGGCTTGTAAAGATACTTTTCCTGCATTACCATGCATAATAGCCAAATATTTCTCTTCTATGACGTTATCAAAATTCCCGCTTTATGTGGAATCTTCGAGAAATGCTTTCTTCTTGAAGATTCTTGTAGCTTCTGCGCCACCTATTAATACAAGTATTCAGAGGCCCCAGTTCAGTGTGAGTTGAGCTCCCGTCCAGTGAGTTTGATGTGTTACGCTATAGAAGCAGCGTTTTGGCTTGCTTTTCGAAGCTGATTTTTAAGTGCTGTGTGTAAATTTTTCATTGCTGTGTCTTAAGATTGTGAACGGTATTCCTTGCATATTTCCACTGAATTTTGCCCGTGGAATTGTTTTATTTTCAGTATTAAATTTGAAACCTTCGGTACTGAGCGGACTGTTATAAACAAGGTACTGGCCGTAAGTGCCTGTGAATTTTGTACAGCTTTTTGTTCGACGAAGCTCTAGAAGCAATAGAGTTTGAGTTCCATTCGGACAAGAGGACTCTTTTTGTTGAACTTTCTACACCAACTGGACTTTAGAACGACGAATCCAGGAAATTAGCAGAGTATTTCTGGAACAATAGCCTAGTAATGATTGAAAGAACTTTCTTACTATTACCAGAATGGTATTTTTGCAGAAATGAAACATTATTTGTGTAGTGTAGAAAGAAAAAATAATTTACCCCAAATGCTGTTAACGATTTTGCTTATTCTTATGCTGAGCTAACTTTGACAGACATGTGTATGCGGAAGGGGGGGGGGGGTGACACCGGATGTGCCCGCACCGGGTGAAACCATGCTTAGCGACGTCCCTACTGTTCTGTCACTGGCTGAAGGCGTCTTCTCACTTTTAAAATTAAAAAAAAAATCGAATTTTTTTTTTTTAAATTTTGAAAGTATATATCATCAAAAATGTTATATCAAAATTTCATAAAGATCGAACGAGTCTAACTACATTTTTGGGCGACCGTTAGGTTACTACCTGAGAGCACACGGCTGATTCCTTTGACGCCGCGCGGACGGTCCCTGTATACCTGACTCTATACAATTGAATAGTCGTGTTCTTTTGTTAATGTAGTACCCCTTGCTTAGGTATATTTTGTTTTGGGGTCTTTACTCATCTAACTGTCTGTTTCAACTGCTGTGTCTGGGCAATGGCACCGAAACACGTTTTTACGGGGGAAAAAACCGTGGAAACTGCTTGTCAAACAGCAGCATGCATTTATAACGAAGGGCTACAACCTGTTTTAAAAATTTTGGAGGTGATGGGTGTCAAACTTGGCCTTATCGCCGCTCAATACGCCGAGAAACGCAACAGTGATCGCGTACGCGTAGGGAACCGCCGCAGCTCTAACGCTTCAAAAGAGACTAGGTCGAGACGAAGGGAAGCTATTTTGGACGAGCACGACTTCTACGAAGAATCGGAAGGTCCATTGTATGGAGCAGGCATCGCTGATTAACCCGAGGTAAGGTTTTTTCATGATTTTTCTGCAACCAAAACTTTAAACGCGTTTATCTCAAAACAAGATTTTTCAGTGCCTTGTTGATGAAATTTCGGAAACTATCCGGCCGATTGTCAAGAAATTTGAATGACATATTCTTCATAGTTATGGCTATGGCGCATATCATCAGATTTTTGAAATTTTGATTTGAAGTATTTTTTTTTTTTTTACAAAAAACTGAAAAAAACGCGTTTTTTTTTTTTTTACTTTTTCGAAAAACGTGCGCCAATTTGTTATTTTCGCGAATATCAAAAATCTGATGATGTGCGCTATAGCCACTGACATACTGAATCTAAAACTGTTTTATTTTTTTGTTTCATGTGACCTGTCTCGGAGATACCATCAACAAGCCACGAACATTACATTTCTACACGGGTTTTTCGATGCTACTGTTTTATTATAATAATTGTTCAAAAAAATAAAAAAAAAATTTCTTGTACTTGAAAGATGTTTTTATTATATAAGATCCATTTTATCCCATAATTGTTTGCAAAAATCCTCGAAAAAAAATCGCGAAAATAGCCTATTTTCGAGGTGCCAAAAGTGAGAAGACGCCTGAAAACAAAACCTAAAACTTAGCGACAAAGCAAGATTATATAATGACTATTTCAGTCCAGATTCTTAATGAATTATTCATCTTTATTCCTTATGTAAGTACAATTCCTTTGTAGTTGCATTAGTACGTATACAGTAGTAGGTATGTGGGAATTATAAAACCCTAAATACATACGTACACTATGCAAAATGTATATCGATGCAGTAATAAATTGAATTTCATAGTTAAATTAACTTATTTCTGTTGAACTTACTTCTGTATCTAGTATACATAGAAAGTATACGTACTATGACATTATTCAATAATTGATACGTAATTCATTAATATGTATACATAATTTATGTTTAACCTTAATAAGGAATATTATTCTTATTTTGTATTATTCTGATTTCACATTTTGTATAGTTTTGTAGTATACTACATGTATAATGTAGTGTATAAGCAAGTAGATGATAAAATACGAAAATCAAAAAGTAAGTACTGTAGCCTTGATAAGTTGACCACCTGTCTAAGTGACCACCAAAAAGTGGAGCCACTGGGTAAAATTTGGATGTGTATTTTGTATTTTGAGAGTATTCTGAAAATACATGTATTTTGTATTTTTGCAATTGAGAAAGTATTTTGTATTTTCGTGCGTTTGAAGCAATGTATCTCACATTTCGTACCGAAAATGCATTTTTTATGTATTTTGCGTAACTCTGGCCAGTATCGTACAAAGGCTCAAGTTATTAAGCAACACTGACTACAGAACTGGAATCTTCAGCTTTCGTCCTTCCATAGCTTGAACCCAACTCCAGTTCACTTCCCTCTTAAAAACTAGACAAAAGGATGACCCTGATTCAGGTAATATATTTAAATAAGATAAAAATAAGTATATTATAAGTATTCAATATTTAAATAAGATAAAATATTGAATAAAGGCGACTAATTAAGAGAAATCCGTTCTAATTTGTAAATGCATTGTAATTTCCGCAAAAACATTAATATAAAGGAAAAGGGTGAAATTTCATGTACAACATATTTCAACGTAAGCTTTTTATGCTACTTGAGCCGTCAATGCATCTTCTAACAATTTCATGTAAATGAAACTAATGCTATAAAAAGGAATCTAGTATTAAATAAACAATGATAGATACACAACATGCAACAATAGCGATATCCACCCCGTTATCAATAATTCCGACTATGGTGAAATATATTTTAAGTAAGCATTTTTTTGTGGCGGTCTATAATATCTTTCCATTCGCAAAATAAATGAGTTTGGCCTATTTCCTAATACTCTCATAACCATCATTGAGTCCAAGCATGCATCTGACGAACAATATTGCGAGATTTCATTCCAACAAATGTGCGTATTCGGAGCACACGAATTCAATAAGTAATCTGAGCGAGTAATTACTGGAAAGTCAAACTTCAGGGGTATTTGAAATGAATCCGATATTTCTGTCATTGGATTGAGTCTCACTTATCACGGAGGAAATTCATTTCAACAAATTAATTTTTATATTTTTGGCCACTTCATAATCGATGTTTTCGCTTTTATCGTAAATAATAGCCTTATTCTTAATCTCGTTTTTCAGTGAAAGTTAAATTTCCTGTTTTAGATTTGTAAATCCATGATTCTATTTTCAAAACAATTGTAACTAAAAAAATGTAACATTGTTATCAAGTGCCACACAATTAAATTTTTAGGAAGAATAATATCTATAAAACTGATATAGGAAATTTAATTTACACTCAAACACTATTTGAAAGCGTGTATAGGAAATTTAATTTACACTCAAACACTTTTTGAAAGCGTGTACAATAGGGTGGAGCGAAAAATTAAATTTTGCCAAAATGTTTTTTAATAGCTATAAGAATGTGACCCAACCTTTCAAAAAGTGTATCCTAAAATATTTTTTATTTATTTTGAGTATATCTACCCGCGCATTTGATTTGAATTTTGCAACGTTCGCCAATGCAAATGCCCAAAAGAAAGAAGAGCTGCGGAAGAAGAACAACTTTTTCTGACGGATCAGAGGACTGACAGGAAAATGGTTGTTGGTGGTATAGACGTTTACAAACGAAAAAAAAATAGAAAAGCGAAATGATAGAAATAAAAAACTAGTACAATATTATGCTTCTGTGACATATGAGGATAAACAAGAGAATAGGGTTGAACTCTCCCCACGAGTCCTTCTTATATTATATGAGTCAGAAGATACTGAAGAAATAGACGATGAGTTAGAAATGTGTTCTTCAAAGCACCAAGGGTGCAAGAAAAAGCCAAAACTTAGCTTGCCATCTTTGTCAAAAACATGTGACCGATATGGCGTATCTGATAGAGCTGTTGCAGCAATCGCATCAGCAGTTCTTCATGACATTAAGTCAGATGTGTAAGTAATAGATAGATCAAAATTGCGCTGTGAAAGATCAAAAGAATGCAAAGAAATATTAGCTAAAACTAGAGTTGTCAGTGTTACAGCTATATACTTTGATGGCAGAAAAGATTAAGTTTTAAATGTAGTAAAAAAGGGAGTAAAAAAAATACCGCCAAGTTATTGTAGAACACATTTCTGTTATCAAGGAACCTGACTCTGTTTATGTCGGCTACGCTGTCCCAAGTACTGGGACGACCAAGAGCATAGAACGTAGTATGTATGACTTGTTCTCTTTTGAAAACGTTTCATTGAGAGAAACGTAGCTGTTGGTTGTGATGGAACAGCAACAAAAACAGGGAAAAATGGTGGTGTAATACGGTTGTTAGAAAAACGTTTGAATCAACCTTTACAATAGATCATATGCCTTTTACACGCGAATGAATTGCCTTTAAAACATCTCTTTTCATTCTTATATGGGGCAAATACTGGACCAAGTTCCTATTCTGGTACTATTGGAAGATTGCTAGAAAAATGCGCAGAAAATCCTATTGTACGGTATGAAAAGATAGAAAGCGTTTTGCCGGATATTTTGGCCGATATCATCAAAGACCTCAGTTCTGACCAACGTTACTTGTACGATATTACATCATTTGTAATTAGTGGCGATTGTCCTCCTGATCTAGCACAAACAGTTCCCGGGAAAATGTCGCATGCTCGATGGTTAACAAAAGCAACAGGATATTAAGGCTATATATTTCCACAAGTAAACCATCTGAAAACGGTCTCTTTTGACTATTTTTATGTATGCTTATGTATATTTTATGTTTTAAGTGGCTCACATTTTTAGTAAATTAGCATTAATTTGTTCTATATGACTTGTTTTTTTCATACTAATAAATAGTTTAATAGAATTTACAAACAATATGCTCCTTCAAGTTTTATCTGTATGGTAGCACAAATGTAAATTTTCAAAATAAATGCGCGGGTAGAAGGAAAATACTAATTTAAAAAAAGCAATGTTTTTTAAAATCCTCTAATCTTGGGTCACACTTTGATCACTATTATAAATGAAAATGTAACAAAATTTTTTTTCCCATATAAGAGTGCTCCACCCTAGTGTACAATCGGGCGAAGTGTAAAAAACAAATTTTCGGTTTAGTTTTTGCCTTAGTGCAGAAAATTTGTCTCACGGTAGGTAGGTTACCTGTGTAAAGTTTCGGAAAAAACAAAAATAAATCTTCCGTTTCCATTTTGTCGATGAATTTTTGAAGATTTTTACCAAATACAACATGCTCGATAAAGTCCCTTGCCACCCTTTTAACTTCGGAACGGCTGCCGCTATATTCATACAAGTGATGTTTAGGTAGAGTAAAGTAGCCATGCGCTACTGAATGAAGCCGCCTACTGTGCCACCTGGTGGAAAATCACGAAGTTAGCATTTCTATCTTGAAAACTGAACGAGATAGGAAGAAAAGTTATTTATAAAGTTGTGTAGTATCGTCGATTTAGTACGAAAAGACACATCGTGGACATTGATGCGAGGAATATAGCGATTAAAATAAGATTTTGTCTTTTTATGATTTCCTACTCCTTTATGTCTGTCAACTGTATTTGTTATGTCTGCTTCGCTAATCACACCTTAATCTTTCAAAACAGCACATGCAGTGATATCTCCAACCCGATCTGAAAGTCTAATTAAAGCTCTAAAACTCTAAGCTTTCCTAAGAGTAGCGTATTTTGTCCAGTGTTTGAGTTTGGCTCTCTGAAGGAGTAAAGTATCCATACTTAGCCAGCATATAAAGTTGTGTTAAAATATAATTTCTGGTTGCAAAATGATAATTATGATTTTATTTATTATGATTATCATTTTATACAATAAACATTAATAAACTTGTTTCTGGTGAGATTAAAAAATGGAATTAGTTACATCAAATGGTACAGTAAGAAATATATACAATTTTATCCAGAAAAAATTTATTTACAGATCGAAAAGTAAGATTCTAACCATGGTATTCACGAAACATTCTACCGGCTGGCTGCAAGCCGATCGACTGAAGTGTTAGAATTTATTGATAGATTTGCAAGATTTAAGTGTGAGTAGAACAATTTAAAGTAAACGATTTAGAAGGCATGAGTGAAACGGATTTTTCAATTCATTACCATGAATGTAAATAAACGGTAGAAACATGAAAAGAACCAATTGGTTAAAACTTACACGGTGAAGCTGAATAATGGCATGGCGGTAGAGCAAAGGATTGGGAAGCCATAGTTTCAGGGTTCTGTCCTCGCTCTAGCCTAAATTTTCTTCTTGTTTTTTTTTTTGCGCATTTTTTACTTTACATCCCAGAACATTTAAAAATGTCTAAATTATTTTAGTCTGTTCTGGTTTCTTAAATATATATATAGCATGGAGAACGACAGTTCTGCGAGTGTCGCAGCCAACACCAAACAAACAGCCGTCCAAATTACTGCGGCGCTATATTTACAGCTAGTTTTGAGGATTTTATCTGTATCATTCGGATCAGGGAATCCGCTCTAACAATTTAAAAAAAAATTAATATATCATTTTAATCGGTGCTAAATTCGATTACTAACGTCGTCCGTCTATTTAGGAAAACTCGTTTTTTTATTTAATCCTGTTTAAAGAGGAGACTTTTTAACTCCCACGTATAAATACGTAAACCATCTTCGTTGACGTGGTAACAAAGCAGGGAGTATGAATACAGTGCTGTAGGCGGCACTGTATTCATAGTCCGGACGCGAAAGTGAGAGTTACATATTTTTTAAGGATAAGGATGCTCTTAATTTTTTTGTTCAATTAATCATCAATTTTCATCACAGTATTCCAAATTGTTATAAATCTGCTCTGGACAACATAGATGCAATCAACTGACCTAAAAAATCTAAAGGAAAAAGAAAAAGACTCGGCGCTCAATCTCAGTCCATGATTTCATACACACATAATAATAATTCCGTCATCCTTCCTTTTGAATATTTTTATCCCTTATGTTTTAATTAGTCACTCTTTTAATAATATTTTTATTTCCTTTTGCTTTTGGCTCTCAGCTATCTGAGATATCGCATAGATCTGTACAACTTATAACGTAAATCAGCCTGTACCTAGCTTGGATAGGACGTTTCGTATTTAAACTTTGTCCTGACGTATTCGGTTCGATTCCCGACGTCCCTCTTTTGCGAGGATGGGCTTTGTTTTACTGTCGTTTCTGTTTTATTTCAGTTTAAAAAATAATAACAGATTATTATATTACTTACTTAATTCTTTCTGTAATTGATTTTGCTTTAATTAATAATTAAAAATAGTTAAGACTTTGAATTAAATAATTAATTTAAGTGATTTTTGGAAAGCTCCTTCCTAACTTTTTCTTTAAGTATTTCATGTCATATTCTGATGATCTCTAGTATTTTGATAGCTATTTATAATTAAGTCTTTATTTTTCTAATATTATTAACTCTATTTGGAAAATGCAATATATAGTTAATATTGCAATGAAATATTTTTTTCTCTTCAGAAAGTTCACATAATTAATTAATAATAATTATTATTTATCAAAGGGACAAAAATAGTGGTTTTACATACTAAATATACTCGGGGCAAACCTAACCTGATTGTGGAGTGGAAGGCTAGAGGGTAGGGATCGACCGATACCACATTTTCGCCGATGACCGATACCGATACTGTACCTATAAATTCATTTTCAGAAATAGCCGATACCGATAATTTTAAGTTATGGTATCGGCCGATACCGATACTTAATCGATACCGATATTTTACATAATTTAATGGCATTTAAACCTACATCTGCATTCTGGGCAGTTTTTGCAACGCGAGTGTAGTTCTCGTTAAAATGAGTAACAGCATGATGAAATTTTATCCCAGTAGAAAGCATTAAAAAGAAAAAGCAGTAGATACATTTAAGTGTGGATTTACAGTAGTTCTAGTCTTTCTTTTCTATTCAATCATGCCGACGAATGGCCGAATTTATGAAAAGCTGAGCACTAGGAAGCGTCTTAGTGTGCAGGTTCGGAATTATTTCTCCTCGCGTAGCTGTCGATCTAGTGGTCTAGAGTTTTGGGCGATTTTCTCCAGATGAAATTTGTTGTATTTTTCATAAAATTTTGATATAAAAAAGATGTTTCAGAAAAAACATTTAAAATTGGGAGCCCTTTCAAGTCGGGGGCCCTGAGCAAAGTCCCGATTTGCCCATATAATAATAAGGCCCAAACCACAGCAAACTTTAATACTTCAACCTTTCAAAACCATTAAAAAGAGGTTTCCAAATGGAAGAAAATGTGCCTCACTCTATTTTCAGCGGACTTTCAAAATGTGAATATTTTTATGAAAATTTAAAATTACAGAATGCAAAACAATGTAAAATAACGGAATTTTGAAGTAAAATTAACGTAAGTGCATTACATATATTTTATTCTCTGAATTCGTTGTCTTTACCTTTGAACATTTCATTTATACAATGAAAAGTAAGAAACCGTAAGTTTAGCAAATTTATTATAAATATCAATTTATTTTTAGTTGAAAGTCATAATTTAATACTTTTAAACATCGAATTAACTAAAAAGTTTGTAATACTTGCTGAAATAACTGCAAAAATCTCTAATCTCTGTACAACGAAATTTTCTCTATAGCGAATTTTTTAACTGGAACCGAGCGAGTTCGTTATAGGGAGATTCAATTGTGTGTGTATATATATATATATGAATGAACACTTTTTCGAAGTGAGAAAATAAACGTTTATAAAACTGGAGTAAAATTATAGCCTACCTCTCGACATTTGTTTTTTGCAATCCTTGCAGATAGCCTATTTGGTGTTGGGCACCAATTCAAAACAATTTAGAAGAACAGACGATTGTCCTGTTAAACTGTCATCTAACGATTCTTCGTCCATAATTTCAACCACACTTGGTGATACGACATCCATTTAACGATGGTCAGAATTAAAAAAAAAAAAAAAAAAAAAAAAAAAAAAACACAGTTCGAAAACACTCGCGCAAACAAATGTGCCAATGACAAGACGCCTCCTATCTCATTACCAAAATAAAGATTCTAGAATGGTGTTGCGTCTGCGTGGTTTCTTCTGAAAAGCGAAGTATCGGTTGAAAAGTATCGGTGAAAATGGATGAAAGCAACAGAAACCGATACTTCCCCGATACTTTTAGAATCGAAAGAACCGATACCGATACCTAAAAAAATAGGAGGTATCGGCGCCGATACTATCGGTCGATCCCTACTAGAGGGGCATCTCACTGCTCTCTGCATGTAACGCACCGACACTCGTTTCTCCTTTTCCATGTATTTGGCTGTCAAGAACACAGGGGGAACCAAATTTGGCATTTAATCAAGGGAGATAGCTCGACTAGGAAAAAAAAATCCCGATGAGCTGTTTCCGGTTAGTCGCCCAGTCACCTTCGACCTTTATTTTCTTCTACACAGGTAGTCAGGTTTGAGAGTGCTATTATGACTCACAAGAAAAAAAAAATACTGTACTATTATGGTGCATTTATTGTAATGCTGAAGATAAACATGTGTATGATGTACTATCATAAGAGCAGCCTCATACAACAATTAAAATTATACATTGACAAATTCGTCCATGACCACATTATTTTGGTTAATGTAAATTTGGAGCAAAATATATCTTGGCTCGCGTAAAAATGTTGAGAGAATTCTAAAGAAGTACTTGCAGTTACCACCTGCATGCATTGCCCACCTTGTACCAGGGGTCGATCCAGGAATTTTTTAAATGGTCCCATTATAGTGGAAATTGCTTATTTTTGTGAATTTCCGTACTAATTTTGTGAAATTTAACACTTATTTTTGTGAATTTTCATATCAATTTCTTTTTATAAAAGTCACTTTTCTTTTTAATATTTGATAAACAGATTAAAATGTAGGGTAAAATGTCAATGAAGGGCTGTTTTAATTTATTGTATTTTTGTGAAGGGGCCGTTTTAATAGATTGTAATTTTGTGAAGGGTCCTTTTAATAGATTGTAATTTTGTGAAAGGACCGCGAAATGGATCCAATTTTCGTCTGCATCCACCCCTGTGTACACATGGCTGAAACGACCCTGGCATTAAGAGACTTTCAATAAGATCTATTTTAAGTGAATTTGGGAGACATCTCGGTACAGAAAATAAAATTAATATAGTAAAATTTTCTCAAATTCGGAATCTGTGGGACTACAAAGATTCCGGATTCTAGAAATCCTGTAATAATAATTAATGTATAAAAAATATAAAATTTCTAATATTTTGGTAAAGCTCTTTGTTTAAGGACAAAGTTTTTTGAATAAAACAAAAAATATATAAATAAAAAATAAAATACATTTATTGAAGAATTTACAGAACAGAAAGATGTTATTAATTTGTCTATTAAATCTTTAAAAAATATTTTGCTACTTATTATTGCTACTTTAAGGCCCGATTTCATCCGGGTTATAGAAATTTCAGATTTCAGAAGACCAGATTTGAAAAGTTATACTGTAGAGATGAATCATAAAAGAATTCAATTCTTTAAAATTCGTACATATAGCGTTTATTAGAGTTCTTAGAGGTTCAAATCAAAAACTCAGGTTTTAAGGATAGAGAATAAAAATAATTATTTTAGTCTCTTATTTGTTCTAATCTGTTTGCTGCTATCGTTTCAAAGATGCGAAAACAGAGATTTTTCTTCTATGCCAATCGTGGCTTCCAGACATGAATCTTTAAATGATCCCTCTATGGCCCAACGTGCTTACGTTTGCCCGTAACCACGGCGATGCATTCAAATACACATGTCGGGAAGCAACGATGGCATTTGCACAACTTCGGGAGTCCTTGACACGTAAATGTGAAAACTGTGCATATTACGTAAATATTATTAAGGTGTGTTTTTAATGATTCTATTTTTATATTATCTCGCCCCAAGAGGGGCTTTTAGACCTTGAAAGGACTACTTTTAGCCCTGAAAAAGTACTGATTTCTAAGAATTTAAGGTATCTATTCCGCTAAGGTTACCTTCAATATCAGAGTCAGAATCATTTGAATCACCTATATCAAACTGAACAGCTTCAACGGTGGTTTCGGCTAAGCCGTCTAAAAGCCACATTCTTTTTTCTTCCAGGATGACGAGCTCGACACATGTAATTGTCAGATTTAACCGTATCCTGTTCTCTGAGCTTCGTCAGAGCCCGACTATGACAGTCAGAGGCCCTAGGCCTAGCACTTTTGCGGGGCCCCTGTGCTGTCATTTCTTGTTGGTCATACCACTTATAATTATAAGATACCAATGTTTCTTCGCAATTTCATGCATAAAGGGGGAGGTGCTTTAGCTTCAAACTCTCTCTTGTACAAAAAGTTTTAACTTTAAGTTCTCAAATTTTTAGCTTTTAATGTAGAAGTTATGCTTCAGAATGACGTCACGTCAATGAATACTTCATGGTGGGATTCTTGGGATCTTTACATGGCGTTTGTTTTATTCCTGACAACCCTTAACAAACCCTTTTGCTCAGCGGCATGTATTTTTTAAGTGCATCTCTCTATCTATTTATATTACTGTTGAAAATTTAGCATAACTCATTTCTTTTGGGAATAGAACGTAAGCTATTTTAATAATTTAGGGGCCTTCTAAAACTTGGGGGGCCTTAGGCCTTGACCTAGTTTGCCTGTGCGGTAATCAGGGGCTGAGCTTCGTGTACACGTTCATTAGGATAACCTTAGCAGAACTTGCAAGTGGCTTTCCACCCTTGTGAAGCTGGAAAGAATAATTAAAAGCACTAGATCCAGATGCCATATCGTAAGAAATGTGAACGAAACGAAAGATAACAGACGATCTCAAATAAATAGAAATGAATGAATGATCTAAGCGTGGGAAACCAGAGCAGAGAGTTCCCTCTCCCTCCTTGTACCTTGGCGAAAACACAGGGTTATTTAGAAATATGTAGTACATAATTCCCGCCAGCACAAAAGAGGTCTATCATTGGTCAAGCGTCTGGGAAGGCGTTACATCTTATTACTGACTTAATTTCTTAATTCTTTTAATTGCTGCGTTTAAGTAACACAAATATGCAATTATTTTATAACGTACACTTATTTTAGCTTTTAATCAATGAAAAATGTTTTAGTTTCGTAATAAGCTGGGCAAACGGAAAAAACTATTTGAGAACGGCGGAATCAAACGGTCTGCTGCATTTCCTCCACAATCAGGTTAGGTTTTCTCCGAGTACAGTTTTAATAATAATTCTTTTACTCTTCATGTATAAATAAAATTTATTGTAATTATTGAATTTGAATTTTAATACCAGTATTTTTTTCCAAATCTTGTTTTCTGACGCTTATTTTGTATTCCTTTAAATACCAGATATAAAATTTTGTTCAATACTTTTCAATTAGAAATTTCATTAATTAATCTAAATTTATGCATGCACTATCTTTTGTATCAGACATTTAAAGACCGGAGATGGCATCTAAAACAAGATGTTGTGCCCACTCGATCCGAGTTGATATACTGAAGATGGTAGATAACTGAAGTATAAAGATCCAGAGTTCTGGTCTACCGGATTGCTGATTATCTAAAAATTCGAAATTTTGGATGGTTTTTCTCACGATGTAACGTAAATACGCTTCAAAAGCACTAAGAAAGCCACCCGCACAAGGCACCCCCCTCCCTTTCATAGTCAATACGAAATACTCCTCGTGTAGGTTTATCATAACACAATACAATACAACCTTTTCAGAAATAGTTATATGCTTTAGTGTATGTTAAAGATAACTGAAATTAAATTAATAACATAATGTATTTCTAAAATATATGAAACACACAAAAATCAGATATCAACATTCTATTAATTACTTTCTTGGTGAAAGACAGCATGGAGTACGTAAATTTACCGAAAATGTGGTTGTCTATAAAATCTATCAAAACAGCTCAATTAACTTAGTATTTTAAAGCCTCTAATTTATGGGAATCATTGACAAACAGGTTTTTTTTTTAAATCATCCTAAAATAAGTATAATAAGTTCTAACTAAAAAAGTACCTTAAATAATTACAGTAGAATTTTTCAAATTCAACATCGACGGTACTTCACCGATTCTGCATAACACAAATTTCCAGATTATAAAAATCTTGCAATATTATAAAAAAAATCGTTATAATCAGGAAAAATTTAAAAAAAAAGATTTATTTTTTTTGAATAGGGAAATGTTTTAAAAATAAAATACATTTACTGAGAAACACATTACAAAGATGGTACTCTTTTAAACATCTTTAATAAAATATAGAATCATTTTCGTTCGAGTACTGATTTACTGTTATTTTAAAGTCTAATTTCATCTTGACAATTGAAAATCCGTAAATTCGAAGTGAAAATTTAAGAAATTCTTCTGTATTTAAAAATAACAAAAGGGGACACATTTAAAAGAAAAATGGGAAAAAGATAAAAAAAAAACACGCATGCGCGAAATCGCTAACAGCCATTGGAGGAAACGTACGATTCTAAAGGAGATAACAAACCTAGTGGAAACGGAATTCTGCTTCAGCGTTACGACATTTGAGTCAGTAATGACCTTAGGGACAGTAAAGACACGAGTTGTACGCCTGTCTTATGTCAGCACGCCGAGTCTCTTTTCCACCTACAGAGTGCGCATTGCCGATCTCGCGGACATACGAAAACTCTCCTGACGCTGGAGAAAACCTATATGTATTTAGTTGCAACTGCTTTCTTCTGACACTGGTCTTTTTTTCTGGGAGGGGGGGGGGGACCTTTACTAAAGTAGTTTATTTTGGTTTCTGCACAAAGAATGTGAAGTAGGTTTTGATTTTTAGACCGACAGCATTAAAGAAATTTTATTTTAAACTTTTTTTTCTTCAGGGGGGGTTCAAGAGTAGTTCTGTTTTAAATCATATTACAAAACTTTTTTCAAAATAAATAATTTTTGCGCTAATTCTTAAACTGGTAGTTCATTTGAACGTTCTTTAAAAAATGAATTTATCAACTGATAAAAAAACAAATAAACATAGTATGAAGTTAGTTTTCTAAATAGCGACACAAAACGGATTATAAACAATAATTTTTTGAGTAATTAGCTATTTCATTAATGATTATAATCATTAATTAATTCAATTAACAACTTTCAAATGTATCATTAACTTAGTTAAAAACTTATAGATGTATCATAATATAGTTAAAAATTTAACTTACGGATAGCTTTAAACTGAAAGCAAATTAATACATTACTTTGCATTAAAGCAATAGAACGATTAATTAGATTATCATTAATTAAGAATGAGATTATTTAATTAATAATTTTAACGAAAGTTAACTTACGGTTAGCGTTAATATGAATGCAAATTAATGAATCAGAATGCATTGAAACAATAGACCCAATAGTTTTTATATGTAGTTGTTTTTCTGGAAATTTGGCCGATTAGCTACATGTAGGCTCTAAGCCGAGAGGTGGGGTGCCCTCCGAGGGGGTCTTTCTAAGGGGTCCTAACCCGTATATACGCTAAGTTTCGGAGGAAACCATGGAAAACTCCGAACGATTCGGTCTTCGGACGCGATCTGGTTTCGAACCAGATACCTTCCGTCTCCCAGTTCAAAGCGCTATGCGCTCGGCCACTGGCGGGGCCCAATAGTTATATAATTAAAGTAAAAAGTTAACTTATGTTTATTATTAAACTCAATGCATATTAATGAGATAAAATCAAATATGGCGGCCGGGATACTAATCTGTACTCGACCCAAATTCTAAATAGAAAATTATTCAAAAAATTATTGATTATAATCAGTATTATGCCTCTTATTATAAAATTCTAACAAAAACATGTCAATTTTCTGTTACATGTTACAAAGAGCTTGTTGTGACCTTTTTAATCAAATACTCTGTTACTGCATGAAAACTGATTTTTATATTTATTTACATAACTTAGTGTCAAGCAAACTTCTGAAATTCGTCCCTGAAACTAATTTATTATCTTGACCATATCCCTAAAAAGTAATGATCCCATGCAAAAACCCTTAACGGGCTAAAAATTTGTGACGCAGCATTTTACTTTATAGCTATATGAATTTTAAATATGGGTCTTAAAAATAGTGATATCAAATTTTGAGTGACGCCCTGCTCTGACTTTTAAAGATTTCTTTAAATTCCATTACAGTTATTTTCGTTTTATTTTCTAAAGAAGATTTACGCATTTAAGCGATGCTTTTAATTATGAAATACACTGTCAAATATATCACACTTTCACTGAGTCTATATAATGTGTTCAAATCAATTTATTACAATAATTTAATTTTTTTTGCGGCATGCTACCCAAAAGGGCAGGCAAAATTTTCATATACATTTCACTTAGTTTGGATACTATGACACTAAGTAAATATTTACGTAAATTTCACTTGCCCTTTGTCAATCCATTTGCCCTGCGATCGGTTCTCTCTAAATTCTCAGATGAATGACGCTGGTCTTTCCAGATTAGCAGCAAAGTGTTTTAAACTGTTATATCCAATATAAACCTATGTGGCTTCTCGGAGATGTTTTCCTCGTTTAAGTAATGTTAATTGATGCTTTTATATCTTATTTTTTCTGTAAATCTTTTATCTTTTGTAAAAATTAACCATTTATTTAAAATTTTCTGCAAACATGGGTGTGAAATGTACAGCTCTGCACAAAAAAGCTATTGCCCCCCCCCCCCCTCTGACACTAGCAAATAAGAACAGACTGTGAGCAACAGTCGCAAAAAACGGGGAGGGGCGCATTTTTATCAGGCAGGATAGAATTTCTTGATCTCTAATTGCAATTTAGTGTTACTAAAAATATCTTGACACCCACCCCATCCTTTTTAAACTCTAAAATTAATGAATGTAAAGGATTAAATGGTATCAACTGAACTTTTAGTATGATGCTTAAAGAAGTTAAAACAGTAGACATGCCTTCAAAGTATTTAAAAAAAAATACTCTGGGAGCACAAATAAATTTTATAAAAAATACATATTTCATAAAGAGAAGCACAAGTATATGAAAATCACTTTTTCATCATTTACTTACACAAGTCTGAAACTGGCGATCTTAATTTGAGCTTTTAATACTATAAATATTATTAGTATTAAACTTCTTTTATGAATGAAATGCTGGAGTATAAGATATTTAATAAATTTTCATGATTTCAAATCAACATTTGTTTTTCCCTTAGCTTCTTTAGAACTTACTATAAGCAGACTGTTACATTGCAAAAGAATTTTCTGTGCATTTTGCAGCTATAGAAAATTTTTAATAAAATTCTTAAACCTAAATCGAAAAAAAAGTGTCAGTGGATCTATTATTTTTCGTAGCATATAGACGTTGTCAAAACAGTATCCGCTTTGTGCACTTCTTGGAGATTTCGGCATTTTGACTGTTATGACTTTTTTACTTACCAAATTTTCGTATAAAAAGACTTACCTGACTGAGCATTATACGGTAAACTATGGTTGGTAAAAAAACACGATATGTGCATCAACCAGAATATTTTCTAATAAAAAGAACGTTTAATTCTGTATCTCAAAGTTGTGCTTTTTGCACGTACCAGAAAATAGTAATTTAGTATATTCAATTGATTAATACTCATTAATTACAGTTATTTGTGTGGTTTTTTAATGATCACTCTCATACAGTGGCGTAGCTAAAGGGAGGGGTGTTTCAACCCCCATGAGGACTTTTTTTTTTTGTCATACAAAGTGTATCTTCTTCTCTCTCGAATTACACACACGTTTACATCTATATGAGTTGCAGCAGTCGTAACCCCCATCCCCCCTCCATGAAAAATTTCTCGCTACGCCACTGCCTCATTGCATAATACTGTTATATTGCGTAATGTTTTGACGTGCGCGGAGTTGCTTTCGAAGATGACTTTCGCTCGAGTTTTCCAGGGAGATTGTCAGCGGGGAGCTTGTGAGACAAATATTAAAATAAATTTCACTTCTACTGTTGAAAGAGACATGGTGTTTTAAATTTTTTGTGTGATGGAATGACTAGACATAATTTCATTGTATGGAATTTGCATGATTAAAAAAATAAGTACTGAAAGAAAGATGCAGAAAAGTTTTATTCCTGTAAAAGTCCTGCTGTTTTTGTCCTGTGGTACATTTCATCACTTTAGCATTTTAGAAAATGTGCATTTGTATGGGTGAAACTATCTCGTTTGTGAGAAGCAATTTTTGAAGCTGATTTCAAAACAAAAAAATTTCTTTTCTGTTAACAAGCCACCTGTGCTAACATAAAAAGGGTAGCAATCGCATATCTGTTTATTAAGAAAGATAAAGATAATTATTATTAAAGTTATTTAATTATTATCCAAGAACAAATATAAAATACTACTTTAATTACGTCAGAACTATCGCGAATATGTTCACTTCGCTGTAGTATCTCCGTGTTGACGAAAAAGTATCACAAAATATCTGTGTTCTACAGTATTTAAATAAAAAATATTTTGGACACATAATTATTGTAATGTATTAAAAAGGAGGCAATGGTTTTACGGTAAAGGGAAAAATAAAATCTCACACTATCCCCCCGCAAAGAGAAAACGTACAAAATAAGGCAAAAAGTAAGACCTGATCACCCTAAAGAAAATATACTCGGGAACTGAAATAAAGCATTACGTTTCCAAAGTAATTTTTAAGTGGGACACTTCGTAACTAAATAAATGCATTTTGGCTACCCCATAGTGCATGGTGATTAACGCACGGCTTCCTATCAGGGAACCGGGTTCGACTCACTGGCCAGGGCTTGATTGCTAAATTGCCCGTCCCTTCATAGTGGGTAACGTTGGCCGCCTACTAGGACCTACCATAATAGAATAGCCAGCAATTCCAGCCTTAGTAGTTTTTAATGCCTCGATGGCAAGTGTCCGCCACTCTGAAGACCGTAATATTTATTACTTTTCTACATGAACAAACAAAATATTTCTGATACATTAGTTTCTAAACGTAAGGATTAAAGTTTTTCTGTAACAGTGATGCCAACTGGAATCACGACATAAGTGTTTTTCAAATTTTTAAATAAATTTGTAATTGTATTTTTCTTATGTAAGTAATCCTTTACATTATTAAAAAAATACACATACAAATTCATTAGAAGTTGAAAAGAAATCTGAAAAACTAGTAACTTATGTGGCATCACTAGGACTTGAAGGGTAGAAAAAAAAATAGCATCTGATGTAAGCCCGTTCGCTGTCTTCGCTTCTAAGACAGTACTACAGAGAATCCCCTTTTGTGACTGAAAAAACACTCAAAATACTGGTGTTAAACGATAAAGTAATTAAAAAACTTTGTAAAAAACACACATAAGAAGTAAAAGGAATGAAGAAGTTCAAAACAATTTTTGAACGAAACGCGTATCCTCTTTCCTTTTACTTCTTATGTGTGTTTTTTACAAAGTTTTTTAATTACTTAATCCCCTTTTGTGTTCATCCAAGCTAACCGACACAAGGTTGCGAAAGGGTCCTCTGGAGCTTAGCATAAGATGGGCATAACGTGACAATCCCAATACTGGGAAGTCACGATGGGCAGAGATAAGTTGTCTTTGTCATCTTGTTTTCGATTCTTCGTTATCCAGCAGCCTAGCCTTCAATAAGACTGTGCTGAAGAAACGTTTTCTAATCGATGCGTTTGACCCGATTTCTCTTTCTCGGTCATCAGTGTGAGAGATGAGACAGTAAGTTATGTGTGTTAAAGCCACGCGTTATCTGGCGAAGCATTAGTAGTTACATTCGGGAGATCAAAGCTTTCGGCTCATTACTTATCTAGGGAAATGGCCGTTTCCTCATTCTCTCTAAATGGACTTCGGTCACGCGATGACGTATGTGGGAGGGCCCGGATCGCACGGCATAAACCTCCCACAATTACTGAGTCTGAGCCTAACTACTAACTTAAAGGAGTCTTTTACCCCTCTGAACTTCTTACAAAATGACAAAAATCTTCAGCTGCTTTCACTCCACAACAAATCCAGTCACTTAATTGTGGATGTAAAGAAAGTAAGTAATGGGGAAAGGAAGGAAGGTTGAACATATTTTCTTTCGTCATAGTCAATTCCGCGAGTGGCTTTCCAGAATACATCTTTGAATGCTCCGCTGGAGACCAGATTCGAGCTAGTACAAAGACGGGTACGGAAGGGAATCGTTACCGTATGAAAAAAGATAACATGATTCTGAGACGAAAAATGACTTTTTGTAACTATACTAAATAAAAATCGAGGTAAATACTAAACTTAAGTACATATAAATAGATTGCGTAAGTATATAAAAATAAAATGTTCTTTTTGCAGCACCGTAAGTGTTCAGTTATTGAACATCAGTCATTGATTGAATTTTAGAATAATAAAACTTTTTATTTCTGGATCGTAAATAATAAAACCTGAAATTATACAAATTATTATAAGAAAAGTATGCAATTGCAACTGTGATAGAAAGACTAAAGTGCTCTATGAAAAAACGAGGAAGGGAGAGGGAGGAAACTTTTCCTGAAAGTACCAGGTGCCTTTCGATGGATCTTTTTCTGACTATCCTTTGAACGTGTTAAAAGTCCAAGTTTATCAGTAGAGTCACCACTTCTTCGTGATTTATATGCTCTTGCAAAAGAGCTATTCATGCTGCATAGTAACATTTTCAACAGGCTGCATGAGAATAACATACATAAATTTATAGTAATCGATGCATATTCACGGCAGCGCTTAGACAAACAGGCGGGCAAACCGAAATTAAAACGACAAGAGTTTTATTTCACCTTAATACCTCAAATCTCATGGGAAAGGGGAAAAATCGAGATAAACAGGTTTCAAGTTATAGAGATTTTAAATGCAGTCAATTATGATATGTTTTAGTTGCTTTTGTTGTACAAAAATTCAATGGTATGATCGCAGATATCCCTACATACATATAGTCATAACATTCTTTTGAAATATACATACGTCCCTTGATGAAGATAGTCTAACTTCTTCGTTTTTATTAGCTTTCCAAGGTTAACAACAGTTGCGGATCCTTCTTGACCAGAAAAAAAAATTCAAGGAATGTCCTAACTTAGGAAAAGTAGAATCTTTTACCCGAACACTTCACCATTATCACTTTGTTAACCAAAATGGATATTTCGGAAGTGGGGTTTCTGGTCCCCTGGACCACTTCTCTGGGTACGGCTTTGTTCGTGGCCAGCATTCTAATTTTTTTATTATCTCTTTAGGTGCATCGTCATGCAAATTATATTGCTGAAGAAAGGTGGTTTTGAGTCATGGATTTTTGTATTGCACACTATCTAAAATTCGGGATACAGAGATTTTAATAAAAGGAAAATAACATCTAATCAACTTACTCTCAAGTCTAGACGAAAATAGCGAAATGGATCGCCATGACGACGTACGTTCCGTTCGCTTGAAATTTTCCACTTAGTAACGAAAGTTATTTAACACTCAGAAATGTTGGCACGTAAAAATCTGTTTACTGACCTCTAGTTTTGACTGTAGTTCACGAACATTTTTAGTTAACTAAAATACTTACATGTTCACTATCTTATGTGACTATTTTTCATGTAAACGATTTTTCAATTTTAAAACTTGGAAGCTGTTTTCAGTTCCAATCTTCTCTAGTTGATTTTGTGAAACTGCATCGCTGTGCACAGTTTTAAAACTGTCTGCAGACGAAGAATTTTTCCAGAGGTAAAAATCACAAGTTTGGTTCGTTTTTAATCGTGAACCAACGATTTACCTGTGAATTTCCCTTCTCCGCCCAGTCTCGTTTACGCATGCGTCTTTGAATGGCCCGAGGAGTCATTTGCTCACAGACCCGTGCTCGCAGAAAGGGAATCTCTATCGCTGCTTTTTCGGATATTGTAGTGAACAGGTTTAACCTGGGCTTAATATCTGCCTTCACTCTATAACCGTACTCCTACCGATTACGTAAGCAAATGCCTGAACTTCGTTGTAAAAACATTTGTGCAAGACACTCAGAAGATTCATATTTTCTGAAGAACATTTTGTTTCAATGGGAAGCTTGTGTACCCTCTTTAGATATATCTTTGGATATATCTAATAGAATGAAAAAGTATTAAAATATACAAATGTTCCTTTCCCTGAGCCTTTTAAAAACTGACTAAATGAATCCCTTTATTTTTAATTCAGCATTGCGCAGAGGAAGGAAAGCTTCAATATTTTTCTTTATGATTTACTTTTTACAAATAATGATGTTAAATATATTGACAGATTTCTTCGTGAATCGTTGTTTTTTGCAATGCACAATTTTACGGCAGAATGAAGAGATTCATCTGGAATTTTATGAGAAAGAAAAGGAATTTTTCTGCAAACTGTCGGAATTTTTTTAACAAAAAATAAAAAATAAAATAAAGACTAAAAAAATTCATTCTAATGCATGCATCAAAGTATATATATATATATATATATATATATATATATATATATATATATATATATATATATATATATATATATTATTTTTTAATGAAAAATGAAATGTTGTTGATTAGATTGAACAAGTTCTCTTTATAAACATAGTTCTTCTTCCCATTTAGCTTCATATTTTCGTTGCGTGCGAATACACAAGAATTCAGCTTAAGTGTTTAATAAAGGATTTTTTTTGTCCCTAAATTAATTAAAATTTACATGCTTAAACTTCCTTTCTTCAAACATTTTTTCAGTTAGTGCCACTGGAAATTAAGCAAGTAATATGCACCTCAAATAATAAACAAAATACATTAATTCGGTGTTCTCATCAACAGTTTTCATACCATTAAAAACCTTTCATGGACTTATTTAGATTTCTTTGGAATTTCATAAAATTAGGTCATAACTACATTGTATGAAATCTATAAAGATAAAACTTTAACCTTCTGAGCGTTTTCGAAAACAGCAGATTTGTGGAAAGCTTCCACTTTAAATGTTTTTACAATTGAGTGCGTAACAGGGGTTGTGGATTTCAAGCCACCATTGAACCCAGGTTTAACGTATTCACTTTCCTCATAAAAACGCCTCTGTGGTAAAGATCTCCACTTTTGCCCAGTGCTTGCCAGCATGAGTATTTAAAATCTGCACAGCGCCCGCAATTGCAACACTGATTACAGAACAAGAATCTTCATAATTGCACTTTTCAATGAAAGAAGCAAACAAGTTAAATTTAGATACAATTTTAAAATGAGGAGGATGACTCATTCTAAATTTACTCTTCTGTCCTACATTCGAAATCCCACGCGCGCTACAGAGCTCGGGAAAGGATAATATGAAATACTAACTGATATATCCTACAGTGGCCTAGTTACTAAATTCCGATCCCAGAAGAACACAGAAAGTGATGCGACGCTTGGGAGGCTGAAAAGCTCTCTCGGTTGAAATGCTGTGGAACCGTATGTGCTAGGAGAGCTGGTGCAGGTAAAATTTGTTCGGGGCTCCTATAACCTCCATGTTCAAACAATGCCTCTGGGGGAGCTTAGGTGCTAGGTCTCTCATCTTTTTAAGTTTTAATTTAGTTTAAGTTAGTGGAATTTAATTTAAAATTAGGAAATCTATGTCGGTCTTCCTCCCCTGGGGCTAAGTAAAAAGGGAAGCCGCTTCCGTTCGACCATCGCCATCCACACAGTAACTGTAATTGATATAAAACAGTTCTGATAGAAAGAAAATAAACTTTCAATGATTTCTTTCCAATCTGAGCGTGTTTCCAACCAATTAAAAGCAACGATCAAAATGAAATTATAGAATGGGACTTGAAAACATGAAGAGTGTTTGCTACCCTACTAACAATTTTGCTCGGACTACCAACGGCCACGCAGCCAGCCGATGACGGCCCGAGCAAAATTGCTAGTAGGGTAGTCACTCTAAACAGTCGATCGGAAATAGCTCAAATCGGAAAGAATTCTCTTTCTCAGACACAAAACATCAGACAGATTAAATTATCCATAAAAGTTTTCGGTTTTACTTATTTCGAAACAAGAAATAAATGAATAAATAGTAATGAACAAGCTTTTACTGTGTATATTTCAAGAAAGAATTTCTGGAGCGCATAAAGGACTTAGGTAAGTCGCATTTTGTACTCTTTAGAAAAAAAATATGGGAGTGAAATGTTTTGAAAGAGACAGTGTACCTGTCATCCAGTTGACATGGAACATAAAATCCCAAACAGCTGTAATTAGCACACTACAGAAATAAAATGTAAACTATTTTCATAATATATTTAAGACTTTTAATTACATAATGGAATGAGAAAAATAATTGTAGAATGTAACTGGTAAGTTTTCGCAATGCAAAATGATGGCATAGCCCACATTTGTCATGTGGGATGCTTTGTATCTCTTATTCTTTGAGCATTAAAATCTCGAAGCATAAAAAAAAATCTAAATATTTTAAATTCTAACTGTAAGAACAAAAATTTAGCAAGTGATTTGTTATTCATTCACCACTCATGAAATTGCTCACTGTAAAGGTCTTTGAGTTAGAAAATGCATATTTTTTTGAAAGACTTTAAATTTGGAAACTATTTACACATACGTTTCGATACTATAGAGCACAAATTTTTTTTGAAACTACTTTATACATACGTTTCGATATTATAGAACACAAGTAAAAAAAATAAAAAGGCGTTTACCATAAAGGACGATCTAGTCCTATATTATCAATATAGTTGTATATGTTAAGTAAAGCAAGTGGAGTTAGTGTCTCAACGTCAAAGGAATCTATATGCTTGGAAATCGGTGCTGTGTAAATTTCCAATCATCGTGGCAACCTCAGCATTCTGGATATATGTACTTAGTGACGACTTGTCATTAAGAACCAGGAGGGTCTGGCGCCACCTTATAATTCAAACCTTTTTATATTATACTACTATAATAGATATTTTAAAAAATAAACTATTTTTATACTATTTGAAAACTTTTTATTACAAATTAGATTTTTAAAAACGCCAGTTTCTTTTCTTTTTTTTTCCCCTCTCTAAAGCCATAGATATTATTACGAATATTTGGGGTGATCTACTATTTTGAGGATTATTCTAGGCTAAAATTCGTATTCTATGTGTCAAATAATTAAATTCTGCATTTTGTTGCGTGTGAATCGGTTAACTAGAACGCGAGATAGAGAGCTTTGGGTTTCCCCATTGGATAGCATAGGATTTGGCGGCTTTTCGCCAATATTGGCGATATCGCTTAGCTGTCTTTAGTTTTGCAGACTTATTTTTGGCAAAAATCTGGCGATATTTTGCAGGGTTTCTAAAGACCTGGAAAGTCAGGGAATATAAGGGAAAGTCAAGGAAATGAATTTTGGTCAGGAAAAGTCAGGGATTTGGGAAAAAAGTCAGGGAAAAGGAAATTTGAAGAAATTAAAGAAAAGTCAGGGAAATGCAAGAATATTTGAATTTTGCTGCAAAATCACGAAAATACTTCCTGTTTGAATCTAATTGTAGAAATTGTTTTATTTTCATTTTCTTATTTAACCTTCAAATAATTTTAAAATGTGTCCTTTATTAACATAGCTTTTTCAGTTGAAATATTCTTAATTTTATCCTAAATTATTATCAAAGACGGTTTTTGTTAGAATCCAGTGATGTCAAATAATATGTTTTGTGTCTATTCATTTTATTATTGTTATTATTATTATTTGTAAAAAAGGGGGAAAATATATAAAAAGTTATTAATTAAAGGATGGAGTATTAAAAATAGAAACGCAAAATCCAGGAAAGCACGCTAGATAAAAAGTCAGGGAAGAGCTTGATAGATGTCAGGGAAAGTCAGGGAAAAGTCAGGGAAACAAGAGCTGTGAAATCTGTAGAAACCCTGTTTTGACAAAAAGTTTGGCGACATTTGGCTCAATTTTGTCAAACGGGCATGTAATGTTTGCTTTTCTGCATTAGTATCACGTAATAACATTAGTATTACGCAGTGCCCTAATATAGGCAGGGCAAACGAGGCAACTGCGCAGGGCCCACAGATTTTAGGGATCCTGAAATCTTATATCTTACACGTTTATAATTTTACAATAAAATTACAAAAGATAAAAAAAATTATAAGTTAAATGATTTTTTAATTATAAGGTATGAACAATGGAAAAATAATTCAAATTTGCATTTGTATAAATTAATTTAAACTTATTTTTAATTCTTCGAAATGCTGTATAGTCGATATAGCATACCAACCTGTAGGAAAATAACTAACCACATTTTGTAAAGAGTATTTTTAATCTTAAAAAATAGCAAAATTTTTTAATTATTTGATATTTTAAGAAATATTTACAAAAATAACTGTTTACAAAAAGTGGTTGCATTCCGTACGTGTTGGCGACTGTTATACAGCATTTCGATGTAGCATTTAATTATCTATTTCATTGACATCATTTATTTATATTCGTTTATTTGAGATTACTTAAAACAAAATTTGTGTTTGGAAGGGGTATGATTTTTAAAAATTTCAGTATAAACAAATCATATTTTTTTTTTTTTTTAAGGGGAAGGTTATTGCATGGGTCCCAATTTTTTTCTTCTGCCCCGGGCCCACAGTTGGGCAATTAACAATTTGCAATTACACCATTATTATTTTTAGGTTCATAAATTTTTTAGGTTCAATTATTTCAGAACCTAAAAATATGTAATTTGCAATTACACCAATACATATTAACAACAACAACAATTTGCAATTATTTTCAAATTAAGGATCATTTTGCTCATGGGGAGGGTAAAATGATCCTTTGGACTCTTCAAAATTCTATTTTTATTTATTTATTTTCTTTTTTTCGTTACTCAATTTGAGCTTAAAGTATTATTAAAATATGTTTATGATGCAAAATATAGTGTAAAATATTGTGGCAAAGGGTCAAAGTTTTATTTAGCATTTATGTTATTTTGTGCAAATTTTCCCCTTAAGGGAATCGTTTTGGATCACCTTCCCCTATAGGTAAACATCGAAGAAAATTTCGCTTAAATTTGCATATATTTCGTAAAAACGAAATTTCGTACCTCGAGTTATGTGTTTTTTTTTTTTTTTTTTTTTTTCTCAGCTGTTGAACACGAGTTACCTGAAAGATGCTGTCCGCTGAATTTTTCGCTGTGTAAAAGTTATCAGCTGATGCAAGTGAAATACATCTGACACCAGTATGTGTAGCAAGACGCTGTAACTTTCAAACGTCAGATGAGGACTTTTCCACCACGAAAAACTAAGCGGACTATTTTATTCATAAAACTGATAATGTTAATTTTCACCTCACCAAATTTCAGCTTTTTTATTATTGTTTTACTTAATGGGTATTCTTTACATGTTGACGTACGATCCACCGCTATATAGCTGAATGCAGATCATCATCGGCAGCTGACGTATAATCCACTGCTATAAAGTCAGCTGACTTTTTTTTTTCATTTGTATATAACGTGATAAACACATGTACAAAGTATAAAACTTTTAATTATAATTATTATTTTTTAATTATTTTAATTGTTTTTGAAATCATTGTCAGTTACGTTTGAACCACTGAAGCGAGTGAAATAAAAATTGGTATTGTCTCAAGAGGTCGCTTAAACTTTAGGCGTGAAAGTGGTTTAATTTTTTTTTTTTTGTAGATTTTGAGATATTGTGAAAACTCAGTACAGGCTTGTTCCATTCCAGAAAATTGGAAATGGAATTGAATGGAATTTAGAATTATATATGCGTGATGCAAATTAATTTAAACTCTAAATACCAAAACTGTTTTAAATATTTCATTGATTTTGGGATTTTGAGAAAATCGTATAAATACTTGTTCTCGCATCCCTTGAAAATAGATTAAGAGAATACAATGAAGTTTAGCACCATGATCAACGTCGACTGAAACAACAAATGTCGGAATTTTCCGAAAATCTTGAATAAATTTTAAAACTCTTTTAAAGATGTTTATTTACTTTTTAAGATTTTGTGAAAATTGTGCAAATTTTTTTGAGGCATAATGCTAAAATAGCTACAATGAATCAAACAAAATTTAGTTACAGGTTAGGAATGACCTCTTGGCGTGAAAAGCTCATTCAACTAGAACAAAACCTTAAATTTTAAAATAAAAATAAATTCTCTATTGACAATTTTACTCATTACTTTGTTACTCTTTAACCTGGAATCCTTTAACAATTCACGAAGTTAAAATTTTACTTTCTGTATTATTGCCAATACACAAATTCATTCTTTGTACGTCTACAATGCTGACAAAAATTCAGGCTTTTTGGAAATTTGCCTTACGTACTAAACCGTCAACGACGGATACTTCAGCTAGTATTATACTATTTCTATGTCTAAAGCACACACTGGCAATCTAATTATTGGTCCCACGTTTGACATCATTCTCCTGGATTAAGTTGGCATATTGGGCTGTTAGAACAAAAGTTATATTAAAGCGTAATTGACTTGGCTTCAGAACTTACTCGACGCAGTCTTTTGGGCAGCCGGCCCCAAAATTGTGTTCTTCAGTATTGCAAGGAGGATTTTGACAATGGCATAGTTACTGGTGAAATCCACCCGGTCAAAAAAAAGCAAGTATTTGTTCTTTACTGTATTATAAATATATTTTACTAGATTTTTCATGATTCATGAAATTCAGTGTGTTATCTATTTTAATAAAGAGATTTTAAATCAAGTAGTAAGCTTTAAAATTGTGAATGAACAGCTGGATTTAACATGATTCCTGGATTTAACATATATATACTAACGAAAAATTCAAAGTATTAAAGGTAACGGCTATTTGGCTAATAATCAAGCAAATTTTCTTAGAATATGATAGTTAAAAGACAGCCAAAAGTTGTTTAAAATCTTTGATAATAATTGTCAGCTTTAAAATTTTAAGAACTTTCGTTAGGTGTGCACAACGCATAAAGAATGCTATGTGCTTTTTTTACCGATTTAGACTCTCACAATTTTTTCGACCGCCACTTCAAAATTTGGTCACAAGCTGCCACTGTACGCACTTAAATTTTTAGTTGAGTGAATTGAAACTAAGGGAGATAAAAACCATGTTCTTCAGTACCTGTTCGCAAAAATGAGCGGGGACACTCTATCCTGTGATAACCACGTTCTGACTTCAAGAATCTCTCATGCTTCAAATTTTTAAAGACGTGGAAAAATAATTAACTCTGTAGAAATCTCAAGAAATTTTGCTCAGAAACTTGAGCTAGAAACTTTACTGAGTAATAGTGCAGTCCTAATTTCTAGGCTGCTAAAATGCACTAGCATTCACTTTTAAAAACATGTTCCACAATACAATTTCTGTTTTCGAGGGAAATAGTGCAATTAATAGTAATTCCATCATTTCAATTTTTAAAAAATTCGCAGTCTTAAACCATTTCTAATTCTCAAGTATGCCTATTTGTAATTCCAATCACCTTTTCACATTGTTTTTAAATTATATTGACTTGAAAAGTGCTCGTCTTAGTTTTATCTTTATCAACAGGGTGTGTCACAACTCCCTCTGGGGTTTGGAAGGCTTATAAAAAATATATAAATTACCAATACAGCAACAAAGTTGATTTCATTGGCGAAAGAAATGCTGCAAGTTTTACACTCATGTCCATAAATTAAGGATAATTCAGAATCACACAGAAATTGATCTCTAAAATAAAAATTTCACCTATGGAATGATCACACACATCTTGAAGAAGAATATGCAAATTACAGGAAACCACCAGATGGCGTGGATGGTACGTCACAATGACGAGAGTGTAAGAGAGGGGTAGATAAGGAATGGTGGCAAAGAAGTAAAATTGTTCACAAGCGCTGTGAAAGCCTTTCAGTGCAAAAACCGCATAGTTATGGCACAAAGGAGGCATTTGGATGATGTTTTACGTGGCAGAATTATCGGACGACTGGAATATGGACGTACCCAGCTGGAAGCATCCGAGGAACTTGGAATCGCCCAGAGTGTCATCTCCAGGCTTTGGCAACGATTCCAAGATGATGGTAATGTGAGTAGACGTTACAGCACAGGTCGCCCCCGAGTTACAACGCCGAATGAGGACCGCTATTTGGCAGTTACTGCCAAAAGAAACAGACGGAGTACAGCATCAGACCTGTCTCGTCAGCTCTCTTCAGCTACCGGTACGACAGTTTCAAGGCAGACCGTGTACAGACGCTTAGGGCACATTGGTCTATATGCTCGTAGGCCTGTCAGATGTGTTCCACCTACCGCAACTCACTGTCGCCTGCGATTAACCTGGAGTAGAGAGCATGCATTGTGGACACCGCAACAGTGGTCTTGTGTGATGTTTTCCGACGAGTCCAGGTTTAGTTTGGAGTCTGATTCTCGCCGGACATTCATCTGGAGAGCGCCAGGTACCCGTTACCACCAAGAGAACACCATTGAAAGACACCGTTACGGTGGTGCAGGATGGCTCGTTTGGGGAGGAATTATTCTTGGTTCCAGAACTGACCTGCATGTTCAGAGTGTAACGATGACAGGCCACATCTATCGGGATGTCATTCTGGAACAACATGTACGTTTGTTTCGGGGCGCCATGGGTGCTGAATTTGTGTTTATGGATGACAACGCCCGTCCTCACCGTGCAAACATTGTAGACGAATGCCTTCAATCGGAGGATATCACCCGTATGCATTGGCCAGCATACTCACCGGACTTGAATCCAATAGAGCATGTGTGGGATATGCTTGGCCGACGAATTGCAGCCCGTCAACCCCCTCCCACCTGTCTACCGGAACTTCGGAGTGCATTGCTTGATGAGTGGTGTAATATTCCCCAAGATCAGATTGATCATTTGATACTCAGCATGCCTAGGCGTTGTCAGGCCTGTATTGCATCGTCCGGGAGACATACTCCGTATTAACCATCCTACTAACCATGTTATACTGTTTTTTGTAAATAGGTTCTTTTTTGAAATTTGGTCAAGGGAGTAAAACTTCCAATTTTTACTAATTATGTCAAACATATAGCATCTTTTTTGCTCTTTACTTTTTGTTTAATAAATAGACTTTACAAATGTGTTTTGCTTCTTTCTCTTTCTTTGCCTGAACTTCATTATCCTTAATTTATGGACATGAGTGTATTTCACAAAATTCTAATATGTGAACCTTTCGTGACAGCGACAGATTAATTCAATTTTGTCGGGGAGGGGCAGTTAGTTTGTTCTCTAAGAAAAAAAAAAACTTGCCATGTTTCTTTATTCAATAAAGTCTTGTCCAAGGAGAAACTTTGTAAGTTTTGTTTCACAGATAACCGGCTTAGTCGTCGTTGGATTGGACGTGGTTCTGCCGATGACACTCTCCTTCTGGCGTCGCCACCTCGCTCTCCGGACCTAATTCCACGCGATTTTTTTATAAGGTTACTTGAAAGATCGTGTGTTCGTGCCAAAGACCAGATTTACGCCACAGGATCACAACTGCATTTGTTACCATATTAAAACGAGTGTGTGAGTGTGGGAAGAATTTGACTTTAGACTTGATATCTGCCACATCACTAAACAAGGACGGATCATGGGGACGGAGATGGAGGGGCTACAAAAAGTTAATGTATGGATGTATATGCCAATCTTTTAACTAATTGCACTCCCCCCACCCCCGACAAAATCGCATTAATCCATCGCTGTCACAAAAGATTCACATATTGGAATTTTGTGAAATAAAACATGTAAAATTTCTTCTTCCAATAAAGTCAACTTTGTTTCTGTATTGGTAAAATATATTTTTTATAAGCCTCGTAAACCCGGGAGGGAATTGTGACACACCCTGTACTTATATCGAGTCCATAAATGTCATTATTCTATGCAAAATAAAAATATACATTTATTATTTGGAAATACAGAATATATATTTAAAACGTACACCTTGTTTTTAAGTGATATTTATTTAATAATTTAAAACATTAAATCTTTTTTCCAAACTTTTTATATGCTTCCTCTATTCTTATTTAACTTTAATTTACTTCCTTTCGTATACGATCGAGGTTAAATTTTACATATACGTACAATTCCTATGGCACTCATTATTACTGTTTCTCTTTTTCGATATTCTCAATAGTTATCACTTTATTTAAGTGATAATGTTTTGTTCCAAAAACAGTGGGAGGGGGGGATTTGGTATTTATTCAACTATCATTCAAAATATTTCACCTTTGCATTAATTAAAAGTACTTTCAACCTACAAGAGGTGAAATAAATTTCAATACTGCACTATAAACACCCTGTTTTTATTTTTTAACGTGTTCTCAAAAAAGAACAGGACCCCTCTATTTTATGACAAAAATCGCCCTCGGTTCAAAGCTCGGTTTTGAAGATTTGATGCTTCAAAATTTTCTGCGAGAGGAACAGGAAAGAGTACAATATTATTTAGGTATATCGGCTTATTAAGCATTCATAAAGTTTCAGCTATCTATGGCAGTGGTTCTCAACCTTTTTGTCCTTCCGAACCTCTTCAAAGCCAGTTTCTTTCTCGATTTGAAAGAAACTGGCAATCCCCTTGTATAGTCGTGTTCTAGCACATTGTTTTTGCGAACCATCAATTGGGAACTAATGATCTACGAGATTAACGATAAAAATATCTTTAATTTTTAGCGGGGGATCTTAGTCCCCATCACCGGAATTTTCTCCCCCGAGTGGCCACATTTTCAAGATCATTTACATGATCATTACAAAATACAAAAGTGAAAATAGATCATTAAGTCTTTATTACTGAAGCTTAAATACTCCAGTTAAATCAAAATATATACATTTCTTGCACAAACAATTAAAAAATTTAGCTGAACTCCTTAAATTGTTCTGAAGAAAACCCGTGCGTATGGATTGATCTTGGCCTTTCACACTAATGTGACTTGAAGCGCATTTGCTCTCACACTCTTTCTATCAGTCGATAAAGAAAGTTTTTCCGCAATACAAGAACGTTTACTTTAACAAGCCAATTCTTTAAAAGGGAAGGTGTTCTTCACCCATACCTATCTTTGTTAGCAATAAAAATTGATAAAGCATAATATTGGGTAACCTATTCCCGCTTCCCAATAGGTTGCGACGTTTATGCTAAGGTGAATTTTTAAAAGAATTGTTCTTTTGAAAGTATTCATTCCCTATTTATGAGTTTGGATTTATGATTAACCTATTCTTTTAAGTATTACATTCATTCATATTGCTACAATTTGGGAGGGGGATCTACTCTTCTGGGTTTTGATTTACTCTGAAATTTTTATTCTAAGTGTCAGATTTTTTTTTTAGCATTGGTTACATTACCAATTCTTAAAATTGGACAAAGTTTAAGAATTAGGATTATTATGTGACAATAAGAAAATTTCGTGTCGTAAATATAAATTCAAAGAACTTAATATTTATGTACGTCATTTTTTTCTCTCTAATTAAACTGTTGGAATATCTCTTTCGGAAACAAATGTCTGAAAAATATCTAATGGCGTTTACTGAAACAAAAGAAACAAAGAGTTTTTCATCGAAACAAGCAAGAACAGTCTATACTTTTATTATAAAACTTCTCTTATATGCGCATTTCACCGGCAAGAGATTGGAGTGTAAATAGAAGGGAAAAAATTAAAATATTATAATTTATAAAATTGCTCTCAAGAAAATTGTTCAAACGATTTAAGTTAAAAACTCTTACTTTTTTAAGCGTGCAGTGATTTCGTTATTGTTTATGACACGAAACATATTTTAAGTCATCTAAAATTTAAATTAACTTTCTAATTGCTTAGCAACGGTTCACTTAACATAAAATTAAAATTAGCAGTTTCTTCCCTCCGATATGCATTTTATTTAATGAGTATTAACATATTTATACAAGCATTACATGTTGTTCCATAAATAAAATATACGATCTTGATTGTGAATTGCTTTTAATAAAACTTTAATTAGAAATCAGAATTAAGATCTCTGCATGAAATTTTAGTACGAAATATTTGATTATTTTGCTTGTTTTCGGTTATTACATTTTCCAAAAAGTTGAAAAGTATTAATGATTTCGGTTTGTTTATCTGTCGGGAATGTAACTGTAGTAAATATTCATTGATTGCTTGCTTAGTTTACATATGTTATTGCTGTATACTGTTCGGTATTTCTTATTCAAAATAGTGATTGTTTAAAGTTCTTTTTTTTTTCACGGGAGCACTCAGGAGAATTCCATGATATTACGCTGTATATGTAAACATCGTTTAAAATGTAATTTGGAGACGTAAATGTATTTTCAAGGAAATAAAATTACTATATATTTTTGTTATAATTGTCTTATATTATAGAATATGTTTTCCATCGAAAATAGTGTACGTAGCATTTATAATTATTTCACAGGCACACCAAAAGCATTCCAATGCATTACAATTTATGGCAGTTTAGCGATTTTAATTCATTTCAAGCACAATAAAATAAGCATTTAGGCGTTGTGACATTCTTCTGACAGGGTCTCATTAATTTAAGTAATTACATATTTTTGGGGTTATGGTTAAAATCTCACTAAAGGGTCGTCAAGTTGTCTCACTTTTAATGATGCATCGTCAAATCGAATCAAAAGAAAAGAAAAGTTTTTATACTTAGTTTCAGCTTGGTGATATGCCAGAGAAAAGGAATTTCAATGATTTCAATTAGGAAGTAGTAATTTTTACCGTTAAACTGTGATTAAGGAAAAAAATCGATGGCATGGAAGTGCGGGTGTAGACAATGATCATACTATTAGTTCAGAGTGCTCAGGGGCGGATCCAGAGAAACCATCTGGGGGGGGGCTTCGTTTTTCATTAGGATGATACATTGATTTCCCAATACTTTTTCTCCCAATGTATAATTAGACATGGTATATCGCATATAAATTTGTATGTTGTCTGCTGCAAGAACCGTCGAAAGAAAACTCGGAAGGGGGGGGGGCAGAGCTATTGTGCGCCCTATACCGATCAAGTTAAGGCCGATGCTCATAAGCCACGTGTTTTATGCGTTTCAATGGACGACGGGACTGATACGGAAAAAAAAATGTTCCGTTGCTCTCTCCATTATGTGGGGGGACAGGGTTTTCAGTTTAACACATTAATCTTTTGTTGGTAGATCCCGACTGGTCATTAAAAGTCGTAAATTTAGCCAGAAAAATGTCGCCTCAACCACTGTATTGGCGGCAAGACGTGGCTAATCAGCAACGACCTTTATTCCTGTTGTTGTTCGCGGGCCCTAACCATTAACATTTTAGTGTGTACAGAGTATAATTGCTGAATGCATTATTGAACCCATTTCACAGCCACCGTGCAATATACAGTGTTCACAGTATAAATTTTCGCATTTTAGGATGGCATTAAGTTTTCCAGATTAAGTAATTCCCACCTTTTTCTGTGAGGACTGTAATAAACCAACCTCAATTGCTATTTACAATTATTATCACTATTACCTGCTATTTACAATTTGAGCTTTCTTTTTAAAAACCAGACCAGCTATACATTGCCAGGTACTCGCTTTGTCTGATAGCTTAGAATAGTTTTATTTTTACATTGAGGATTTGTACCCATACGTCTGGTTGGTGTGGACAACTCATGAGAGCAGTTGAAAGAATGAAAGCTGCACAAATTGTGGTGGGTTGGATTGTTCATCTATGCTTCAGCATCACTTAAGGCCGATGCTGATTGCCGCTGCGCCTAACGTGACTGCAGTGGGTAAGAGTTCATTCTCGTCGGGAATTTACGACTTTTTAATGGCTATTCAGGGTTTACTGATAAAAGATTTCTGCACTAAACCGCAAAATCCATCCCCTATAAAATAGAGAGAGCAACGGAAGATATTTTCCCCCCGTATCAGAGTGCCGTCGTCCATTCAAATACGGTGGAACCTGTTAAGTCACCACCTTGGTAAAGAGATCATCTGTCTATAGTGACAATTTTAATACAATTTCGCTTTACAACCATCACAATTTACCAACTTTACAAGGTGACCGTCAGTTTTGTTCTTCCCACGGGTAGTCCCATTAGATAGGCCCCACTGTGCAAATAAAACTGGGAACTGTGCTCCAGCCACTGTGGTGATAGCGAGTCAATAAAATTTGCCCCTCCTTCTGTTTAAAAATAAAAGCTCTATCATTTTTGTAAATAGAGAAATTATGTTTTGTCCACAAGGATTGGTGTAAATATTCTTGGTATATATATAGTTGGCTCTCTGTTTAACGACTTTCAAGGAACCATGAAAACGTGAAAAATCGTCCTTAAATTGAGATCTTCCATAATCAGAATTTGTAAAAGAATAACATTTCCCTTTACACTTTGGAAGATACCTGGTTCAAAACCAGTTCGCATCCGCCTAACTAACTGTTCGGACTTTTCCGTGCTTTCCTCCGAAACTTAGAGTAAATAAGGGTTAGGACCCATTAGAAAGATCCCCACGTAGTGCACCCCACCCATCGGCTTAGATTCCATGTGCAGATAATTGGCCGTAATCCTACAGCACCAACACCAACCCTTTACACTTTAAATTCTTAGGACTGTGAATATTTTTTTTTTGATATATTGGCGTGTTTAAAGATGTTACTTTTATTATCATTATATTATTTTATTATACTAGGGGCCAAGGCCCCCAGACTCGCTACGCTCGCTTTTTCGTATGAGGCATTCGGCCCCAAATCAGGCTTATTCGTAAAAAAGACATAATTTCAACAGACAAAACCCGAAGATTGGATCAGATAGAATGTTACTGAGCTACACATTGCTTGGTTCTTGCATGTTCATTGGTACATAAAAATTTAAACTTCGCACTACAGTAGACCCCCTCCCCCTCATAACACGGAAGGTATGTTGTTATGGGAATCCGTGTTGTACGGGTCCTGAGCTATACTCCACCTGGAGTGCGGACTCCGCTTATAATCGCTGGAAAAATTATTTGCACTCCTCAGAAACACAATGATATTTAATGTTGCCATTCAAAAGTTATATTAATTAGGAGCTAAAGCGTAATAAAATCAGAACATCTGTTTCAGCTGTATTTTTAATAATGTAAAACCTATTGGACACCTTGCGAATTTGCCACCCATGGCGATTTCTCATTATTTGGCGACTTGCGTACATGTAAAGTTAATAAAAGCTACGGGGCAGATAGAATAGCCTACCACCAATGGCGACTTTTCATTATTTGGCGATTGACACATGCTCACAACCTATATTTACTGTTCATTTAAGGTTACCAGAAAACCATTATCCATATTTTCATTTGCATAATCGTTTGCAGATTGGCGTACTTAGCACCACGAATTATACCATCTCGTCGCGCTAGTAAATATCCAAAGTGTACTGTAACTGCTATAATGGCATAGTTAACGCCGCCAAATATTTCTACTGGTAGCAAATAATCCAGCTGGACCTACTGGTAGCAAATAATCCAGCTGAAAATAATCTGCATTTTAATTATTTTTCATTTTCAAGATATTAGTTATTCTGTTTTGGATAAACGAATAATCGCTCATTCTAAACTCCCATTGTCTAAGCGAACTTACTATTTGAAAATTGTCAACTTTGTGTAACACATTTTGAGTTACTTATTTCATATAGCTTTTATTTTGGCGTAAAATGGGTGTATTTCTACTTCATGTTTGACAATTTCACGTGATACTACATACTTGGAAACGCTTTGTTGCAAAGGAATGAATGATTTTATGCCAAATCTGGCAACCATTCAGTTTATTTTTCCGTTTCTTATTAATATCTTCTAAAATAATTCGATTTTCGAAATTTAAGTCAGCTTATCAGGTTCCTCGGAATTTTTCGAATCTGTGAGCACCTTAGTCAAATTTAGATCCCCACGGTTTAGGAGTAGATAGGCTAACAAGCTTTGACAGCGCCAGCGGCCTTTACTTTTTTTTAGATTAGAGAGACACAAAAAATTATTTTAAGTTACCTTAAAAAAGGATAGTAAACACAAGTAATAAAATAAAATTAGGTTTCAAGAAAATCAAACTGAGTCAGTTGTTTCATTTTTCGCCTTCCCGTGTTTCTTTCTTCCAGATTTTGTCAAATGTGAAATGCGTCAGCTTCCATTTTCTGAATTTTTTTTAGCTAACCAGCCGAAGCCTTAAAATTTTGCATTCCAAATTTTTCTGCCGGAATAACAAGCACTGCAGTAATTGCATGATTTTATTTTATTTTGGTAATACGAACAATTATCTACATGAGGGATCTAGGCCGAGTACGGGGTGCCCTACGTGGGGGTTTTTCTAAGGGGTCTTAATCCGTATTTATGAGAAGTTTCGGAGAAAACTTCGTAAGAATCTGAACGGCTTAACTGACGGACGCGACCTAAGTTTGAACCAGGCACTTTTTTTTCCTCCCAGTAGCGAGCGCTATGCGCTTAGCCACTCGTCGGGCCTACAGAAATTGGAGTTATGTGTTATGTGATGTTATGTGGCAAGTTTATACTAGAGGCATCTGCATTCTGCGGCGGTTGCCTTGGTTGGAGGATTTTTTAAGAGGTTCTAGCGCGTATTCACGTTAAGTCTGGAGAAACTCCAGATGGTTAGATCGACAGCCGCGCGGTAGGCCCAACGCGGGACCTTCACACTTCAGCCGCCTATCATGTCGAGTGTCTTTTCCAGTACTCCATGGTGGGGCTCAGAAATTAGAATGTTGGATGCTCTTGCTTCATGCAACCATTTGCATGCGGAAGTGCCTTGGCAAACTCTTCTAATCGGCCACATTGGCTTTTCGGATGTTTGGATTTGGATCCCGAACTAAATTTTTATGCTGCTTCAAGAATTTTCCCTTTGCTTCTAAAATACCTTTGAGATTGCCTTGCGAATTGCACTTTTGACATTCCCCGACACTTTTTTCCCACTCTTAAAAAAATTTTCCCCGATTCCTGTAGCGTAAGATGAAAAAAATATCATTGTTAAAAAGAAACGACGTCGTCTTTGAATAGAAATTTTTTACGTTGAAGCAGTGCCAGATTATTGCAAGTTTGTCGGGGGGGAAGTTGTCGGTGGGGGTGGTTAGTTATAGGATTGACATATACATCCATTTTATGGAAGCAAAATAGGATCTTTTACATTAATTTCTTTTTCTCGGGGGGGGGGGGGGCGGTCGCCCCCTCCGCACCCCCTTTAATCCGCCCTTGCGTTGAAGTTGTTGGGACTTTGAAATATCGTCTTTGGAAAGAGGTCGTCGTTAAACAGAAAGTCAACTGTATATGCAGTGCTACTTTCTTAAATTTCAGTTCATGAGAAAATTTACGATTTTTTTTTTAACTTCCCTAATCCATAGTGTATTTTTAGCTCTGGGGGGGGGGCTCGAGCCCCCAGAGCCCCCCCCCCCCCGTGGATCCGCCACTGAGAGTGCTCGGAGGTTTATGCGTATACAGAGTAGAAAAATGTTCTAGAGGTGACTTGTAGGTGCTCAAGACTTGTGTGGTGCATGCAGAATTTCGTTGTTTTACAGAGCCTACTTAATAAAAATAGTGTTTTAGTGTAACATTTTTCTTTAGTGTAACGATGCACATTCTCTTTATGTTGAATAAGCTTTTTCTTCATTTTTATTTTAAAAAAGGGCCCTTCTTAAAAAAAAAAAAAAAAAAAAAAAAAAAAAAAAAAACTATCGTACCTGCGACTTTTGAACACCCATACCAAGTCCTTTTTTCTTTTTTTCCAGACAAATGTAAAAATTAATGCAGAAATGCCACCCTTCAAGATTTTCTAGGTTTATAGCAAAATTAAAATTTAACAGAAAAAGTCAGGGAAAATTGATCAGGGGTCAATTGGTCAGGGTAAAGTAAAATGTCCGTACTATTCCAGGTTTTTGAGTTTTCCTGATCGCTGGCAACATTTCATACAAAAAAAAAAAGAAAAGAAAAGAAAAAAACCTCTCAGCATTCCGAATTAATTACATGATTATTATCAACGCTTGCATTTCCACACAAAAATATGAAATGGTTTTTTGCTGCAAGATTTAACTGTCAACAATATTAAAGTCTGGTTATAACATCAACTTCATTTTATATATATATGTATTTTTTTTTTCCGTCACTGTATTTGGCGTGATAGCAGCAAATCTTAAGCTGCCAAACTAAAAAATCAAATATTATGAGGCAAGATGCAAATTTTGGCTATTTTTCGCACAGACTCTTAATTTAATACTAAATAAACAGCAAATCAAATGGTAGATACTTAAAATATATAGATAATTGAAAGGAATACCTAAGAATCTTTTAATTTTTCTTTATACAAAAAAAATATATTTCTCTTGGAAAGTCATACGATCTATGAGTTTGTCATGATTTTTCGCTATTGTTTAGTACAAAATATATATAAACACATGACGAATTTATTCCTAAAATTGTGAACTTAATAGTATTTACTATATTATTGAATGCGACTTCAGGGATCTCAAGTTGTGATTAGAATAAAAATTAATTTTTAGATATTTGTAAAGACTTATTTCAAGTATGTACCTTTAGGAATGTCTCATTGGCTTGAGTAATTATTTCATTAAATTATATAACTCAAAATATTTTATATCCCATTCAAATATTATGAAGTTAAATTTAAAGTACAACACAATTTTTAGAAAGAAATGAAAGTATATTTATAGTCTTTTTGATATTAAACATTATAAAACAAGCCATAAATGAATATTTCATGTCATGGCTCATTGCTACAGTTAAAATACGAATTTACCGAATTTTGAAACTTTTACACAAAGTTTACGATCTTCACGCAGATTGTATATTTTAACAATAAATTCACCTTATTTTCAATACATTCTTTAACGTTGCCTAAATGTGTCATAAAAGACATTTTAGCAAATCATAGGACCATAAATGTAAAAAAAGGAAAGAAACAGTTTTTCCTTTAAACGAAGCGATATAAATTCGAACGGAAAGATAGACACTATATTTTAAAGAGCCATGGAAACTTAGATTTAAACCACAAAAGAATGAAAATAATAACAATCAGAAACAAAATTTATTTTGGTTTCAACCTAATTTTTCATTACAATTTCGAAATCAGGTTAATCAAAAATTAGATGTTATCTTGACTCTTAATTACAAACATACATATATTTGTATATTTTCATATGAGTATTAAACAGCTAAACTTTAACCTACATATATATAAGCCAATAAAAAAACTACATAGTCCATTATTCTCTCTCATATCTCCAACTTAAAAAAGGAAATGCCTGACTTTTGAAATACAATCTTAGCAATCCTCCGTATTAAGTAAACTTTTTAGAAAATTGAAGAGTCCATATATAACAGTCAAGTATTTCGAACAAGAGAACTGTCACAAAACAAGACTCAAAACTTATAATCAGAAACCAAACGTAAGTATGTCCTTAAGAACAATTGATTTTTCTATGAAATTTTGATTGCAAAGAAATGTTTGTTAGAAAAGAACAAAAAGCAGCACTTGAAAAGCAGGCTCACAATTTTACAAAAATATTGAAGAGCTACTGAACATACAGATAGTTTAGAGGAAATTCAATAAGTCCCCGGTTTTTATTGAGAAAATTCCATTTACTTCTGTCATCTTAATTGTTGAGAAAATAAATATAGAACGGAAAGAAAAGTAGTGTACTTGTGCTAATGTACATCAAGACTCACAAACATGTATGTATGTGAAACCCAGGCTTGTTTTCTACTATCCATTTTTACTGCAAAGGCAATCATCTTTATCCACTGAAGTATCTAGAAATAGGACTACTTTATCTGCTACTTGATCAAACTATCTATTCAAGTGCAATGAACCGCTGACAAGAGTGTGTGCATAACGAAAGAGAACAACATTAAGAAAAAATTTTGAAAGAATTGGTTGCATGTAAAGATCGTAGCTCTGTGAAATACATGCTTATTCGAAGAGAAAGAGTGCTATCTAGGGTGTAATAATATATGTGTGTGCTTTCTTTTCTGCCACGGGCGCTACTTTACCTGGTTATGTGTCTGACCGCATCTTTCAGAAACTACTTATTCAGAAACTAAGCTTATTTTCTGCAGTTAGTCAATTTAAGTACGGTACAATAATGGATCTTAGACTAACGTTAGTACAAAGTATCAAAAACGCTTTTGCTTATTTATTCTCTCACTTTATTGGTTAATTCATGGAATTTTAACTCTAAACTTTACTTAGTGCAGCAGCACTCACAGTGTTTTTTCAAATCAAAATTACATTAATACAAAGGATTGTTTGAACAATTCATCTTAACAAACATTTGGGCTGTACCATGGCCGAGTGAAGAAGACACTAAATATGGTAGGTGTCTGAAATGTGTAGGTCTAGGGTTCCGGGCTACCCCTCACATATCGCTCTAACAGTGTGGAGCTTGGGGTGCTTTTCTCCAGATGTAACGTGAGAACCTTACAAAATCCTCCGACCAAGACACTTCCCCTAAGCAGTTAGCCCTCACGTAGCTTTGCTTAACGCAACACACACACACTTAACAAATATTTCAATAACGCTTTATTGAGGATAGTAACGTATCTTTGTAAGACACAAAAATAAAAAGTACTGTTTTATTAGATACTTCAATAATATTATAGATACAAAGACTTAACCCATTTATGCCTAGCGTCCCTTTTTTGGGACGGCATTTTCGCTATTATTCGAAAACGTTATTTATTTTTCCTAGCCTTTATTCATGAGTATTAAACCTCAACTCTACAAAATATTTTAACATGACCAAGTAGGATGTTGATATTTCGATTTATATGCATAATGATTTTAAAAGAAATCATTCCTTGTTCAAGAAGTTGACATCAGAAATTTATCTATTATTTCTATTATCAGTAAAGTCGCAAAAATATCCAGGCACAAATGGGTTAATTGTTGAGAAAATAAATATAGAATGGAAAGAAAAGTAGTGTACTTGTAGTAATGTACATCAAGACTCACAAACATCATCAACGTATTAATGAGTGGAAGCTGAAATGAATTTCCTTAATGCATTGCATTTAGGTTTTGATTTCCAAATACAGATTAAACGAAAAAACTGATAGGTAAGGGAAAATCTGTCTGTTTCTGAAATACATTTCTCAAAACTGTTTTTAACCCATTTGTGCCTGGATATTTTTGCGACTTTCTTCGATTTTTACTGATAACAGAAATAATAGATAAATTTCTGAGGTCAACTTCTTGAACAAGGGATGATTTCTTTTAAAATCCTTATGCATAAAAATCGAAGTATCAACATCCTACTTGGTCATGTTAAAATATTTTGTAGAGTTGAGGCTCAATACTCATGAATAAAGGCTAGGAAAAATAAATAACGTTTTCAACTAATAGCGAAAATGCCGTCCCAAAAAAGGGACGCTAGGCATAAATGGGTTAAAAATGAAAACTGGCAAAATAAAGTTCAAACAGCTGTCAATCTCTATCATTCCCTATATCAGGATTGGCTTACAGAATTTGACAGTTAAAACACAACTAAAATTTGCCAGTTTTTGAATTAAAGTTACATATGTTAAAGACTAAAACTCAATGTTGTGAGTACTAAATAAGATCGCTTTATAAGTATCCGTTAATAGTTAAACAAAGTCAATTTCTTTTATCTGACCTGCAGTTCATTGTAGTTTATATTTTAAGTGAGCCAGAACACGTTCATATGATAAACTATTTTTCAACTTTAAAGATTTAAAATAGCATCTTTAGAACCTACTTTCTCTTAATTAGAGTTACTTTTATCAAAGTTCATCATTTTTATTCTGTTAAAATTGCCTGAATTTTTCCCAAACGGGCATATCATTCCTTCCTCACCCCCATTTTAAATCTAAATCCTAGGTTAAAGACGTAACGGCTCCAGTTCCTTTGTGTGTTCCTTTCTGCTTCGCATCAGCGGTCTTCGAAAGATCGAACTGGCAAAACCTTATTGTAAGATTGGGTTAAACTCCATAAAGCCACGCTTCACTATCCAAATAGAGTTGGGCAATATCGGTAATATATATATTTCAAAATACATTTGTAACTTCTATTTTGTACGTTCACTCGTAAAAAAACAAAGTATCTATATATTAATTTGAAAGATGTTTTTCTTTCGGCAACTAAATTGAGAGAACGGCTGGGAGTAAAAACTCGGTTGAGGTGTCTGAAGAAAGGTCTCGGCCCGTAGATGTGCCATCAAAAAAGAAAATCAGAAAAAGTCGAACGGTTTAGGCGTGGCGGAACGGCAAAGGTGCAAATTTTCGCCATAGAAATAACATTGTGGTTTATTAATCCCATTGTTGGCAGACGATTGATATGCGTAAGCTCCGTAAGGTTTGATTTATTTGGGAAAATATTTGTTAAAAATTGCATCCGTTTGTAAATGTTGTGTGGCAAATGTGGCAAAAGTGTGTAGTGATAATAAATGTGTTGTTCTAAAAAACGATCTTACGTAAACGATTGATATGCGTAAGCTCCGTAAGGTTTGATTTATTTGGAAAAATATTTATTAAAAATTGCATCCGTTTGTAAATGTTGTGTGGCAAATGTGGCAACAATGCATAGTGATAATAAATGTGTTGTTCTAAAAAATAGATTCAGATTTAATTACTTAACTATTACGTGTTATAAGAAACCGCTTTTAAAGTGGAGAGGCAAACGCCTTCTTTATTTTAGGGCTTTATCGCTTATCTGTTAATTTGGAACGTGTTTTTACTGTATCCACTAATTTAGAGAACGGCTAGGTGTAAAAAAAAAAAAAAATTCAGTGTCTAAAAAAGGCCTTAGCCCGTAGATGCGTGATCAAAAGAGAAAAATAGAAAAAGTCGAAAAAATGAAGCATGGCAGAACGGCAAATGTTCAATTTTTCGCCATAGAAACAACATCGTAGTTTATTAAATACATTTGGCAGTCATAAAATTTATCTTTATTTTGGCGCTTTATCGCTTATTTCCTTAATTTTTTCTGTATATTAATTTGAAACATATTTTTCCGGTATCAAATAAAATTGAAAGACCAGCTATGTGTAAAAATTTGGTTGATGGCTCTAAAAAAAGGTCTTGGTCCGTAGATGTGTCATCTGAAGAGAAAAATTTTAAAAATCAAAGAGATCAGACGCGGCGGAACTTCAAATGTGCAATTTTTCGCCATAGAAATAACATTGTGGTTTATTAAATACATTTTGCAGTCATAAAAAGCCTTCTTTATCTTGGCGCTTTATCGCTTATTAGCACTAGGGTGCTATTTCGTTCACGCCCAGACTTTGTCTACTCGACTCTGTCGACATGATTTGTGGACAGGTTATGTAGACATGATCTGTAGACAGGTTTTGTAGAGATGAACTGCTATGGTGAAAATCTTTTTTAATGTGTTTGCCACATACCACGGAAGGGATGGGGGGGGGGAGAATAAGTCTGACAAGGTTTGCGATGGTTGTTAAGTAGTTTCAGTAGGGGATTTTAATATAGATTTTAATTCCAAAGATGCGTTTTATGCAACGAGAAAGACAAATACGGCTCACTCATGGATTATGATGCCCATTCCGAACAGTATTTAAAATGGTGAAGTATAGTTGGAATATGCTCGGCTAAACAGCTTTAATAGGCGATTTTAAGTTACATTTCGATTACAAAGATGTGTTTTATGGAACAAGAAAGATTTGATTCCTGTTTTAACGCCCCCACTCTCTCCAACCTAAATAACCGCCACTCTGTGGCGTACTTTACAGTCATCTGTCTCGGGAATTATGCGCAAGTTTCAACGCTCCCAAAAGAACGTAAAGAAAATTAAATTGAACAAATTAGCGATAAACGCACCAGTTAAGGAATTTAAAGACACTTAATTATTCAAACTACTTTAATTGGCACCCAAAATAAATAAATATGGAATGGAATGCTGTACTTACAGTTGTTCCTAATCACTATGTTAATACAAAATTACGGTTGCCACGTACAAAAAATCGTCTTGGTAACTGCATAATGTTTCATTATCGCCATTTTGGTGAGAGTCGAAGCGTTAAAGTAAAAATGAACCCAAGAAAAACGAACATGGCATACTCAAAGATTATGATGCACATTCCAAATAGGGCAAAGTTGGAAGATGCTGGCGAAAATTGTAAAACAGTCTTAGTAGGCGATTTCGAATGAAAAGATGTGTTTTATGGGACAAGGGAGAAATATACGGCACACTCATGAATAAGGATACAATTTATGAGCTGCACCAGAATTACACGTTGTATTGTCACTGAAGAAGTGTTAGGATCTCTTGTGATCTTTAAATTTAACTAAACAGGAAAGGGGGGGAAAAGCCTTTCATACTACTGTTTAAAATACAAACGGAAAATTTGGTCTAGGAACGTTTCTTGTAGATTTCCACTGTATATGAAACCAAAAGTAGTAAAAACATTTCTGGGTAGTATTTATTACTTGTATCTTGAAATGTGTTGCTAAGTCCTAGAAAAATAAGGATGCCAGTATTTCTGCAGTAGTATAATGGATTCTTAGTTATTGTGGTTAAGAGACAACAATGCACGAAGGATATCAGCCTATGGGGGATGCCTTAAGTGGAGCAATTTTAAAGGGTTTTAAGGAGCATTCGGTTACATCCCAGACAGCACAGCAAACTTGCATCAAACTTGCAAAAAGCTTGATTTATCAAGTCAATAAACTTGAATTAAGCTTCAAAATTTCAAGCGTGTAAGCTTAATGCAAGCTTAAATCAAGTGTCCAAGTTTACACTTGCCCAACTTGCATTAAGCTTGACATAGCAAGCTTAATTTCAAGCTTAAAAATTTTTCTAAATACACGGGGTGCCCGTCGGCGAACTCGCCCCACATATTTTTTTTCCCCCTCTATGCTGAAATTTCAAATTATTTTAATCTGCTTCCATCAAGCGTCCACGGCTGGGATCGAACGCGGGACCTAAGGTTTGGGAAGCCAGCGCCGTATCCATTCAGCCAATCTGACTCGCGCTGAACTGACTAAAGTCTGAAGTGACTGTTATGGTTGTCACGCCGTTTTCTGGCAAGATTGATCAATGGCCGATGCCCTGTTTCTTTTATTTTTCCATGGGTTGAATCCAAATTAAAATAATATGTTATGTGTGATTTATAGACTCTACTAATAGGGAAATAAGCATAATATAAACTTAAAAGCAGCACACGTTTTAAAACGTTCAATATCGCGACGCTCATCTTGGGCAATATTGGCCAAAATCGAGACAAACGACTGATTTTGAAATCAATTTCGTAGTATAATTGTATTTTATTTGGAAGAATTTCCATATTTGGAAATATAGAATCTTTTTTTTAATTATATGGTCAAGTACATTTATGACTGATGATAAATTATTTCTTATGTGGATGTGGCTTTCCAGATCAAGCAGTAATCAAGTTGTATTCAAGCTTGACAGTTCAAATGACTTCTCCAAGCTTGCTGCAAACTTAAAATGAATTGAACTGTCAAGCTTGTATTAATACGTCAAATTCAAAGAAATGTCAAGCTTGATTTAAGCTTATGTGCTGTCTGAGATATCGAGTAAAATACCCCAAAATCCAGATCATTTGAGCGACAGCTTCCCGTAATAGGATGGGTGAATCAAATTTCCATTCTAGATGATTTTGAAACCTTTTGTGCTACTCTTTAAAAGTGTTTCCAAATTTCGTCTGTATATGCAAATGAAAAAGTTACGGAGCAGTGTCAACTATGGAAGATGGAAACTTAGATAATATACGAAATATTTAAATTTACTAGAAATTCGAAAACTCACTGAAAAACAATACTTGAATTTTTTTAGGTTGTGATTTATCTGAGTAATTTATATTCAAACCTTCAACTGAAATCAATAAATAATAAATAGTATATGTAGAGGTTCATTTTACGCACTTTTGGACATTAAGTTTTTGTAAACGATTTTGAAACAAACGACTATTTATTGTTCACATTCTGTAATTGTATAGTTTTCATCGCGTCTTGAGCATTAATGCAATTTCTCAGAAATGTTCGGTTTCGGATCTTATTGCTATAAAGGTGAAATTTTGAAAGATAACGTTTTAGAAAAATAAACAGCTCTTCTTCCTTAACACAACTATTAAAATTGCTTTTGTTGTTCTTGTTAAAATGTAGATAAATAAAATAAACTGAGATCTTTGGTGGAAAATGTAGCTTTTTCTCAATTCAAATGCTTTAAAAATTTTACATGTATTTTGTATGCATCTTGAAAATACATGTATTTTGTATTTTTTTAAATTCAAGAAGTATTTTGTATTTTAGTGTTTGAATCAATGTATTTTGTATCGAAAATACATTTTCGGTGTATTTTGCCCAACTCTGCAACCACTGCATTTAGCAGTTTAAACTCGTAACGGAGGAAATACTTACACTTTCACTCTTTTCCTAGACGTTGAATTTTCATTGACAAACAAGTGAGATAGGATCTGAACCCATTACTACTCCGCATGTTAACAAAGGAAGACACTATTGATGGTACAATGGAACAAACGAAATTAATTATTCGGAACACAATACTCACTACCGACCCTAAAATAAGGGATCTGGTTAGGCATAGGTCATTTTTTTTCCTCGAAATAATGAAAAGCATTAAATTCGAGTAGAATTTTAAAGTGCTAATGAATTTTACAAAATTATCAATAAAAAACCTTATAAGATTTCTAGTAATAATCGTAATTAAAAACATTCTAAATATATACCATATATATATATATATATATGTATAACTGCTGAATTAAATGTATGTAATAGACTTCAATGCCAAACTGTTTATGGAAAAAGTGCTAATATTTGGTCCCAATATGAAAGAGATAAATGAAAAATTGAAGAGGTTAATAAAAAGGTTCAATACTTTCATAATAGAATTATGAAACACATGAATATAAAAGAAAAATATTAATCGCCCGTAAGCATGCTACATTTTTTACTAAATTTCTATTATTAAAAGAAACACTTACAGCTTGATATGAGAGCGTTTTCCACTAAAAAATAAAAACTGATAGTATAGTAACTATTCGGTAAATTTTGGAAGATTTTCCATGTCTTAAACACACATAACCAGGGGCGTAGCCAGAAATTTTTCATGGGGGGGGGGTTTACGACTGCTACAACTCATATATATGTATACGTCTGTGTGATAATGAAGTCAAGAATATACATTTTGTATGGCAAAAAATTCCTCATGGGGGGTTATGACCCCCCTAACCCCCCCCCCTTGGCTACGCCCCTGCACATAACATATTACTCAATCTATACTGTAAACGAATAGAATATTTTATTCGTTTTATTAAGTGTATATTAAGTGTATTCTCGCATAATGAAAAGTTGTACTATAATGAAAAATAAATTAAATATTAGGTTCTTCTATAGATTATCTCTACGTTTAAAATATTAAAAAATATTATTTGGTTATTCATGTAGAATTACAGTGCACGCATGAAACAAAACACATAGTTTGTTGTACGCAGATACAGCAAATGAAACAGAACTCAGCAATGTCGAATATTATCACTATACAGATACTGTGTGCGCGCGCGCGCGTGTGTGTGTGTAAAGCAAGATATCTCTCAAAAAAATTAAGTTATCTGTCTCTGTAACGTATTGAAATCCAGTTATCAAGCAAATAAGAATGAAGCTTAATTTAAAAATTAATTTGTAACTATTTATGAACAATGTGTAACATACACCCGAAAATGCTAAAAACTGAGAGAAGCATTATAATTAAGGCCTACTATCTATGCAATGGGTGTAAAATCGTGTTTGTTTGCATGTTTGTTTTGTATTATGGCACGGCTTCACGACAGGCATCTGCCTAAGGCAAGGTGCCTTTTTAAATGGTTCTAACGCGTATTCCCGCCAAACTCCTGGCCGCTTGATCGGTAGGTCCGAAACGAGAGGCTGGGCAGGCCGGATTAAAGTGCTCTTTGGCGATTTGGCGTGCAGTCAGACTCCTTTAGCAAGAGTCGTTTCTTCCGCTGTTATACACTCCACGCTAGGGGTTGCCGCCCGCACCGCATGTTGATCCGCGAAAAACAGTAGAGTTAGAAATTCCACGTTCTTTTCCTAACATTTTTTTATTTTATTTGTTGATTAATTGTTCTAAATATATATTTTAATGCATTTAAAATTGCAGTCTAAAATTACAAATCTAAAATTTTTATTCATATTTAAATGCATGCATTTAAATATGAATAAAAAATTTTAGATTTGAAGGTAATATGTTACGGAAATAAAAAAGAAACAGTGGACAGTTAAAAAGCAATCATTTGGCTTTTGTATGAAATTTACATACGATTAGAGAAAACCCTTCTTTATTAAATGTTTAGTCCGGGGTTTTAGCAATTAATAGATATGGATTATAGATGCAGATAAACTTTTCGGGTTTAAACCTATATGTTCCCGTGGATGCAGATTGAAGCGAGGACGAAAATTGCATTACTGATTCTTGTAGGATACTGAAAGATTAATATGGGCTAGCAATAATGTGTGTTTCGCGGATCAACTTGCGGTGCGGGCGGCAACCCCTAGCGTGGAGTGTATAACAGCGGGAGAAACGACTCTTGCCAAAGGAGTCTTACTGCACGCCAAATCGCCAGAGAGCACTTTAATCCGGCCTGCCCAGCCTCTCGTAGGTCCGAACTTTACACTTCAGCCGTCTACCATGTTCAGTGTATTATCCATTCGGCCATGGTGAGACCAGGTCGTGCTAGGAATGTCACGTCATTGAGTATTCACACGTCACAAGCAATGAAAATTCTCCTCCCCGAGCGAAGTTGGGGATGATGGAGATGGGGGCTCGAATATGCATTTTTACCAACACAGTGGCATACACAGATTTTTTTGGATGGAAAGTGGTTATAGATGTCATCTTTATGTTAAAAGTCATACTCATTATGTTAAAAATAAAAATTTATGGACTCCCTTTCCGTTTGGAGGAGGGGTTGCGCTTCAAATCTCCATATGTTACGTACGTCACTGCACCACTATAACAACATCATTCATTGTGTAGTGTATAAGCAATGAGCGACAGCCGCTCAACCATCTCTGCGAAAAAAAGCAAGTGATACACTTTCAGTAGTTCAAGAAAAAAAATTACTTAAAAAATAAAAATTCTGGTAAATTTAAATTTTAAATGTCCTGCAGCTCCTTACGACATAAGTAACTGCCTCAATGACTGTTCATTGTCTAAATAAATCCTCAATAATTTCTCAAAAAGTTATTTGGTTGTTTGCCAGGGTTTGTTTACATTCACCATGTGATGCAACCGGAAAAATAAAATAGGATTTTTCAACACTATACTATTCGAATTAATTGGGACAAACATATTTTTCTTGTCTGAGTTACTAGTGATGTCTCGAACCGCCTCAAGCCAGTTACATCCGTCTAGAGGTAATGTCACGGATCGACCTTGACTATAATTTACTCATTTGACTGCTTTTAATATATCAATAGCTTAGTGTGAGCCTTTCAATGTGGCAGATCGTCGTTATAATTTTGCGTTCCGAGTAACATGAGTTACTTTTGCATTCAAAGATGGATAGTAATTCTAGGAAGTGTTCTAAAATAATCTCTCTTAATCAACACGCTTGTATGACTGTGAGGCATATAGCTATGGCAGTTGGTGGGGGAAAACCACTTGAGGTTCAAGAATTTTAAGAACATTTTCAAGATTCCTGATCACAGTTTCCAAAAAGAAAGGATAAACAAACTACTCCGGGATCTGATAAAATCCTAATATGAAACAGCAAAATAATTTCGAGAACGACAAGCGTAAACCTTTGAAATGATTTATTGGATTATGGTGTTGAAGTGAGTACCTCAACTGCATGGAAACAGATTCTGGAAGTTGGCCGTAAAGCAACAATAGCGAGGAAAATACATTGTCTAACTCTGAAGATGATGAAAAAAGTTTATCATAGGCCAAAATTATACCGATCATAGCCTGTCAACAATTGGAAGAAGGTAATTTTCAATGATGAAACACATTTATTTGTGTAGAAATACAAATCAAGCGTAGTTATACAAAGTGAAGATGAAACTCTGTGACCAAATCATATCCAACAGACTTGTAAAATACCCTTCTAAGTACATGTTTTGGGGGAGGGGGGGGGTGTCACAGCAAATGGCACTGGAGGCTTAGTTACTCTTAATGCCATGATGAATTCTGTCGAATAAATATAGAAATATTACACAGTAGCATTGTTCCATTCATCCAAACATTAGACGGAACATTTCAACATGACTAGGCCCCTTGTCCCAATTTCAAATTGGTCCAGACTTTTATGCGGGAAAATAAAATTAACGTGCTTGATTGTCCTGGTAATTTATCAGGTTTAAATCCCATTAACTTATAGCATATTATGAAGAATTGTTTAGCTAAGATGAATTGCTCGACAACAGAACAAATGATAATTAAAAAGCTAAAAAACACGCTTTAGTGATAAATTGAATTACCTAAAAAGTGAAAAATAATTCTTAATATAAAAATAAATTAATGAACGAAAAATAGTATTACTGTGAAAAAGTGTGGTACGCTTTGTGCTGTATTTTTTGTATCATTTTTGTACTAATCGTACCGATCGCATATTCTCAAGAACTGACATATGGAATACCCCACGGTTTTTTCACAATAGTACTATTTTTCGTTCATTAATTTATTTCTATATTAAGAATCATTTTTCACTTTTTAGTTAGTTCAATTTATCACTAAAGCGTGTTTTTTAGTTTTTTTAAACTACATTTTTATTTTTCCCTTTTTAGTTCGATTTGTAATAAAAGCGTATTTTAGTTTTTTTAAACAGTATTTATTTAAAATTTATTTTTAATTTTCGATATCTCTCATAAGACACTAAAGAACACTAAGTTGGAAAGTACAAACTGTGAGATAATTTATTTTCACTGTGAACCAGTGGCGTAGCCAGGATTTTATTTCGGGGTGGGCTGGGTATCAAATTTAAAGCTAAAGTTGGGGCAGCAGCCCCCTCAGCCCCCTCTCTGGCTACACCCTGCTGTGACCAAAGTATTAATTAATCTGCTGTTAAATGCTACCTTTCTCAGTAAAAAGGAAAATTAGGTCTCTAATCAACAAACAAGTTTCATAACGACTGCAACAAACACAAACATCCATGTAAAAATATTCAGGTAAAATTTTTAGATTTGCTATCTGGTTTCCAAAAACGTAACTACGCAAGCATACCACTGAATACAGCTACCAATTGCAAGAAAGGTTCTACTCCATTGTGCTAAGCCGAGTGCCGAAATGGTACGAATGCTTAGACCGCTCACTTGCTCCATCTCTCTCGCTCTCACGCAAAGGATCTCTAAGAAAATTTTTAATCCTGACAATCCTAATCAGGATAATAGGATAAACTAAAGGTCAAAATTAACTGTTGCCACTCGCCACGTGGCGACTGTATTTTTGAAAGTGGAGACTGGAAATTTATGTATCAGTAGCCACAATTTATTTTCCCCCCTTTCCTTTTCCACAGACTCTTTCAAAGTTTTCATGAATTGAAAGTAAATAGAAACAGGAGACGTTCAAACAGATGTTCTTGAGAGGGGCAACAAAACTCCAAGATCGATTTCGGCATTTCGAGGGGAGGGGGGGGGGATGGTTGGATCATTGATAGAGGATATTAATACCACTTTACCAAATAACAAAAGTGCTCATCTGTTCTGGAAATTTGGAAACGGGAATGATAAGAACACCTACAATTGCGGTTTGAAGCAGACACCTGCACTTGTATGTTTTTTGCAAAATTTCCTGCACCTGCAATATGCGAGCTCTTTTCCGGAGAACAAAAATCAGATAAGTGGCGAGCGTTCATTTATTAATTCCTTTCATGTGATCTATCAATACAAAAAAATTAAACATTTCAAGATTTATTGCTGTATAATAAGGCTTATGGCCAGCAAAAAGCGCAAAGGACAGCTGTCAGTCGCTGAAAATTAAAGTTCTTCATTAATAAACACCAGTGGAGTACGTAAAAAAAGCAGCCGCGGGGGATTTAAAAAAAGAACTAGTTTTGTTTTAGAAAAAGGAACTTTTGCGTACCATTTAGAAAATGTTCAGAACCGGTTTGGTATAATCTCAAAAGGATTAAAGTTTATTCCACTAACCTTCATTTCGTAAAGACTGTAACTTAAATTCGAAATAATGCCTATCACGAAATTCCGCGAATTTTCTAACTCGCAAAAAGTCGTTTTCATTTTTGAATGAATCCATAATTATCTAGTGCTTAGCAAATATCGGCAATAACTAAAGATAATCTGAAGTAAGAAGGCCAGATAATGATTACACTAAACAATCATTTAGAACAAAAACTGCAAGTGCGCAAGTGCCAATTTTAAACAATAGAAGCTGCCATCATTTATACAAACAGCTTTCACCGACGCTGCAGTCTAGAATTGATTGTTTAGTAATTGAATCGTGAGTGCAGATACCACCTCAGTCAAAAAAAGGAAATTTTTCAGGAGAGAAAAAAAACTTCATAACTCCTCCAAATTTTCAAATATTTAAGGGGATGGTGGACACCCAAATCATCAAAATTGGCCCAAAAAAATGTGTTTTTCTTTTTTACATATTAATATTCTACAGTTAAAGCTGAACCATGGAGAAAAAACCGCGTATGTCTACGGCAATTTTTTAAAAACATATTAGGGTTTGAAAAATTAAAAGGCACAGTTAAATGTCCACAAAAATGCAAAAAAAACGCGTAAATAAACACGTCACAATTTTTATTCAACGTTTTACAAAATAAGCTAATATTCGAATGAAATTATTTTAAAAATATGTTTTGTTAAGGTAAAATCATAAATAAAATTATTCAGAAGAGACGGTATTAAAGGTAAATGGAAAATTACACTTTTAACTGTATTTTCTCCAAATCAAGTTTTTGTGATTTTCTTGCCTTCAAAATGCTCCATGCGACTTAATTTTGATCGGAATTTTACAAAATTTACTACAAACATTCTTCTGATATATGACAATAAATCTGTGTATCCTTTTTAAATACGGTCAAAATTTCGATTATGAAATTTCACTTTTATTTACGAAAACTGAAAAATTTCGGGAAAGTTTGGTATATATCCATGAAAATATTTCTAAAAAATTAACTACTCGGTCGAATCAAAAACCGATACACACACTTTTTTTAAAATATATTTTTATGCTAATATAAAACAAAATTACTAAAAAAAAGTTAAAATTAAAACGCACGGAGCATTTTTACGAAACTAAAAAATTAATTAATTTTTAATTAATTACTAATATTTTTTAATTTATTTTAAATTTTTTTCAGTTGTTCATAATGCTTTTAGTTTAATATATTAAAATACAAAATTTCATAATCCTATCTTATTAAATAAAAAAAAAACTTTTTAATGTCCACCATCCCCTTAAACTTTTTTTTTCCTCTGTCATAACATGCATTTATGTGTTTCTGTCATGCAAATATTACCTAATTTCGACATCAATTAGGCTCAGGAAACTTTAAAATTTGATTCGGACTTATGCTGTTTCTGCACTCAACTGGTTTTTAGTCAGCTGAAAACTTGGAAAAAGGTAATCATTCAAATAAATTCAAAGCAAATCAAATCACCATTTATTGTCTAACCAAATTTATGGTATACAAAAGTCAAGAACATGAATTTAGGAGAAAAAAAGTGCTTTGCTTGCAGAAAATTATGGATATGAAAATCTAACATTGAAGCTCGAAAAACTATTTTTTAGAAAACCACCCCTAGAGCAGGTCAGGTGGCCAATAATAGTGTTAAAATAGATCATTCTCGACCATTGATTCAATGTCGCGTGTCGACCATTGATCATTGTATTGTCGCCCATCGTTCGAAAAAGCTTGCCCTCAACACGCACCTTGCCTTTGTAAGCTTATTTTCATCGAAAACGATTTTTCGCATTTTTGTGACTGAAGTGGTTTCTCCACTCACCGATTCAATTATCAAATATAATGCCCACGGATGGCAAAATCATTTTGAACCCCTAACCCCTTCCTTACTGCCAGCTGAAAGTGTTATGTGCCAGATCGTAGTTTTCTCTTATCGCATTAGCTGAAAACAAACATCCCACAGGTGCCCCTTTTAGGGTTACGCGAACGAAAGAAAACGTATGAAATGAAAAAATTAAAAAAGCGATGACTATCTAAAAAGCATCAGAATTAGGAAAAAAGTAACTATTTGTGAAAGGGCATTTTATCGGATTGCATTTATGCGAAATGTCCATTGTGTTGGTTGGAATTTTGTGAAGGAGCAGTTACATATCGTGTGTAAAGGGTCGTTTCAGTCGGTCGTATTTTTGTTACGGTATCATTTTATATACAGTGTTTTGAAAAAGGGGTGTAAAACGATCAACAATATCAAGTGCGATGATCCCTGTAACGGAATAGGCGGGGGAATGACAAGTTTTAGAGTGAAAACACAGACATACCAAGGCAAAGGGGGGTGGGGGAAGGACTGTCCCGCGTTAAAAAAAAAAAAAAAAAGTTGCTATGTGGGCAATCTCCGGCCCTCGGGCATTTTGATTATATCATAAAAAAGAAATATTAGGCTATTATGCATAGTAATGCAGAAAAACTATCTTTAAAGGCCCCATTGGGAAAATCGCGCCAAATGACCAAAAGATCGCCAAGCTTGGCAACTTTTGGCGAAATATCGCCAAATTTGGCGCCAAAAGTAAGTCCCCAAAAGTGAAGTTACCGAAGGCCTACGACCAATATTTCTCTAGATTTCTAGAACCGCCATAGAAAAATGAATGGGGAAGCCAAAAACTCCGTTTCTCCGGTTCTAGTTGACCGATTTTGATACAACAAAAAGCAAAATTTAACTATTTGAAGCGTAGAATGCGAATTTTGAACTATTTTAAGCCCCAGAACAGCGGGTTGTCCCGAAAATTTGTAACAATATGAACAAACGTATCTTGTGCTGGAATGGGAGACCGAAGATGCGTTTCTTTTTTCGATATTTTGCTTCCTATTCTGCTTATTAAATATTCAAAATCAGTGGGCGACATTCTTATGAAATTTTTTTATTGCCCACTTATGCTCTGGAAACTTAGATCCAAGAGCAGTTCTCCACTTGATCGCCTTTTATAGATATTTTTTTCCCACCAACGTCGTTTCCGTCTTGTTTTTTTGTGCGAATAAACCAACTGTTATCCCGGCAACTGCTGTTGCAATTGCGACAAGTAAAGAATTTTCTTCTTCTGTCTATAGAACGTCTGTCTTCCTAATAAAAGGGACTGCGAACTGGTCTCTAGCTCGCTCGCGAGCAGGATGGATCGTACAAAGCTCGGAGTCCGTCTTTCAAGTTTAGACGGCAGCGCGAGGAAGCGTTGTGTGCGCTCGCTTTTGGTCTCGCTCGCCAGTGTATCCTTATAGGGCTATCACACTGAGAAAAATCCTACCAACTTTCCTTGCAAATCAAGTTTCCGGCCGATTTTCACCGCCGTTACCTTGACGACCGCGAACTCCAACCTTTTCCTTTCCGAAGGAAGAAATCCGAGTCGGACGAAATTTCGGCCAATCAGAGTACTTCTTCCTGCTACGTCATAAGCAATTTCGAGCAATGGCGACTACTACTATGTTCGAAGCTTGGCTCGATGTCAGAATCACGTGTAAATAAAATTATGGCCGCGTTCAAGTGGACTTTGGAATTAGAGATTGCTGCCCATCCGATGCTGCCGAAATTGCTGCCGATCCGATGTAAATATACCAACGCACGATAAGTAAAATAAAAACCTGCACACCAAATCAGCGATGCGATGACTATTTGGCGTCGGAGAGAGTTTGTTTACTTTTGCAACCCTTAAAGGTAACCACGCCTTCAAGTCCGTCGGAAAAGTTGGTCCAGCGCGAAGTTGCTCGGATTTTCCCTTTAGTGTGATAAGGCCATTACCCTTACAATCAGAGTTGGACAGCGTGTTTTCTGTGGAAGGATGGGATACAGGGTGGCAAGATTCATCGTCGCATGTTGTCGGTGTGCGGAAATGAAGCACCCTCAAGAAGAACCGTCCACCGATGATTGGTGAACGTCAGTAGTAGAGTAAAAACTACTGCCAAAGGTGTCAGAATGGGACGCAAACAGCATAGAGCATCACATATAGAACAGCAAATGTGGCAGTCATGTCGAGTTTGATCATTGTGAACAGGCGCATAACATTCAGTAAAACGCAAGAAGGGACAGGGCTTGCGCGAGGAACATCGCAGCCGATTGTGCATGACAATCTGACTATGACTAAGGTGTGACCACAGTGTGGTGCCTCATGCTCTCACACCACATCAGAAGGCGCAATGCGTCGACAGATGCGAAGAACTTCTTTCACTAAGGACGCAGTCAGGGGTCTAGTCTACACATTCAATCTTCTGCACAGAGTTGTATGCAATTGTCCGAAAGTGAACAAACTACCCCTCAGAATGGCTTACCTAGACGTCTTGGACCTCCCAGCCAAACGTTAGAAGTTCATTTGCTTGACCAGGGATTACATCTAACTGATGAACTACAAGTTTTTTTTTTTTTTTTTTTTTTTTTTTTTTTAATTCTGTCCTGTGACAGAATTTGTGCCATTAAATTTCTGTACGGCCTAATAAAATCAGAAAATTGAAATAGACTTAAAAAGACGTTTATATGTTAGAAAAATTTATTTTTTACTTGGTTACTCGAGTCGAAAATGCGGCAAAAAGACGAAAATATGTAAATTTTAGTATTAAACATTTCCTTAAAATCCTTGGATTATTTCTCCCACAAGTAGCTTAGGTTTATCCAGATTAATCAGTGGCAAATTCAGCCCTGGTCCATCCAACAGCCTAGATTCCCGTAGCGAAAAATCAACCGCAAGAGAAGTTAAGTGATGACAACTGGAATTAATAAGTACAGTACGATACGATTGTGTTATAGAGTTTACTGGGTCAGACCCGCACTGAATGCAGGAAGTAGCATGATGGCGCATTCCGTGGTCCCAAACTCCTTTGCTTTATTCAAATGTTTACATCTAGATTTGACGTGCTCGTGAATATCCCATTTGTGCCTAGATATTTTTGCGACTTTCTTCGATTTTCGCTAATACCAGTAGTAATAGATAAATTTCTGATGTCAACTTCTTGAACAAAGGGTGATTGCTTTTAAAATCAGTATGCATAAAAACTGAAATGTCTACATTTTACTTCGTAATGTTAAAATATTTTGTGGAGTTGAGGCTCAATACTCGTGAATAAAGGCTAGGAAAAATAAATAACGTTTTCGACTAATAGCGAAAATGCCGTCCCAAAAAAGGGACACTAGGCATAAATGGGATATACTCTCTATCCCTAGTGTTGTGTTGTTAGTTATAAGCTCTTCGTTCAGGAGCTAATTTCTACAGGGAGAAGGAAGCGGGAATGATGACTCATATATCATTTTAAAGATCTTTTCATAACCAACATTTTGATACCAAATTTATTGTAAAAGAGTGATTCTATGAAACTAGGGACACCAATGGCAAAAAAATATTCTTACTTTAGTCCCCTATCAAGTAAAAATATGTGAAATTCTATAAAATGATGCTAAAGAAGTTAACAACACCTTTCTTAAAAGTTTCATACACAATGTTTGGCAACATTACTGTTTTTACATGAGTTCTTGTCTTAGAGATTTGTAGGAAGTTCATTTTGTTTTATAAAAGAAGTCAACAAATATGAATGAAATCTTATTTTTTTTTATTAAAATTTAGTTTATATATGAAAAGATTAGACCAATGCAGAAACCTTTAACTGAAATATTTATCTAAAAACAATTTTTGTAAATTAGGCCTGATATTAATGTAACATCAGTCACAAAATCAGTCTATAAAAGTTTTTCTTGCTTAAATAAAAATAGTCCCAAAATTATAAAAAGTCATTTTCTCTTCCTTTATGAAGATTTCTTTAATATTAGTGTTTTGAATATTTAATATTGGTTCAATTTATGAATTTTAAACTTATACAAATATGTGGCATCAGTCACATTTCCTTTTTGTAATTAGATACCTACATAAAAATATTGGGGAAATGGCACTGAGTACTGCAGAAAGACAGAAGAGGAGCAGAGACAAATTAAAGAATGAAGGAAATATGAAGATTATAAAAGAAAAACAAAGCAGAAGCAATAAATAGCCAAAATAAAAAGGAAATGACCTAGCTAAATTGCCTCAATCAATTCAGAATACTCGTTTTCAAGCATTTTCTCCAATTTCAAGATAAATTAATCTTTTTACCTTCTTCTGAATTGATTGAGGAGATTTAGCTGGGTCATTTCTTCTTTTATTTTGGTTCTTTATTGCTTCTGCTTTGTTTTTATGATCTTCATATTTTCCTTCATTCTTTTATTTATCTCATCCCCTTTTCTGTCTTTCAGTAGCAGTCAATGCCATTTTCCCAATGTTTTTAAGTAGCTTTCTAATTGAAAAACAGAAATGTGCCTAATGTTATACATATTTTATAATACTCATTTACACATTTTTTATAAGTTTAAAATTCACAAATGGAACTAATATTAATTATTTAATAGACTAATATTAAAGATATTTACATAAAGGAAGAGAATAACGATTTTTTATGTTATTAGGAGTGATGTTACATTAATTTTAGGGCTAATTTATAAGAATTGTTCTCAAGGCAAATATTGCAGTTAAAGGTTTCTGCACTTATCTAATCTTCTCATAAATGAACGAAATTTCAATAGAAAATAAGATTTCATACATACCCACTGAGATTTCTTTTAGAAAACAAGATGAGCTTTCGGCACCTCTAAAGACAAAAATATATGTAAAAATGTTTTGCGAACTTTTTAGCATAATTTTATAGAAATTCACAAATGTTTACTTTATAGGGGGAGAAAACTATTATTCTTTATATGAATATTATGTTTTTCACTGGTGTCCCTAGTTCCTTGGAATTACCCTTTAGTTAAATACACTAACAACATTATTTTTTTAATTTTATTAATGTACAATAAGCATTACTATGATTTATGTATTATGACTAGCTGCGTGCCCGTTCTTCGCACGGTAGGAAACTAAAATTTTCCTTACATGTGTAATTCGAAATTATTCGTGATGTGGAATTTAAAAAAAAAAAGAGCAAAATTATTTGACTCTTAATGTAAAGTTTGTGTTATGAATACTAACCTGATCATTGCAGTATAATGACTCAAAAAAATACGTCAGTGTCATTCACTATCAAAAAAGTGGAAAGCTTAATGGTTTGCAGAGAACTCCTGGCTTTCAAAATGTCTTATTTCTACATAATACTGTTTTTTAGGCTCAAGTTGTAGCATTAAATACCTAAGACACTACATGAAATGGAGCACCATTTATTTCTTTCCGAACATGTACCGTATAAGGAACGTATTGTAATCATGAAAAAATTCGACTTCGAGATTTTGGTGTATATGCACGTTTTGAGGTCTTCTGAATTCATTCATGCTATTTTCAAGAGATGTTTTTAAAATAGCTGCGCACCCGCTCTTCATACGGGAAGAAGGAAATATTTTACTTCTAAAATCATATCTGCATGTGACAAAACAGAATTTCATTTTTAAAAAAGTTCAAGTAATCTCCTCTGTTGAAATGACTGCGGGATATATTAACGCAAATTAGAATTACTTTTCATTTAGTTGGATGTAAGACAACCGTTGAAAAAGGATAAACACTTTTAATTTCATGAAATATTTATTAACGTGGTACATTGCGATTTATTCATATTATCTTTACAAATCTAATAATACTACCTATTACGTACATTAGTACTATCTATACTCGCTTCTCCCTCTTCAAGGCTCCCTTAAAAGAAACAGCTTAGATTATTTGGCCTCAATGGGATCTTGTGATTCTGTGGCGATTCTTTGCAATTTACGCATTAGCATAAATAATAATCATTTCACATAATGGTTGCCATTAAGGAAACTCTCCATATATATTTAATTTATACATAGTTTTATAAGATTGGCGTATTTAGCGCCGCAAACCATTTCATCTGACTGTGGGGAGAAAATATCCAAGGGGTGCCATTTTAAATATCCATGTATCTAATATAGCGATATCTTTTATATCCTCCATAGTCCTGTCTCCTGAAAAACATCAAACTGTATAATCTCGAGGAGCTACTTATTCCCATTTTAATTGTGACAGGGCGTTAGAGTTGCAGAGTTTACAAATTTCACGCATTTTTTTAATTTATGACGTCACTGTTTGACTGCCGTAAAGGATACCCCGGTAGATTGAGGGAGTTAATTTCGATATTTCGCATAATTGTTTTCAAACGGTATCATTAAAACTTTGCGTTGGACCTTTATGGAGGAACGTAATTCAACGTTAAAATAAAAATATACTCGCAACCTGCATGCGTATGTTAGGCAACGCCTACGCTAAATTAAATGCCAAAAATAAAAATAGTAAATAGAAAAATTTTAATATATCGCGCTTTGAAACGAACTTTGTAACTTTTAAAATGAACATTTTCAGCGCCGTGAAAACATTTCAATTTTTAAATAAGCACCGGATTAAAATACCACTTCTAATAATAATAATCGCGAATTTCTTAGTTTATTTCTACAGTAAATTTTAATCAAAATATCGTCTCCCTGTGTTGAAAACAGAGCTGGAATAAATGAGTTAAAATTATGGCGTAATTTTTACGTATCTTAAAGCATTTGACGTCATAGATCCTCACTTGCGAATTGAAATTCTGATATCATATTTAAAAACTCCATTGGTTGAAAAAACCCTTTTTTTTAATCCTTTCTGTGGCAACGACCGAACTTAAATTCTCGTGCCGTGATCGCAATGTAATGAATGGCGTAAGATCGCGTTGATGCTATTAAATTCTAAACATTAGGCTGCATTAAAATTCGTAAAAAATCATCTAATTTACATAATTTTTTCGTTTTTATTTTAAAAGAGGGAGAAAAGAATGTTTCACGATTTGTCAAAATATCTAAAAGTTATGACGGATAGAATTCAAGATGCGACAGTTTTAAAATTATTTTACGAAAAAAAATCGCAAAGCAGATGTTTAGGAAAAAAATTCCTAAAAATCGGTAAATCATGTTACGTATTCAGAACAAACTGTCTTTAAAAGAAAATTTCCTCCTCTATCCGATGATACAAATGCCGTTTTGCTGCGAGCGTAATTTCCGCCGTTATTACGAATTAGGTGAGAAAAAATGCAAAAAATCGCATAAAACATAAAATAAAAAAAAATCTAGATCGAATTTTGAAAAAATCGCTTCGAGGTGCACAACTACATATTTACATCTTCCCGAGTACCAAATTTGGCTTTTCTAGGTGTAGCCGTTTGTCCGTAACGCTGCAGACAGACACACCCACACACACACACACACACACACACACACAGACACCTTCTTTTATAATAAGTAGAGACTAGCTGCGTGCCCGTTCTTCGCACGGTAGGAAACGAAAATTTTCCTTACATGTGTAATTCGAAATTATTCGTGATGTGGAATTAAAAAAAAAAAAAAGAGCAAAATTATTTGACTCTTAATGTAAAGTTTGTGTCATGAGTACTAACCTGATCATTGCAGTATAATGACTCAAAAAACTACGTAAGTGTCATTCACTATCAAAAAAGTGGAAAGCTTAATGGTTTGCAGAGAACTCCTGGCTTTCAAAATGTCTTATTTCTACATCATACTGCTTTTTAGGCTCAAGTTGTAGCATTAAATACCTAAGACACTACATGAAATGGAGCACCATTTATTTCTTTCCGAAAATGTACCATGTAAGGAAAGTATTGCAATCATGAAAAAAATTCGACTTCGAGATTTTGGTGTATTTACACGTTTTGAGGTCTTCTGAATTCATTTATGCTATTTTCAAGAGATGTTTTTAAAATAGCTGCGCACCGGCTCTTCATACGGGAAGAAGGGAATATTTTACTACTAAAATCATATCTGCATGTGACAAAACAGAATTTCATTTTTAAAAAAGTTCAAGTCATCCCCTCTGTTGAAATGACTGCGGGATATATTAACGCAAATTAGAATTACTTTCCGTTTAGTTGGTTGTAAGACAACCGTTGAAAAAGGATAAACACTTTTAATTCCATGAAATATTTATTAACGTGGTACATTGCGATTTATTCATACTATCTTTACAAATCTAATAATACTACCTATTACGTACATTAATACTATCTATACTCGCTTCTCCCTCTTCAAGGCTCCCTTAAAAGAAACAGCTTAGATTATTTGGCCTCAATGGGATCTTTTGATTCTGTGGCGATTCTTTGCAATTTACGCATTAGCATAAATAATAATCATTTCACATAATGGTTGCCATTAAGGAAACTCTCCATATATATTTAATTTATACATAGTTTTATAAGATTGGCGTATTTAGCGCCGTAAACCATTTCATCTTACTGTGGGGAGAAAATATCCAAGAGCGATATCTTTTATATCCTCCATAGTCCTGTCTCCTGAAAAACATCAAACTGTGTAGTCTCGAGGAGCTACTTATTCCCATTTTAATTGTGACAGGGCGTTAGAGTTGCAGAGTTTACAAATTTCACACATTTTTTTTTAATTTATGACGTCACTGTTTGACTGCCGTAAAGGATACCCCGGTAGATTAATTTCGGAGTTACTTTCGATATTTCGCATAATTGTTTTCAAACGGTATCATTAAAACTTTGCGTGATCTTTATGGAGGAACGTAATTCAACGTTAAAATAAAACTATACTCGCAACCTGCATGCGTATGTTAGGCAACGCCTGCGCTAAATTAAATGCCAAAAATAAAAATAATAAATAGAAAAATTTTAATATATCGCGCTTTGAAACGAACTTTCTAACTTTTAAAATGAACATTTTCAGCGCCGTGAAAACATTTCAATTTTTAAATAAGCACCGGATTAAAATACCACTTCTAATAATAATAATCGTGAATTTCTTAGTTTATTTATACAGTAAATTTTAATCAAAATATCGTCTCCCTGTGTTGAAAATAGAGCTGGAATAAATGAGTTAAAATTATGGCGTAATTTTTAGGTATCTTAAAGCATTTGACGTCATAGATCCTCACTTGCGAATTGAAATTCTGATATCCCATTTAAAAACTCCATTGGTTGAAAAAACCCTTTTTTCTAATCCTTTCTGTGGCAACAGCCGAACATAAATTCTCGTGCCGTGATCGCAATGTAATGAATGGCGTAAGATCGCGTTGATGCTATTAAATTCTAAACATTAGGCTGCATTAAAATTCGTAAAAAATCATCTAATTTACATAATTTTTTCGTTTTTATTTTAAAAGAGGGAGAAAAGAATGTTTCACGATTTGTCAAAATATCTAAAAGTTATGACGGATAGAATTCAAGATGCGACAGTTTTAAAATTATTTTAAGAAAAAAAATCGCGAAGCAGATGTTTAGTAAAAAAATTCCTAAAAATCAGTAAATCAGGTTAAGTATTCAGAACAAACTGTTTTTAAAAGAAAATTTTCTCCTCTATCCGATGATACAAATGCCGTTTTGCTGCGAGCGTAATTTCCGCTGTTATTACGAATTAGGTGAGAAAAAATGCCAAAAATCGCATAAAACATAAAATAAAGAAAAAATCTAGGTCGAATTTTGAAAAAATCGCTTCGAGGTGCACAACTACATATTTACATCTTCCCGAATACCAAATTTGGTGTTTCTAGGTGTAGCCGTTTGTCCGTAACGCTGCAGACAGACACACACACACACACAGACACCTTCTTTTATAATAAGTAGAGATTAAACTAGATTATTAAATACAATGTCAAAAAGTAAGTTTGGTAGTTTTGTTTTTAAGAAGAAAGCATGTTTGTGTCAATGTAACATCAGTCACAATTCATTATCGGAGGTGACGGTCAGACCCTCCACCCCCACCCCCTTTTCCAACCTCTTTTGAGCTATCGTTCACGTAAATCAAACATTTTCCACATTGAAAAGCTTTTCAAATTGATATATCTCAAATATTTCTTTTATTTTAGATTGAATGCTTTTTATGTGTTGAAAATTTATGGATGTTAAGTTCAAATTAGGACCTCTGACATGTTTTTCCTAATATAGTAAATTTGTCGTTACCCGACGTTTGCAGTATATTAGTTATACATAATGCATTTTTAAAAATACAAAATTTTTATCGTAAAACACATGTGCAGTGCATAATCTTCACTGTAATGCTTGTACGTTCTTCGTTTACTAAAACACAACCATTTCATGGGTACCTCATAGCTGTGTGGGATTGCACATCTATCTCTGCCACCCGCCTGCGAGTGATGAGGTCTCGGGTTCGAATGCCGTTAACCCATGGTTGTCACTCCCCCCCCCCCTTCTTCTGTGTTTGTACATCTGTTGTGCTCTTCTATGTTTGTTATTAAATGTTAAACGGATATACAGGCGTATAAGACCATCTTCGAGATTGCAGTCAGAAACCCCAAGAAACATTCTCAATTTAGACAAACAAACCATTTTATAAACTGAGACGAAATTATGCTATTGCGTTGCCTTGGGACAACGCTACGCAAGAGCTACCTGTCTAGGCGGAAGGGAGGGTACCTTGGTCAGAGAGCTTTCTAAGGAGTTCTAGAGTATAATCACTAACGCACATATAAATTTGCTCTAGATACTAGGATCATTTTGCCCATGGGTGCGGGTAAAATAACCCTTTGGACTCTTTTTTCAAAATTCTATTTTTTTTTTATTGTTACTCACTTTGGGTTTAAAATATTATTAAAATATGTTTATGATGCAAAATATAGTGTAAAATAATGTGGCAAAGAGCCGAAGTTTTATTTAACATCTATGTTATTTTATGCAAGTTTCCCCTATAAGAAAAAGACTGTACAGACATCGCACATATATGGTACGTATAAATGGATGTACAAAGTTGAGAGAAATGTTTCTTTTCTTTTACGGAAATGAACTCAAATGACTATTTTAAAGAAAATAACTTGTAAAACTTTCGGAATGGTTCCACAGCATTTCTAAATAGCGAGTCCTTTGATCGAAAAGTATAAAATCGTGAATAGAATTTAGTGCTTCTCGGAAACACTTCCCAGACGACTCTCCTCTTAAGACAGACACGAAGTCAACAGTGAAATCAAAAATAAATTTAGGATAAGTGCAGAAACATGTTTGAGAAGATTTCTTTGTTAAGTTAGTTTGGTTAACTTTATAGAAGTGTACTTTTATCCTTAGTATAAATGAAAAATCATTCTTAGAATTCATTTTTTTAAATATTATAAGAGGTTAATCATTACAGGGTATTTTGTTTTCCCCAGAATTAGATAGATTTCTGAATTTTCTTAATTTTGACTTCATTTATTTTTGATTTTATAAATATACGAATTCTGCAACTTCAATATGAACTGACAGACGTAAAATAAACTGTTATCATATTGCACTAGATATAAAACAGAAAGCTACGAAATGGATTGCGGCCTAATTTTGTACTTTTTTATTTTGAAGTAGTTGCCGGTCGAAGCTTAAAAATGAACAATTAAGTAGAGGAATTCCTATATTTAGATTCATACAATGCAGAAATTTTACACACTATTAAAAGTTATGCTACAGATAATCTTAAATCCACAATCTTGTTTAGTGGATATGAAATAATTTAGAAAGAATGTCAATATTAAAAAAAATAGAGTGAGAATTCACAACGGTCTTTTTATTCAATTAAAGGTTGGAGGTAAGTTTAAAAAGACTTACTTTTTTTAAATATGCTTGTAGTTGAATTTTAAAATGTAAGTCCCAATGTGTCTACTACAACTTTTTAAAAGAAACGCAAATGGTGAAACCTCACAATGCCTTAAAACTCATATGCAAACCTCTTGAAAGTTTTATTAAAACAAGAATTTTATTTTCCTTTTCTAAAACCAGCAATAAACCAGCTGGTACATATTTCTTAAGGTTGCTTCAGATCATTTTCTCTTTGCTGAATTATTTCCCACCTGCAACCTCTTTCATATTCATATTTTTAATACCTAACACAATTAATTCTTTTTTATCTGCTGAAGTACTTAGCTCTCTGTACCAAATAAAAAGTCTAATTTGAAAATGTTTGTGCTCGTTTTGAAGAATAAAAGTAGTCTTTCTGAAGTAAGTTTCGTATCTTCATAAGGTTTAATCGACTATCTTTTAGAAGAAAAGTTTACTAAAAATTTTATGCCGCGATTTATTAAATTATATATGAGAATAGAGCTTTTAGCTTAGTTTTTTAAAAAGAATGCACTTTTAATGTACTATGAAATTTATTAAAAGATACAAACAAAAAGAGATTATTTATTTGAAAAAATAATTTATCTGGCTTTCATATATACCTGAAATTTAAATTAATTTGTAAAACGAATGAATAATAACAGCAGTACTATAATAGTAAAGTAGTTATTTCGAAACAAAATAGTTTTCCACTATGTTTTACAAGTCGCGAAAATTCAATTAAACAACTCATGATTGTTTTTGGTAACTTCAGTATCTGCTTTTCATAGATATGGTACTTTCTAATCGCATAAATTTCCAACTTCATATGTGAGAACAAAAATTTAATCAGCTATTTTTTATTTGGATTGATGATTCTTAAAAAAAAAAACAATTTCTTTACTTTTGAGAGAAAAATTTTGCCTGTGTGGAGATACGTCACAGTGCATTTCCCCACTACCTTTATTGAGCAATAAAAAGTACAAAATTATGTTCTAAATGTCGCAGAAGAAAGCGGTTCAGACCTATATTTTTGGGGCAGTTTTGACTATTATTTGAAATAATTTTCCAGTTTTGAAGCATCATCTATATATTTCATTTTGACAACTTTGAATTCTAGAGGTCAAAATTCAGAAAATTTGCAGGTGACCAGTGGCTACTGACCTTGAAATTTTGAGGGGCCACTCACATATTTTTTAATATTTGCACAACTTACCCAAGTTTAATAAACATGCGCAGCTCGCTTATATAAATAATTCTTCGGAAAATTTCTTAAAATGTACATATAAATCTTCTGCCAATTAAATTTTAGAAAATTACTTGCCAGTATATACAGGGTGTCCCAAAAACACTGACAGAGGCTTTTATTTCTTAAATATTGATCATAGACATGTACAATAAATCACAGATATATAAAGGACAGAATTTTGTGCTGATTAACATTTTCAGAACATTAAATCTAAATAAATTAAAAATTTTATGTGGACCCCATACAAAAATATTCCCAGTTAGTAAAATTCGGCCTTTATATTAATAAGGTGATATAAAAAATTCCAGCCTTTCATCCTTTTTTCCTGGATACCGCCTTGCTTTTGCCGAAAGCATTTCTCTGTAGTGCCCCCCCCCCCTACTACTGCTCTTTAAAAGTCATTAAAGCCCAATAAAACAGCCCCATGTTTTGTAGTTCACTATAAAGAATGGAAAAAAAAACACAAGACAGCTTTCTTATTTGGAATATTTCATGCAGTTTTACTTTTGAGTGAAAGCAGAATTGCACTGTTTTCTATCCATTCCCCCTCTTCCCTCCTTTGGGCAATCCTCCTTTGGGTCGATGGGGCAATGACTGACCTTTTTTATACCCTTTTACATTCCCACTCAGTGTTGCCTCTAGACCACGGATGGACAACTTTTGGAAAGTTGCGGGCAAAATTTTAGGATGTTAGCGAAGCCGCGGGGCCGTATAATTTGGATTCCTTTGGGATTCTGAATGGTTTATATTAGGTTTTGATATGTTTCGCCGGCCGGATCAAAAGCACGTCAAGCGGCGATCAAAAGCGATTTTCCCAATGGGGCCTTTAAAGATTGTTTTTCTGCATTACTATGTATAATAGCCTAAAATTTCTCTTCTATGACGTAATTAAAATTTCCACCTTATGTGGAATCTTCGAGAAATACTCTCTTCAGGAAGCTCCTTGTAGCTTCTGCGTCGCCTATAAATACAAGCATATTAGATGCCCTAGTTCCATGTGGACTGAGCCGCCGATGTGTACAACGCTTTGCTCTGTGATAGAAGCGGTGTTTCCGCGCTTGTTTACGAAGCTGATTTTTAAGTGTTGTGTGTAAATTCTTCATTGCTGTGTTTTAAGGGATCGTGTAAGATATCCCTTGCATATTTCCACTGAATTTTGCCTGTGGAAGTGTTTTATTTTGTGTGAGAATTACAGAGTTTTTGGGAGCTTCGGTACTTTCGGGAATTTTATAAACGAGCTACCGGCCGTTAGTGCCTGTGAATTTTGCACAGTTGATTGTTCGGCTAAGTTCTAGGTAGTTGGACCTAGACTTTCAACATGAGAAATTGGATAAAAAGTGCAACTTTTACACGAGTAAACACTGTAAAAAAAAAAGTCTAAAAGTAAATTTAAAAAAAAAGAAAAATGCATGAATTATACTCAAATAATATGCAGAAACAAGGTTAAGTTTTGTATAATGAAAAAATATGTCATTTTTTCATATTATATTTTTGCTTCTTAAGTTTCCCAATGGCACCAAATAGTGAAATTGATCTATGTACACCCTCAGTTGATTTCTGACAGCATCTAATTAAGAGGCATTGCAAGAGCAAAATCCGGCAAAAATGTTTCCCATCATCATCTCAGAATTTCATGAATTTTTTTCCTGACGTTGCCTTGCCCAAGAAAAGAATGAATTTGAAATATTTTTCATTTACCTCTTTTAGTTTTGGAGTTATGGGGGGGGGGGGTCAAAGTACCCCAGACGAGTGACGTAGAAATAATTTAGGCCCATTTTTGCCAGTTTATTGTCTCGACTGTGACTGGCTCAGAGGTGCTTCAGAGAATTTTTTATTTTTGTATTATTATATACCTTGGACAATATATATTATCATATACCTTGGACATTAACATCTCAAATTGAAAATTCATTCAAAAGTAGTCAGAGCCCCCAAATACCCCCAATTTCAAAAAAAATACTATTTTAAGAATGCTTTAAATCTTGGCTCTGACGTGATGCAGAAAATTTTTTTGCACAGTGCAGTTACAAATCTTCATATAAAGAGAATCCAATGTTAAAAATTTTGAAGGCCCTCAGGGCCCCATGGTACTGGGCCCCAAACATGGTCCTTAGCGCTATTTTATGGAATTTCGGAGCATTTGTACAGTTGTAGCCGACTTCCCGCAGGAGAACTATTGGCATGGAGCTAGTTTCATATGATGAAAAAAAAACATTTTTTGAAGGCACAACTGTTTCAAAGAAATATCCCAAAAAGTACCTCCCTATTTGGGACATTCCACTGACACGCATGGGGCATTTCGGTGTTACTTTTAGAAGTTTAATCGACTGTAGCAATATTGAAAATTAACTTATTCTGCATATATCACAAATAGTTCTTTTACAGAGGCACTTTTAAGTATTACATTACGCTGTATGGGGATTTCTGTAACTATTGAACCGATCCGAAAATTTTTTTCACTGATAGAAAGCTACACTATTCCTGAGTATTATAGGTTACTTTTCAGCATGCAGCATAACTAGTTCTTATGTAGGGACACTCAAATGAATTCTAATACATTACGCTATATGGACATCTCTGTAACTACTGATCCGATTCTACAGATCTTTTCACTGAAAGCTACACTATTCCTGAGTAAAATAGGCTAAAGTTCATGCATGTAGCATAATTTACAGGAACACTCAAAATAATTCAAATTATAAAAAATTTGTAGGTAATCTATAAATAAGATATTTTTATTATACAGCATTTTACATTATTTCTGTGTTTAAATACAAGGGGTGATCAAATGAAAAGGTACGAAACGACACGGTGGGTACAAATGTAGCCTTTATTCAAAATATACACCATAGGCCTGAGCACAACGATCCCACTGATGAACAAGCCGCAGGATTCCTTGTTCCCAGAATTCCTGTGGCCGTGACGAGACCCAGTCCGTCACAGCGTCCTTGAGTACGTCGTCCGAGTTGGAGCGCTTCCCTTCCAGTTCTTTTTTTCAGGTGACCTAACACTTGGAAATCTAAGGGCGACATGTCCGGACTTTAAGGCAAATGATGAAGCTGATCCCACTTGAACTCGGCCAGTTCCTTGGCCGAAAACGGACACTCCATTTTCTCACTGACTTGTAGGACACGCAGTCTTCCCTGTAAACGGTCATCATACGGCGATGAATAGTGGCCGGTATAACACCTTCCGCTGTCAGAAATTGGATAACGAACGCTTCGCTGCTCCTAAATCGTCGAATTTGCAGAACGCCATCCTGTCCTCCCACGCACTGCTACGTCAATTGGACGTAGGAGGGTGCTTTTCATAAGAGCTGCTGCTCTCTCTTGCTGCCCCCCCCGCATGTTCCTATCCACGTTGAAGACTAATCGCATCCCTAGATGTCTCGCTATGTTCTCCCATAGCGGCATAGACAATTATGTTAACAGTTAAGTTGTTACGACGTTTCGTACCTTTTCATTTGATCACCCCTTGTATAAATTTCTTTGTAGACTGGTGAAAAAAAGTAGGAAGTTGCTGATATTCAGCTGAACTCTTATTAGGCAGTGGAATAGGAAAAGTTATTTTAGAGTGAAAGGGTCATCGCTTTATCAGAAGTAGATGGGACTGCTACAATGAAATATTTGCTTAGAATACCTGATTCTCATTCATTAAATGGCCACGACGAGATAACACAAAAACAGTCACTAGAGACAGGATATTTTTTTTTTGTCCAAATGAATTTGCTTCTGTTACTCAATATACGATTGCTAATATAAAAAGTATCAAATGAGCTCACAATAAACAATACAACAGACTCGATTATAAAACTAAGTAAAAAACCTGACAATTTGTCCTTGACAATTTTGTTGTAGAATAGTATACAAGTCAGAAATAAATGATGTAGAATTTCGACAATTTATTTTATTCACAATATTATTTACTTTTTGTTTATATTAAATGAAGTATAAGACATGGTATGTGTACAGTTAATTAATTAAGATAGCTTTTTTTGGATTTGGCGAATGGAGACAATGAGGAATTTGCACATGTGGGGAAAATGGTCAATTGTGATTTTTATTAACAGATTGGTTATCAAACTGTTCGAAAACATTAATTTAAAAGCATATATAGATCTAAATAATTATAATTATAAATTTAAAATAAGTGAAAAGGGTTGAAAAATCATGTGACCTCAAAACGGTACGTGATTGGTCTGACGTCACTATGCACGATCGTTTCTATGTTTACATTTTTCCAGCGTGAGAATTTGCGTAAAGCGTTGCACTTCATTCTTATAATATCGTTTTAAAATAATTTAATTTGTCTAATTTAGTGCTGTTAAGTTTCCCGTTGTTGTTTATTTATTCCTTTACTTAAAAATTATATTCTATCGTCGCTTTTATTGTTAGTTTTATTTATTTCATTCCTGTTTTGTTTACCATGGCTTTATTACCCGGTTTTGTAAAAGGACAATCCGACAACCTGCCTAAAATCGATTCATTTACAGTGTTTTCCTTTTTGGATAACAATCCCAGTTTTATTGGAGCAGAAATTCGAGGATTTAAAGCTCAGAGGTATGTATACATTTGTTTTAATTTATAGTATATAGATTGTAGAACGCTGACGTGCGTTGTTCTTTACACTAACCTTAAAATTAGACATTGTCTATGCATATTAAATTAATCACGTAGTCACAGTTTAATAAACAGCTTTTCTTATTTTTCATTCATATTATGTTTAATTTTGTAGAACTAATTTTGAGTGTAACATTGCAAGCAAGGGCGTCGGTGGGATCTTTTGTAGTGGGGTGCACCCAATGTTTTTACTGTCCTAAATTAACAAAAGTTACTGATATTTTCACGTTAATTATATTTTTTCGAACTCCAGCGGGTGCACTTGCACCCCCTTTCTGGCGCCCATGACTGCAAATAATGTCTGTTATAAGATATTGAGCATATTTAATTGTGTATTAAAAACACTGCCAAAATTACGATTTTTTTTAGTGTTTTGTATTTATATAATGCACTTATATTGTGCATTGTGTATTTTAAACTGTAAAAGAATCAAAACAAATATTGACCAGGCATGACAGTTAAACTTTTACTGATGCTATAAGAAATATATTTACAGACACTCCCTCTAATCTCCAAATCCTTATAATCCACCATGCATTTCAGGTGTAAATGAATAACTTTACATTGGAATATTTCTACATGGACTGAAATACTGATACCAGAATAAGACTATCTCTGTAATGTTATCAGCTACTTTATAACTATTTGTTGAAAATTCAGGAGTATTTAATATTGGTACAACCCATCCCAAAATGATTCTGAAACCGTCATACAGAATAAACCAAAGAAAAAATATTCCTTGTCAAAGGGTTTTTAATTAGCGAGAATTACATTAATTTTATTTCGTAACAGTCTTATTTGTGAACCAGAAATAGCATTTTTAACACAATTTTCAGACTAAAACTTCTGAGAACAAATGTTAAAATTTAAAACAAACTACTTTTACATCAATGTTTATTTTTAAAAAATCTGGTATTTTACATTTTTTAAATAAACATGGACAGTTTATTGTTCTACGTATATGTATTATTATGCTTGAATTATTTACATTCCAAACTTTCCAAATCAAAATGAAACTACGCTGCGAGTTAGAACACGAATTGTAAACAAACGTACGATAGTGCACTGTGACGTCATATGTATCCGCGTAGGAAAAGCAGCGTTTTTGAGACAAAGTAAATAGTGCGCGTTGGAAAACAAATTATATTAGCTTTTACAGCTTTAAAACTAAAAAAAATATAGGCTTTCGATCATAATTTTTAATTTTCTATATCATTAATGTAAAACTGAAAAGCGTGCAAATTCCTCATTATGACAATGTTTATGAATTATTTTCAGTGTTCCTGTGAATTATGCTGCAAGCATAAATTTTAGCCTATGTTACGAAGGAATAGTGTAACTTTCAGTGAAAAGATCTTTAGAATCGGTTTAGTAGTAAAAGAGATGTCCATATATCGTAGTGTATTAGAATTCTTTTGAGTGTCCCTGTAAAAGAACTAGTTATGCTGTATGCTGAGAGATAGCCTATAATACTCAGGAATAGAGTAGCTTTCTATTAGTGAAAAAAAATTTCGAATTGGTTCAGTAGTTACAGAGATCCCCATACAGCATAATGTAATTCTTATGAGTGCCCCTGTAAAAGAACTCTTTGTGATATATGGAGGATATATTTATGATATATGTAGAATAAGTTAATTTTTAATATTGCTACAGTCGATTAAACTTCTAAAAGTAACGCCGAAATGCCCCGTGCGTATCAGTGGAATGTCCCAAACAGGGAGGTACTTTTGGGGATTTTTCTTGGAAACAGTTGTACCTTCAAATATGTTTCTTCATAATATGAAACTACTATGTTGATACTACATCTCTGTCAATAGTTCTAGTGTGGGAAGTTGGCTTCAGCTGTACCAATGCTTCGAAATTGCAAAAATTAGCATTAAGGCCCATGTTTGGGGCCCCGTACCGGGTGCCTTCAAACCTTTTTAGCATTGGATTCACTTTATATGTAGATATATAACTGCACTGTGCAAAAATTTTTTTCTGTATCACGTCAGAGGCAAGATTTAAAGCATTCTTAAAACTGTATTTTTTATGAAATTGGGGATATTTTGGGGAACCTTACTTGGGGGCTCTGACTATTTTCGAATAAATTTTGAATTTGAGATGTTATATCCAAGGTATATTACAGCATAAAATGAAAAAATTCTCTCTAGAACCAGAGAGACAGTCACAGTCGAGACAATAAAGTGGCAAAAATGGCCCTAAATTAATTCTACCCCTACTAACAATTTTGCTCGGATTACCACCGGCCACGTAGCCAGGCGATGATGGCCCGAGCAAAATTGCTAGTAGGGACATCACTACGTCCGCCATAACTCCAAAACTATAAGAGGTAAATCAAAAATATTTCAGATTTGTTCTTTCCTTGGGTGAGGCAACACAAGAAAAAAAATTCAAGAAATTCTGAAATGGTGATGGAAACGCCCTGCCTAATTTGCCCTGTAATGCTCTTAAACAGATAATTGTTATCAACAGTGTAGAAACTTAATACGCCGTTCCCAACAAACTCTATTATAATAGATCGGTTCAATGGTTATTTCTTTTCCATTCAAGCTACAACTATAGCATAGATGAGCAGCACATAAAAGATAAAAATATTATTGACTCGTATACTCGTAATTTATTTACACCGTTAATAGAAGTATTTCAACGTTTCACCATACAATGGAGCTTAATTAGCTAGATCTTTTTTATGGAGAAACGTTTCTTGATGAATCAGTTTTACTAACCAGTTTAAACACCAATTCACATAGTTCAACGTTTCGGTGTATTTTCTTCAAGTCAAAGCGAGTTAATGACTAAGTCTCACCAAATGCCTCTACATTACATATTCGCCCCTTTTTAATTTGCCCTTAAGAATTTGCCAAAGACACCGTATTTGGTAAACGAGCACATTAAACATATGATCAAGTGATTATTACGGCAGCGATTTTCAGTCTACGACGTATTTAAATGTCCAGGAGTCACTTGAGTTTCCAAAGAACTAAACTGAAGAGGTGTATCGTATGTAAGTAATAATTTATCAGCCGCATTTTTATACTGTATGACATGAGTAATTCAAAATTTTAAGACTATTAGTGATGAATATTTATCTTGAAAATTATAAAAAGAGTTTTACAATTTGAAGCTGGGTGGTCACCCACTTACCAGATATTTTAAGACAATTTAAAAATTTATGTTTTTAAGTTCTGATTTTAGATTTTTGAGAATTCTTATAGGGTACAGTAATTTTATTTAATTCTGGACTGTGTGAGCTAATAGGCAGCAGCGTAGCCTGGATTTTTTTTTTTTTTTTTTTTTGGCGCGGGAGAACTCAAAAAACTAGAGTGCAATGCATCTTATAAAAATCGATATAACATACCTAATTTTTAGGGGGGGGGATAGACCCTCTTCCTTTTGCCTACGAGTTTTGCACATAAAATGATTTAAGCGGCTCCACCATGGCCGAGTAGATGAGACACTGAATATGGTAGTTGGGTGAAGTGTGAAGGTCCCGGGTTCGGACTTTTCTCGCAGCTGTCGATCTGCCGGTCTGGAGTTTTGAATGGTTTTCATGAGGTGCAAGATGCATACGCGTTAGAACTCCTCAGAAAACACTCTATCCAATGCATTCCTCGTAGGCAGATGCCCCTCGTGTAGATTTGCCATAACACACAAACAAACAAACACGATTGAATTAAAGAAAAAATATTAAAACCATAAATAGTTTTAAATCTTTGCTGTTAAAAAGTATACATCAGAGAAAATTTTAAATTAGGCTTAGATCCGTAGCTGAACCTTGACGGCAGCCCCATCAGGCACCCCCTGGCTAAAGTCCCTCCTAACAAGAGCTTGTGAACGTAAACTCTGCCCTGGTTCCAATGTCCTCCATGTTTAAACCAATGCTCTGGGGCGCTGGTGCTAATCCAGGTGCTAGGTCTTTCACTAGGTACTTACCTCTGGAATTTGGATGTTTAGTCTTATCCATTCGGCCATATAAAATTCGATTGTGTGGAGAGCCTTATCAAGGTCAAATTGCGACTTTGCATAAGGCTCCTACTCCAAAAGAAACCCCCAAATTCACACATTGAATTCTAAAATAATCTCCCGTCGTCGCACTTTTATGCTGAAATTTTTAAGAAAGCGGAAGGGGGGAGAGTATTTTTTAAACCCCCTTTTCTTTGAAAAATTGCATTTTTAAAGATATTGGTAAAAATTGAAGATCCATTAATCGATTCAAGTGTTATTGTTTTTGCACAGCCATTGGCGCCCAAGAGGAGGGGAGGCAAAGTAGGGCGCTTACCCCCCGCCCCTTAGAGTTTGAGCATATTGTCTTAAGTTGTAAATAAAATTGCATCACAAGGCAAAATCGGAAGTAAAATTGTTAACACATTTACAACGCATTGTTGTCAAAGACTGTCTTGACTGTCCCCTCTGTTCTACAGTGGAGCCAATTGATCATATTTTAATGTGCCCTTTCTTCATATAATTTTCATTTTGAAATTGACAACTCGGTTAATAGGGCCAATTTGTACTGGCGAAGGCCTATGGTCACTTGACTGTCCTTGACGGTAGAATAAAAGAAAGGGAACCAAAACTGTTACAAAATCGAATTTCACCCCCTAATGCTGCCCTCTAAAAATTTTATTTTTTTATCTAAGGGCGTCTATGTATAACGTAACCATTTAGTTTTTCCTTCAGAGCGGAACATCTACTATTTTTTGGCAATAGTATATCTATTTTCTTCCTCAAAACGTGACATCTACTAATAGTGTCGGGAGACTGAATTTACAGGTCTGGGTATACTAGTATTTAAAAAAACGCGCAAGAAATCTAGTGTTAATGTTTGATGAAAAAAAAACCGTTGTTAAAACTCACATATACTATAAAAAATAGTGACAGACGTACATTTCGGGTGGTACAAGGAATAGGCCCTTCATCGACCTCAAAAACAACATCCGGCAGGAAGTTGGGAAAGTGAGAGATGTAATCAAAACAACACAGAAAAATGTAAGTTGTCATTAGGAAGGGAAAACATTCTGAGAAAACCAGAGTGAAAGGGGGGATTAAAGTGGAGAACGGGGTGAAGGAATAAGCAAAAAAGAAACATAACTTTAAAAAATGAATAAAACATTGTTTAATTAAATAAATTTATATAGTTGACAAAAAAGACGTCTCCCCCCACCCTCTCAGACATCATAAGAAGGTAAGGAAATAGAAAAGATTTTACGTTTTCGTAAACTCTTTTCTATTAAACAGAAGTAGAGACAGCGCTAGGATTTTTTGAATCATGGCCACCAAGAAAAGGTAGAGAATTGAATCGGTGAGTGGAGAAACCACTTCAGTCACAAAAATGCGAAAAATCATTTTCGATGAAAATAAGCTTAGAAAGGCAAGGTGCGTGTTGAGGGCAAGAACGACGTTAGTCTGTTGAGAAGTTTCGTAGATACGGGGCTTCTTTTTCGAACGATGGGCGACAATGATCAATGGTCGACACACGACAATGAATCAATGGTCGAGAATGATCTATTTTAACACTATTATTGGCCACCTGCCCTACCTTAGGGGTGGTTTTCTAAAAAATAGTTATTCGAGCTTCAATGTTAGATTTTCATCTCCATAACTTTCTGCAAACAAAGCACTTTTTTTCTCCTAAATTCATGTTCTTGACTTTTGTATACCATAAATTTGGTTAGACAATAAATGGTGATTTGATTTGCTTTGAATTGATTTGAATGATTACCTTTTTCCAAGTTTTCAGCTGACTAAAAACCAGTTGAGTGCAGAAACAGCATAAGTCCAAATCAAATTTTAAATTTTCCTGAGCCTAATTGATGTCGAAATTAGGTAATATTTGCATGACAGAAACATAAATGCATGTTATGACAGAGGGGAAAAAAAAGGTTTAAATATTTGAAAATTTGGAGGAGTTATGAAGTTTTTTTTCTCTCCTGAAAAATTTCCTTTCTGTGACTGAGGTGGTATCTGCACTCACCGATTCAATTGTTGCACTGATCTTCCAAAATAAACCGCATGAATCAATAGAATTAAAAATCCAAAGTAAATTAGAAACCTCACAGTTAGGGTTCGAAACATTGCGGGAGACTCTTCACCTACGCTGTCAGTCTTTTCCCTCAAACCCCCTACTGTATTTATCTACAAATGAGGAAGTGAAAATTACTTGTCTGAATAGGGAAAATTTCTTTGAGGAAAATACCGCCAAGACGCGGAACCAGCCTCGAACCTCCAGCGAGCACACATCCGTTCTCTCCACAACAGTCCACCTACAGGTGCCAATAAATTTGCTTCAGGCAACTAGGGAAAGTACTATTTTCAACAAAAGCTCTGTTGACTGTCTCATTCTATCTTTTATTTATTTTCTCCAACCATTTTGCTCAAGTAAAGATAATTGTTTAGGAAAACTGGTCACGGATATCGAATGGGCGTCCAGCAGTAAACGATACTGGATCATTTCATCCCCTTCCATTCATCCTCTTGATTTTGGGAGAAACAAAAATTTTTTTTTAAACTCGAGTAGCTGTTTTTTTTTAATTTCAAAATAATAAAGCTCCAAGATTTTATTTTATGTGTTTTCACTTAAATTTTGCCTTGTTCTTTGTGAATGGTTTTGGAAATGTTAAACCACATATGGTCAACCTCTGGCCCGCCCTGGGCCTTTTGATCGGACCAAAGGAACAAACCAAAACCTCATATGAAAAACATGTAAACCATTCAAAATCCCATATAAACCTTTTCGAATGTTGTCCACCCTGTATTAACGATATTATTCATCAAGAAAAAACATTTAAAAAAAAAAAAAAAAGCTACATTGCATCTATTTTTGAAAAACTAGATCTTCCGTTATTGTTTCCTTATTAAGACTGGTAAATTGTGGGAGAAAAGAAATATTTCTTTAAAAATTTGAAGAGCAGAGTATCTTGACACTACATTCCTTGATTTGATTAGAAAACATGAATATGATATATTAACAGGAATCAGTGGTTTCTTATCCATACTCTCCCAAACCCAAAAAATTTTTTTAATTTCAATACATTTTTCCTACAAAAATAAAAACTGTCCCTTTAATTTTTGTTAATGGTTCACATTCACTCAATTTTTAAACTGGATACTCGACTGTTAAATTACAGATTGATTAAATCGATGTTTCAAGATTCAAGAATCCAATAAAAAATTTCTTTTTATTTTATTTTTTGTAAATATCAATAATTAAGGGCTGTTTGTATTTTAAAAGTAGCCGTAATAATAATAAAAAAATATGAAAGAAAATCACTAAAGTGAAAAATGCATTAATGACGTTCAAAGAAGTTTTAAGAGTGTTCATCAGTGAGCCCGTAGAAGATGAACGTTAATGTTAAAATTATGGCAAGGTTACAGCCAAATATTTTATTCGCATTCACAGACTCTTTTATTATTCTTTTTGCATTGAATACATTACACCCTCACGCATGTCACGTCAAAAAGAAAATTAATTTTTCACATAAATTTAATAATTAGCAGGGATTGAAAATTTCAGACGTACAAAATCAGAGGTAGTTCTTCATAAAATCTTTTATATTTCACGAAGTTCAGTAAATAGCAGAATTTGGTTTTTGAGATGACAAAGAGGGAAGGTCAGACTTTTCAATCAGTTATCATCCTCCATTCCACCTATAAAGTGTAATTTGACCTGTTATGTAAGGTATATAGCTTTCTGGTTTCTGAAAAAGGTGGTACTTTAAGTGCCACCTTTTTCAGAAACCAGACCGCAAAAGGTGTTGAGGTACGATTTTTCTAACTGATGTGGCCTCTTAAAATGTGATTACACGTAGTTCACAATATATGCTGACCTTAAAAAAATCATTATGTAGAACTGCGGGAAAAAAAAGGCCCACTTGCTCTTTATTTCGCCGTCGTTCGTCGTACAGCAAAGTTATATATACCATTCGTTTGCAAATAACGCATATTTTAACTTACTATTAATTTAATTTGCATAAGGGGCCGTCTTCATATTTAATTCTGCGTCAACTTTGTTTTTCTCAATGGCAACACTGTATTTTAACTTTATTAAAGGAAAGAAAAACTTCAAATTACACTAAATATAAAATTTCACCAATTGCAAATTAATTTTTGCACGTTTTTGGGGGATTTTCTGGAAATTGAAAAACGCTATTTGTAGGTTCCGAACTTTTCGCCTTTCATTAATTTCGCTCGCGAGAGTTAAAAGAAATAAATATTATTTTCAAGGAAAATATTGTTTCCATCTCTCTTAAAGTTTTTTGTACTGAGCATATCAAGGGTAGAAATTAGAATATTTAGTCTGTGCTCCAAATGACCCGTGAGTTCATAACTTCCTCGGTTCGGGGAAAATGCAAAACGACTGCTCACGATTTTGAAAATCTTCCTACTTTTGAAATTGTTATTGAGTATTTCCCGTGATGGTTCTCTTAGACAAGTGAAATGTTAGCAGGAGTGCTCTCTGCTCCTCTGACTACAAGCATGAAAGTTACTCGGCTACGGTCGAACTTGAAGAATGGTTTCATGATTGAAAATTTATTTGTTTGAATTTCATTTAAAAACGCAATTACTTTTATGCTGACCCAATGTTTTCACTGTGTTTGTTATTTCACTTTCTTCATTTAATATTATCGTCTGCAGTGTGCAATATACTTATAAGACTTTTGGCGGTATTTTAATTTATAGTCAGAGGAAAATTTAGACAGAAAAAAGTGATTTTGAATATTTGATAAAGTATGGGTAGGTCCAAAGACCTAATATTTTCCAATATTATATTCTAAAGTTCAAATTCATGCCTGGACTGTTGAAGATGTTAGTTTTCAGAAATAGGACTTGTATTAGAAGACATAAATTTACTGCATCTAATTCTGTACCTGGATAATATTTTATTTGGGGGAAGATGGTAGCAGACGATACAATAGACGCTTTATAGAATCACCATCAAACTGTAAAAACCACAATTTATTTGCTCCAAAATTTGATATTTTTAATACCGCTATCTTTTAATGTGTTTTTGCACAAAATAAATCTAATTTACGTTTATTTTAAGCAATTTTCAAAAAATTGTCAAAATAAATTATATATGGTCCCTCAATAATTAATATACGGTCCCTCAAATAAATTATATATGGTAATAAATTTATATATGGTCCCTCAACTCATGAAAATAACATATTTTATTTAATATAAATTAAACTACTGAACGTAAAAATTTGAAATTTTGCACAGTCATGTAATATTACTTTCTGCATCTATTTCCATCGAAATTTGGCTAGGTCGCTATTCCTAATTTTTTTACATTTTAATTTAATAATTCATAATTCATATAAATATTTTATTAAAAATCATAATAACATTAAATTATATTTGGGTCGTTTAGTTCTAATAGTACGAATAAAAATCAGCTTCTCATTATCAATATTATATGAGATATGAATTGAAGGGGTAGAGGGGTATCAGGGGTAGAAATTAGAATATTTAGTCAGTGGTCCAAATGATCCGTGAGTTCATATCTTCCTTGGTTCGTACACATGATTTAAAGGAAAAAATGCAAAACGAATGCTTACAATTTTCAAAATCTTTCTAATTTTGAAATTGTTATTGAGTATTTCTGTTGAAGGCTCGCTTAGACAGGATAAATGTTGCCAGAAGTCAGAGGCTGTTCTCTGCTCTTCTGACTACCAGCAGGAATGTTACTAATCTACAGTCGAACTCGAAGAATAGTTGACTGAAAATTTATTTTTTTGAATTGCATGTAAAAAACGCAATTACTTTTTATCCGACCCAATATTATCATTGTGTTTGGTATTTCGCTTCCTTTATTTAATACTAGCTGCGTGCCCGTTCTTCGCACGGTAGGAAATGAAAATTTTCCTTACATGTGTAATTCGAAATTATTCGTGATGTGGAATTAAAAAAAAAAAGAGCAAAATTAATTGACTCTTAATGTAAAGTTTGTGTCATGAGTACTAACCTGATCATTGCAGTATAATGACTCAAAAAACTACGTCAGTGTCATTCACTATCAAAAAAGTGGAAAGCTTAATGGTTTGCAGAGAACTCCTGGCTTTCAAAATGTCTTATTTCTACATCATACTGTTTTTTAGTCTCAAGTTGTAGCATTAAATACCTAAGACACTACATGAAATGGAGCACCATTTATTTCTTTCCGAACATGTACCATATAAGGAAAGTATTGTAATCATGAAAAAAATCGACTTCGAGATTTTGGTGTATTGACACGTTTTGAGGTCTTCTGAATTCATTTATGCTATTTTCAAGAGATGTTTTTAAAATAGCTGCGCACCAGCTCTTCATACGGGAAGAAGGGAATATTTTACTACTAAAATCATATCTGCATGTGACAAAATAGAATTTCATTTTTAAAAAAGTTCAAGTAATCTCCTCTGTTGAAATGACTGCGGGATATATTAACACAAATTAGAATTACTTTTCATTTAGTTGGTTGTAAGACAACCGTTGAAAAAGGATAAACACTTTTAATTTCATGAAATATTTATTAACGTGGTACATTGCGATTTATTCATATTATCTTTACAAATCTAATAATACTACCTATTACGTACATTAATACTATCTATACTCGCTTCTCCCTCTTCAAGGCTCCCTTAAAAGAAACAGCTTAGACTATTTGGCCTCAATGGGATCTTGTGATTCTGTGGCGATTCTTTGTAATTTACGCATTAGCATAAATAATAATCATTTCACATAATGGTTGCCATTAAGGAAACTCTCCATATATATTTAATTTATACATAGTTTTATAAGATTGGCGTATTTAGCGCCGCAAACCATTTCATCTTACTGTGGGGAGAAAATATCCAAGGGGTGCCATTTTAAATATCCATCTATCTAATATAGCGATATCTTTTATATCCTCCATAGTCCTGTCTCCTGAAAAACATCAAACTGTGTAATCTCGAGGAGCTACTTATTCCCATTTTAATTGTGACAGGGCGTTAGAGTTGCAGAGTTTACAAATTTCACGCATTTTTTTTTATTTATGACGTCACTGTTTGACTGCCGTAAAGGATACCCCGGTAGATTGAGGGAGTTATTTTCGATATTTCGCATAATTGTTTTCAAACGGTATCATTAAAACTTTGCGTTGGACCTTTATGGAGGAACGTAATTCAACGTTAAAATAAAACTATACTCGCAACCTGCATGCGTATGTTAGGCAACGCCTGCGCTAAATTAAATGCCAAAAATAAAAACAGTAAATAGAAAAATTTTAATGTATCGCGCTTTGAAACGAACTTTGTAACTTTTAAAATGAACATTTTCAGCGCCGTGAAAACATTTCAATTTTTAAATAAGCACCGGATTAAAATACCACTTCTAATAATAATAATCGCGAATTTCTTAGTTTATTTCTACAGTAAATTTTAATCAAAATATCGTCTCCCTGTGTTGAAAACAGAGCTGGAATAAATGAATTAAAATTATGGCGTAATTTTTACGTATCTTAAAGCATTTGACGTCATAGATCCTCACTTGCGAATTGAAATTCTTATATCCCATTTAAAAACTCGATTGGTTGAAAAACCCCTTTTTTCTAATCCTTTCTGTGGCAACAACTGAACATAAATTCTCGTGCCGTGATCGCAATGTAATGAATGGCGTAAGATCGCGTTGATGCTATTAAATTCTAAACATTAGGCTGCATTAAAATTCGTAAAAAATCATCTAATTTACATAATTTTTTCGTTTTTATTTTAAAAGAGGGAGAAAAGAATGTTTCACGATTTGTCAAGATATCTAAAAGTTATGACGGATAGAATTCAAGATGCGACAGTTTTAAAATTATTTTACGAAAAAAAATCGCGAAGCAGATGTTTAGTAAAAAAATTCCTAAAAATCGGTAAATCATGTTACGTATTCAGAACAAACTGTTTTTAAAAGAAAATTTTCTCCTCTATCCGATGATACAAATGCCGTTTTGCTGCAAGCGTAATTTCCGCCGTCATTACGAATTAGGTGAGAAAAAATGCCAAAAATCGCATAAAACATAAAATAAAAAAAAATCTAGGTCGAATTTTGAAAAAATCGCTTCGAGGTGCACAACTACATATTTACATCTTCCCGAGTACCAAATTTGGTGTTTCTAGGTGTAGCAGACAGACACACACACACACACACACACACACACACACAGACACCTTCTTTTATAATAAGTAGAGATTATCGTCTGCAATGTGCAATATTCTTAAAAGACTGTTGGCGGTATTTTAAGTGATAGTCAGATGAAAATTTAAACAGAAAAACATGATTTTAAATGTTTGATAAAGTATGGGGAAGTCCAGAGACCTGATGTTTCCAATATTAAAAAAGGTCAATTTCGTGCCTGGAATGTTGAGGATGTTAGTTTTAAGAAATAGAACGTTGTATTGGAAAACATGCATCTAATTCTATACATGGAAAATATTTTATTTGGGGGATATGGTAGTGGACGCAACAATAGACGCTTTATAGAATCACCATAAAACTGTAAAAAACTCTTAATTTATTTGCTTCAAAATTTCATATTTTTTAAATACCGCTATCTTTTACTGTGTTTTTGGACAAAAGAAATCTAATTTACGTTTACTTTACGTAATTTTCAAAAAATTCTTACTAAATAAATTTATATATGGTCCCTTAACTCATGAAAATAACACATTTTAATTAATATAAATTAAACTACTGAACATAAAAATTTGAAATTTTGCACAGAAATGTAATATTGTTTTCTGCATGTATTTACATCAAAATTTTTCTAGGTTGCTATTCATAATTTTTTTTTAAATATTAATTTAATAATTCATAATTCATATTAATATTTTATTAAAAATTATAATAATAGTAAATTATGTTTGGGTCGTTTAGTTCTGATAGTACGAATAAAAGTCAGCTCTTTATTATCAAAATTATATGAGATATGAATTAAAGTATGAAAAAATATTTTAACATAGGGGGAGGGGGATTTGGGGTGCTCATAACTCACTCATTTTCAGTCCAAATTTATTGAAAATGGGTATCCGGGGTTAAAATGTGCTAAATTTTTGAAATATGAAGTGAAATCTAGGGGTTGCTATTGGTAAAACAAAAAAGTTGTGCGAATTTTAATATGTAGATGGCCCCTTATGCAATTTTTATGCATGGCAAATGAAAATATACGTCAATCATAAACGATTGGTATATGTAACTTTGCTGTACGACGAACGACGGCCGAAAAAAGTACAGGTGGGTCTTTTTTTCAGCGGTTGTGCATAAAATTTGTAATAAAAATGTAAATCATATTGAAGGAAAAAATAATATTACATTTAGCATAATTTTCTCTTATATTTTCCACATGTGTAATAATATTCGCAGTACTGAGATTCTCTTACTTTGCATATCCAAAAGCAAAATCGAAGCTTTCAGGTGCTTTTTGCAGGGCCGGCCCTAATAGTTTTGCAGCCCCGGATAAAAATATAAAATGCCGCCCCTCCCACAGTAAAATTACTATTAAAAGAAATAAATTGTTCACAGATACTGTTTTCATGCCTATAAAACTGGAATAGCTCTTTAAACATAACGCAGCATAAGAAAAACCATATTTACTAAAAACCACACATTAAGCTAAAAACCAAAAGAAAGAAAGAAAAATAAAGAGTTTTTTTTTTTTCCTGACTTTTAATTCCGCAAAATTCCTGACTTTTTCTCTTAAATTAATTTTTCAACTAATTCACGTTCGATAGCCAATGTAGTTAAATTATTTAACGTATCTGGAAGAGGTGTGGAACATAAGAAATTTTTAGTTAACTTTAATTTTGAGAAACTCTTCTCCGCACTTGCCACAATTATCGGCAAAGAAAGCGAAATTCTCGAAGCGACAACAAGATGTGGTGTAAAATCTAGAGTTGAAAGTAGCTTTAAAATTTCAATTGGGCTTTCCTTTTTTGCCTAATAAAGCCGTAACTGATACTATTTCATTTACTAGATCCAACGTGTTATATTCCATGATTCCTCATCGGTCAGCATTAACTCCAATTGTTTACACTATAAACAGTCTTAGCACGTTACACTGTGTTACAATGTTTAATTAGCACTTTTAAAGAGTATCTTTTAACTCATATATGCCGTACAAAAATTTAAAATAATTACACTGTGTACTTATTAAATTAAACCTGCACTCTAAAGTATTAAACACTTTGTTTACTATAAAAAATAAAATTATCTTAAATTTTAATTTAGGATCTTTCACTAAGATCATCTCGTGCTTCGCAATCAAAATTAATATGTTACGTGGCTGTTTAAAATCAGTGTTATTCAGAATACTCAGAATACTATCTCGTCGGTCAGTTCTCTTGCATAACACAACATTTCATTTAAAATCACATCCAATCGAAGATCCTTTCAAAAAATCATTGTTCTAGTGCAGGTGGTGGTAAATCGTTGTTTTTTGAAGCTTTCTTATTGGATTAACGCAATTGAAGATTTTGTACCAAATAATAATAGAGCACATTAACATGAACTGTTTGAGAGAGTTAAATAATCCTGAAGCCAAATCACTGAAACAAAAACTTAAAATCATTTCAACAATTTTAACGGTAGTCTCACTGGAATTAGATTTGTCAATACCTTTATACCTTACCAAGAATGCGATCTGTTCGATATTTTTGGCATCAGGAATGCAATCTAGAAATATAGGATAGTACTTGGCTTATTGAATTTCATTAACAAAATGTAATTCAATCCTACTGGAAACCTTGTAAAAAAACTATGCAAATGTGTAAATATTTGTTTGCACATCGCATATAAATAACTGAAGTGAGTGAAATGAAATTTATAGCAACACCAATACTGGTAATTTAATTTAAACTGCAGGTGCTAAAATATTTCTAATTCGTTTAAAAGTTTTGAGATTTAAAACTGTTGTTTGAAAACTGTGTGTAAATGTATGTTTGCCCTTTGTTAAAAAAGAATGATCAATGGAATAGAATGAATTGTGGAATTATATTGAATGGTAAGTTAATTGAAACAATAGATACCAAAATTGTTTTAAATAATTCATAGGCTTTGAGATTTTGTAAAAATCGCTTTAAAAGTTTGTTCTGGCATCCATCAAAAACGGATTAAGAAAACAGAATGAAATTAGGTTACATGATGGGTAACAAAGCATCATCGAAATTTTTAAAAGATTTGAATAAATTGAAAGGGTTTGTAAAAGTTTCATTGTATTTTTCCTTTTGTTTTTTAAGGTGCCGGGAGACAAGAGAGGGCGTAACTTTAAGGCGTCTGGAGGTAATACAATAGGTGGCTGTTCGACTTAAACATATTACAACGATTTCTTTTATTATTATTTTTTTTAGAAAATTGTGCAAAAATTTTACAGGCATAATATTAAAATTTCTAAAGTTAATAGAACAAAATTCAGTTACTATCGAGGAGATTGAGTTAAATAGAATTGTTTGAATTCTTTCTAATTAAATTAATTAAATAGATATATATATTTGAGAAAATTTTGTGTGACCACTTCGTGGAAACAACTAGTGGTCAGACAAAAGGGAATGAAATGAAATTTTGTTAAGCAGTAGGCGGTTAGTAAATTTAAATTTCAGGTTTTTAATTTTCTACAAATTTGAATTATTTTTGAGGTATGACGTAAACTTTGATAAAGTTTTTCGCACATCGAGTAAAATCATCAAAATATAATTCCATCGGACGTTGCAGTGTTAAATATAGACTACTTCCTATTACAAAGAATTTTGCAGATATTCTCTTTTCAGTTTAATATTCATTACTAGCATCTTCTTTTGCAACTTTAAATGACTTCTTCAATTTTATTCAACGATCATCAGCTCGAGTAAATTATAGCATTAAAATTTTGAATAGGATTGGACGGGTGTGATTTTTGACAGTTAATGTGAGCGATTCGTTTGGAAAGCAATTTTTCCTATTCGGGTCACGCCCCTAAAATATCCAGTGTTTTCTTTTCTTTTCTGTAAGCAAAAGGAACTATTTTCCCCCTCGTATATGGGAAGTTTAGGTCATTTTGGTGTATTTTCCCCCTCGTATATGGGAAGTTTAGGTCATTTTGGTGTATTTTCCCTTTAAACTTTAATCAACATATCAACGCACACACTTTCTTCACCGTTATTATTAGAAATAGTCCAGAAGACTAGAAGTTTTTTCTGTGCTACAATTCCCTCATGTGTGTTATCTTTTTTATTCAACGATCGTATGCTACATTTGAGGAACATAATTTTTACCATTTTTTTTTTCCATTTTCCAGATTTTTATCAGTTTCAGCCATTGTCCTGCAAAAATATCTTTATGCGGGCAAATTGCCCAACTAGGTTTACAAAAGAAAAGATATTTTCACCTAACTAGAACATTAAGATCACTTATTCTTAAGTTTAACTATGTCCACGTTTGGCTTATTTGCTATATATTTTTGTAAATATGTATAGTGTGGTTCATTCTTTTATTAACTGAATTAAACTTTATAGAACGAATTAATAATGTTATGTATATAATTTTCGTTTAGTTTTCAGTATGGTTCCATTGTTTGATGGTCAATTATATAATTTTAGAAAATGTTATTTTGGAAACTCGGTATTATCTTGTTTCATTCTCATGATCATGGTATATCAGGCACAGGCGCATCCCTGGAGGAGGATAAACACTAAAAGGTCTGAACACTCCTCCTTCCAAAGGTTAAAAATCAAAATTAAATTTCCCTGAAAGTCTTAAGATCCTTTGTCTATGAATTATTTGAATTAAAAAATTTAAAATTGTCTTCGAAAAAAGCTTTAACATAAAATATTGGGTATTAAATAAAGTTTCTCTGATAATGCCATATGCAACTAAAGTCTATTTTAAAGTCATTGAAGGGAACAGATAATTTAAGGCCTTATTACACGAAGAAAATTTGGGGCGATTTGATTGCTGCAACCAGTTGCGGAAAGCTCTTTCCTGGAAATTTACCTCTGTTACCTAGGGAATGGTCAATTCCAACTTTTTCGTTCAGAGGCGAAAATACTGCAAGTTGCTGGAATGCCAGCCAATCGCAAGGCTTCCTATTCCTACGTCACAAAGATGGCTGAAGACTCAGCGATACCGATTGTAGTGATGAGCGAAGAAGAAATGTCTCGAATGGAATAGCGGTACCGATATGGAGATAGATCTGCTTGAAAGAAAATGTGAAATTCCACATTTATGGAAACTTCGAGATCCTAGTTATTTAAAAAGGTTGCTGAGGCGATTTGCTACCTATAATTACATGCTGTAGCAATCGCCAATTCGGTAAATTTCAAGCGTTATATATTTATTAAATATGATATAAATAATACTTTATATGTGTACATTCTGCAAAAGATATTAAATGGCTTACTTCTACTTTGAACAAATCCCTGACATCATTGCACACGTATGCATTATCAGCATAAAAAAAAATTTAGAAAAAATTTAATTAATATCAATATAATTTGTTTGAAATGAGTATTTTCAAACTATAACTTTCAATTAAATGTTTTTAAGTGCATTATGGAAAAAGAAAATTTATAATTTGCAGTATTTAATTTATGTCTGTATATTATGTGTGTATTACAACAGAAATTGTTTTATGTATGTAAACATTAAAGTTGTTTATGAGTGGGCAGGGCCGGATTTACACATTTTTGCGCCCTAGGCCAAAGGCCATAATTGCGCCCCCCCCTCTCGAAAAATTGATCAATAGTTCCAATTTAATATGCATAATAATTCTTTTTTTCTCATCAGCACTATATGTCACGTAAAAAAGTGTTTTATAAAGTACAGTTTTTTTAAGATTGTCAGATAATTTACATTATCTATTATCATTTCGGTAGGAAGACCCTGAATTTTACCATTTAAAGCCACGAAACAGTTCAGTTTTGTGAAACTTATGAAAAGTCATCGCAAAACAGAGGATTGCATTGTAAACTTCGTACGATTTTTGGACACTCTAGTGCCATATTACCGGCAGGGCAATCGGGGCAACTGCCCAGGGCCCACCAATTTTAGGGGCCCAAAAATTTAGTATTTAGTAATTTCTTTTTACAATAAAATTGAAAAAAAATCCGCAACAGTTATTTTATTTTTGAACAATATTTACATAAGTATAAATTAATTTTAAACAATAATCAAGATAACGTTACTCGGAGGACTGACGACTGTGCATCGGGCATTTCTTTTCACTTCACGAATGAATCCTCGCATCTGAAATATCAGGATATATGGACAAGTATCCCATGACGTGACGAACTGAGCTGGTGGGCAAAATCAGCCAGTGTGATTGATGAGTTCTGCCCAAAAAATTGAGAAAATTTGGAATATGTTTTGCCTCTTTTTGAGTCATTAGTTTCTATTGTTAACCCATTCGTGCCTGGATATTTTTGCGACTTTCTTCGATTTTTGCTAACACCAGTAGTAATTGATAAATTTCTGATGTCAACTTTTTGAACAAGGGATGATTTCATTTAAAATCATTATGTATAAAAGTTGAAATGTCAACAACCTACTTGGCCATATTAAAATATTTTGTGGAATTGAGGTTCAATACTCGCGAATAAAGGCTAGGAAATATAAATAACGTTTTCGAATGATAGCGAAAATGCCGTCCCAAAAAAGGGACGCTAGGCATAAATGGGTTAAGTATGTGAGAGAACATTTTGAAACATATGAACAACAGGCAAAATTACTCAACTCTGATGCAGAATACAAGTTAAGTAGAAAGAAAAGAGTTCCCAGAAGTAAGTTCTTAGATGAACAAAATACTCCTGGAGTAAATCTCTCGGCCCGAGAAGATTTTCTTTATAATTGCCACTATGCTTTATGCGATACCTTGATATCGCAGTTAACATCAAGGAAAAAAGCATATAGCAATATTCTAGAAAAATTTTCTTTTCTTTTGAGTAATGAAAATGCAGCTTCTAAAGCAGGAACATTTCAGCAACATTATAATTCAGATTTAGACGATGACTTTCCTAATGAATACCTTCAATTTTCATCAATAAAGCATGAAAGTATCCTAGAATCATTTCAAAAAATACATAAATTAAAAATGAGATCTACTTTTCCAAATGTTCAAACTGCACTTAAAATTTTTCTTACATTACCAATCAGTAACTGTACGACTGAACGTAGCTTTTCCCCTTTAAAAAGACTAAAATCTTCATTAAGAACAACTCTCAGCCAAGAAAAGCTTTCGGCATTATCAATACTATCTTTTGAAAATGACATAACTTCAAAATTAGATTATAAAGATGTAATTCAGGATTTTGCTGCTCAAAAAATGAGAAAAAAACCATTTTAAAATAAGTTTTCTTGTAATGTTATTATGGTAAGTTCTGTGCACCAACAAAATTGTGTGATCTTTGTTTAAGATGTCTTTTTCTACATGCTTAGTTTTAATTTTCATACCCTAGCAGCAATCTTTGCTCGGGCTTTACCAGGCCTATGATCGGTGCATCGGCAATTCATCGCCTGATCATTACTGATCATCCTTAATTTTTCGTATGTTCATCTTTTCCCGATGATCGAATCTTTACACTGAGATCTGATAGGCGCTTTCAAGATTGCGAAGGGTAAAGCGAGCAAACAGGTTTATATCGGTCTTTCTCCCAAGTAGCTGAACGGCTCGATATATCCGTTCCTTCATTAATGTGCAAAGAGCATCATATGCACACCATATGTTTGTTTTAAGGTTGCTGATTGGCTAAGCTATTACGCGGGAAGACAAGACAGGCGACAAAATGCTGAATCATGTTGTCCTCTTCCTGCTCTTAGCTTTGTCGTGTTCTCCTGTATGTATCTATCTTCTGCTAGCTAAAAGGGCACCTTGCCTTAGTCAATCTCTGTCAAAGAGGGGAGACAAGGAATATTTTTAAAACAAAATTTGTCAGCGACTAAAAATTCTGGAAGTTCTCTGAAAAAGTGCGAAATTAATATATATATATAGATGTAAGAAATTTTCTTTTGTGTAAATTTTTAATGACATTTCATTCAAAAACTTGCATTCTTCTCTAGAACAGCCTTGAAGAAAAGGATATTCAGTTATAAAATTATATATGCATATGAAAGTACATGAATTAATTGATACAATAAAAGAAATAAACAGGCTAATATGCAATGCCATGATATGTGTGCCAATTTTTATCGATTGCCCAGTTTAAAAGTTTCACCAAAGGTCATAGGCTTCACATCCTAAGTTGCAAGGCGTTTGCTCTTCCGAGATGAATATACCCAGCTAGAAATGTCTTCACTTTTTTTGCAAAAAAAAAAGTATAGATTGTGTACAATTTGTGCATAAAAAGTGGATATTTTTTAATATTTTGAAAGCATGCACTTTTTGTGCAAATTATATACAGTTTTTATGCATACTAAAAAGTGAATATTCTACATTGTCAAAAATTGTGCACAAAAAGTGTATACTTTTCAAAGTATTCAAAATATTCACTTTATATGCAAATTTTTTGCAAAAGAAGTGCAAACATTTTCTAGCTGGGATTTAAACAGTTTGAACAGTTTTCGCAAAATCTAAACATCAAATCCAAATTTTAAGAAACTTTAGGGGCATAGTTTGAATTGTACGACCACCTATCGTGTCACTAAATTTTGCTTTATTCACTTAAGTCGTATGTGATGCGTCAACAAAAATTTACGCAGTTTGAAACGATTTTCAGAAAAAATCTCAAAATCTAATTTTTTTTTTTTTAATCCGACGATTATAGCTTAAGGAGAGTGATTGCCTATCATGCCAGTAAATTTCATTCCTTTCGCTTTAGTCACTTTTACGTGATGTGCGAACAAAAATTTACGCAGTTTGAAACAATCTTCGGAAAATCTCAAAATCTATAGAGAGATTTTTTAAATATTTGATATTTTTAAAATATTCATTATAATGAATATTTTTAAAAATTCGAAGCCTATACTTTAAGTTAAATGACCACACATCATGTCAACAAATTTTATTCGCTTCAGTCAGTTTTAACGTGATGTGCGAATAAGAAAAGACAGAACGACAGACAGACAAACGCTGTTTTTTTTTTGTTTTTTTTACGGCCGTACACAGGTCCCAAATGCTTAAAACGGATAGAAATCGCAAAATCTTTTTAATTTTGAGTAGTACACAGGAAAAGTCTAGTTTTATTTATTTAGAAACTTAAATGTTCCAATTCCGAACTTGAAACAACAATCACTTCAAATTTTAGTCTCACCAATAACGAGTCAGACCCCCGTCTAGTGGTTAGAGTGCTCGGCTACCAAGCGTTAGTTCTCCATTTCGAAACCAAGTCTCGGAAGCTTGAAAAATGAAGTTCAGATGGCAGCATTAAAATTCAAAGAGAAGAGGAAGAACTTCGAATTCGCTTTTTTTTTTTTTTTTTTTTTTACTTTAAAAAAAACTATCTAGCTGAGATATACCCCATTTTTTATCGATTGTTCAGTTTAAAACTTTTATCAAAGGTCATAGGCTTCACATCCTAAGTTGTAAGGTGTTTGCTCTTCCGAGATGAATATAACCCCAATCGCATCGGCTTTTCAACGGCTCTACGCCCAATTTTCCCCCCTTGCCGATGATCCAACCCTACTATTCGGGAGAGGACATGCCCGAGCAAAATCCGAGATAAGAGCCCCCGACGTGATGAAGAACCTTGCATGGCGCGCGCTGCGCTTCCTCCCTGTCCGATCATCGGCATTTCAGGAACCGATGACCGTTTGCTACTAGTGTAATGCATGTGTGCGACATCTGCAGTAGCGGATTCAGGGAAGAGGCTATGGGGCTTCACACACACACACACCCCCGTCGTCAAAAGAAGAAAAAAAAGAGAGATTTCTAAAGGGTCATTCATGTTCATTATGCACTTTGAATATGTCAAGTTATCCTTTTTAATCACTAAACCCCTGCCAAAATTTTTACATTGATTTACACTAAAATTTTTCTTTATTGTACATTTTGTTTAGGTGAAATCAGCTTTTATTCAAAATTTAGCCCCTCCCAAAAGAGAATTCCTGGATCTGCCACTGGACATCTGGTCAGGACTGATAACTCCTGTGATGCTTTCAAAACTTAAACCATATATGAAATATCTTCTATTTTTCAGAATTTAAGCTGAGTACAAAAATTCTTTAACAAAAAACCAAAATGAGAAAAAAAAAGCTTTAGTAAAATGTCAAGACTGCAAGAAAAATAGTTTTCTTGCTAGTAAGATTTTTTTCTCCAAACGCTTTCGCAAAAAAAACAAAAACCTTCTCATTTCACTTTAGCATTTTGACAAGTCTTTTTAAATGCAAAAAATGCAACCATATCTTAAACCCTGTATCCTTGTCGTAATCCATGATATGAATCATGATTTTTTTTCGGGGGGGGGGGAGGAATATACGGTAAGGGCCCAATTTTTTCCTTCTGCCCAGGGCCCACAATTCGCTTGATCGGGCTCTGCACTTTAGACGTCCTTGGACACGTTAACTTTCTGCAAAACTTCGGTATCAGTTTCTGTTCTCAGCATGTTTATGGGTAACATATCACAATCAGAATGCACTTTTTCTAGCGATCTTTTAGATGGAGCTAAGAAACCAGAAATGCTCGTTTCATTAATTGCACGATGTTTCACCGATATATTTTGGATGAAAGAGTTGATAATGCGTTTTCAAATTTTTTAAAATTATAGACGCATTACACTCAAGGCAACAGACTTTTTCTCGAGCATACATATTTACCGTTCTGTGCGTGTTTGTGGTGTGGTTCTTTTTTCGGGAACGTTGTTATATCAGAAGAGCACAGACAGTCAGACGCCTTTTCGATGATAACTTACTTTGAATAATTGTTCTCTCTGGTACCCCTCCTTTCCTCAATGTGATTGTTCTGCAGTGGATCTATTAGTTCTGCGATACATGTCGTCGACTTGGATATGGTCTGTGCTAGGGTGCTCAGCGAGCAATTCTGAGTCTGCGAGGGGGGGAGGGGGTTAATGGATCTCCACACATGGGTTTTCTATAGATAAGAAATTGTACTAGGGAAAAAAGGAATTTTTCGGAAGCCATAAACGTGCTTTTCTTGGGCAATAATCACTTAAAGTAAGTCGTTTTCGTTTCTCCTTTCCAGTCCTTTTCCCATGGTGTTACAGATAAGGAGAACAAACGCCATGCTATCAAAATAGCCCAGCTTCAATTGAGGATGGGGATGCATTGATTAGGCGATTATCTGATGCTGCCATCTAGTATCAATAGTTGCAAACAATGTGTCAAGATAACTTTCCATAAATTAGGAGTCGATATATCGATTTTATTAATTATTTATATATCGAAATTAAAAAATTATAATAACGCTTTTAAAAATAAATAATCAAAGTTATGTATGCATATTTAAATAGTTTTTGTGATAATCCTCATGGTTTTTGTAGCTATTTAAACTGCATTTTTAAGATTAATAAATATTTTTTTTTTCCTTAAGTGCTTCATTACACCTCACCACCAACTTTTTTGTGACACTAGGTGAAGTTGATAGTTTTATTTAATTATTTTTATCATTTCACTATTCCTGTTATATTATTTAAAGGTGTGAGGTTATAAAAAAATGAGAAGTTTTTTTCTTATATTTCATGATAATAGCACAAGTAACAAAAATATAATACTGTTAATTTGTTTGCGGCTTGAGTACTTTGAGAATATTTTTCCTATATTACCTAGTGTCACAAGAAAGTTGGTGGTGAGGTGTAAAGAAGCATTAAAAGAAAAAAGTATTCATTAATCTTAAAAGTGCAGTTTAAAGAGGTACAAAAACTTTGAGGATTATCACAAAAACTATTTAAATATGCATACATAACTTTGATTATTTATTTTTAAGAGCGTTATTATATTTTATCAATTTCGAAATATAAATAAATAATTAATAAAATTGATACATCACCTCCTAATTTATGGAAAAAGTTTTTTTACAACTATTGCCGCTAGATGGCAGCAACAGATAATCTTCTAGTCAATCCATCCCATGCCCATCCTCAAGGTCCGTTTTCAGGGAAGGAATCCCATTGCCAATGTAGGTCCTTTCCAATCAAAGTCCATGCCTTTTCCTCATCCGTGATTATTCTTCAGGGGTGTTCTTGGTTCTGCGCCCTTTAGACCGCTGCGACCTAGGCCATGGCCTAGGTTGGCCTTATGTGAAATCCTGCCCTGTGAGTGTAGAAGGGGGGAGGGGCTCGAAATAAAGCATGCAGTTTAATATAAATAAAAAAAACTATTGGATTAACTCAGTATCTAATTAAGATTTTCGTGGACCTTAGATCTAGTAGTTTTACAAGAGCCTCCTAGACTTGCCCTAGTCTATTTTTGCAAGAGCTTTGCAGACAAAGCGTATTTTGTCGGTATCTCAAAGACTCTCCATGGATTTGGTAATGGCCGATGGCCCCCGACCCGGAATAGTTCTTTTAGCTCAGTGCGTGCCATGTCACGTTCCCGCCCATTCTTATCCTTATCTGCCATTTCCATTTCATTCATTTCTTTTCTTCCGAGCAGAGAGCATCATTCCCCCCCACCCTCTCACTTTCTGCCATTGGATTAGAACATCCATCTAGTTATCAACCAATACGATAGAATACGTGTATCCTTGGAAATATTTCTTTCCCCTATTCCTCACAAATTTATCAAAAAATTTCCTGCGGGCGCCGTCGAGAATTCATCGGTTGTGCACCGGTAACACTGGTGCACGACCAGAGCGTTCGAAAAGGCGGAGCGTTGGGCGGAGCTCTGGAAGTAACTGCGTTCGAAAACGCTTCGGTCATGTAGCAGTTGTCTGCTCAAAGTGACCAGAGCGCAACGTGAATGACCCTTCTACAGAGGTGGGTTATTCTGGTTATTGGCGTAGTGTTGCCAATGTTTATTTTTGTTTTCTTGGCTTGGAATCGGATGTGGTGAGGATGACCGAAACCGGTTGACAACCGTGACATCACTTAACCAAAGCATGACCGCAACCGGTAGCACCGGCGCATAACCGTCCGGTGTATTCTCGAACGGGCCCTCTATCTCGCAACATTAAAAAATGTCCCTAAAATATGGCAAATTTTTAAAAAAACTCCCATGTAAGCCAATTTTCCGCCAAGAAGTCTGTGTTTCCCCTGACATTGACATCACTGGCCTTACGCAGCCATATGTAAATGTAGCTTCTTTTTAAACGTACCCGACGTTGTCAGGTTTTCTTGATATGTTCCAACCATCGATCTCCAAGAGTTGGGCTGGAAATTACTTTTATTTTAATTTGAAAAATACCGTCTTTAAATTTCTGGTGTCATATGAACTTTCACATTACCTTTGATGGAAGCCAGTTTGCTAAATTATTATTAATTTTCATTTGAGTAGGAGTAAAATTATTTTGTATCACTAAGAAAAGACAGCATATGTAAGAATCACAAAAAAAGCCCTTAAGCCAAGGCTGTGTGACTTTCCTTCCGAATAGGAAAACTATCCTAAGGTGTTTTTAATGCAACAAAACAAGAGTAAATATCTTATATAATTAAAATTATTTTTGTTATTATTATAATCAGTTTTTCGTTTTGATTGGCAAGCGAAAGGGATGTATTTAACCAGGATATAAGGGAAAGTGGTTTTCGTGAATTTTCACTTTAAAATTTTATTAACACATTAACGTGCATATTTTCTTTTGCATTATTATTAGTAATAATCCAGGAAACTAGAAGTTCTATCTGCGATACAGTTCCCTTGTGTGCATGTGTGTGTTATCTTATTTTGTCAACGATCACCAGCTTCAGTAAATTTCATTAGCAAAATTTTGAAGAGGCTTATGTGTGTGTAAGTTCCCACGTTTTCTGTATTTTGTTTGCAAAGGAATTTTTTCTTTTCGGGTCACGCCCCCAAAATAGCCAGTGTTCTCTTCCGTAAAGGAAACCAATGTATGTGCCCGGTATATATGGGAAGTTAACGTCGTTTTGGTTAATTTTCCCCTTAAAATTTAATTATCACATTAATGCATTTATTTCCTTTCCTGTTATTATTAGTAATAGTGCAGAACACTAGAAGTTCTTTCTGTTATGCTATTCCCTTGCGCGTGTGTGAGAGAGGTTTTTTTTAATTAAAAAATTATCATCTTGAGTAAATTTCATTAGTGAGATTTTGAAGAGGCTTCGCTCGACATTTTCTCTAAATCTTTTGTTTGGAAAACAATTTTCCTATTCAGGTCACGCCCCCTAAAATAGTCTGTGTTCTCTTCTGTAAGTGAAAGGAACGTATATACTGGGCATATATGGGAAGTTTAGGTGGTTCTGGTGAATTTTTCCCTTAAAATGTAATGCATATTTCAATGCTCATTTTTTTTTTCATTATTAGTAGTAGTAGTGCGGAAAACTAAAGTTCTTTCTGTGATACAATTCCGTTATGTGTGTTTTCTATTTTATTTGACGATCATCAGCTTGAGTAAATTTCATTAGTAAGATGATGTGTGGGACATGAAGAGGCATGGATGAGGCATGAAGAGGCATGAGGATTGGAGGAGGCATGTGTGGCTGTAATTTTCGAAGGTTCCCGTAATTGTATTGTTTGCAAAATTTTTTCTGATTGGGTCACACCCCATTTACTCGCTTTTTCGTTTCTGTAAGCGAGAGGAGCGTATTTACCTTGCATATATGGCAAGTTTAGGTAGTTTTGGTAATTTTTCCCTTTTAATATAATTAACATATTAACGTACACATTATCATCTACGTTATTGTTATGAATTAGTCCAGAAAACTTCAAGTTCTTTCTGTGATACAAGGTCACGCCCCCAAATTATCCGGTGTTTTCGTTTCTGTAAGCGATAGGAACTATTTACCCGCGTATATGGAAAGTTTAGGTAGTTTTGGTGAATTTTAGCTTTAAAATTTAATTAACCCATTAACTTACACATTTTCTTCTACGTTATTATTAGTAATTGATGCAGAAAACCAGAAGTTCATTTTGTGATACGATTTTATTGCGTCTGTGCAGGGGCGGATCCAGAAATTACTCAAGGAGGGGGCGATTTTGTGCCTGAACCGGGGGGGGGGTAGAATACGCAGAATCATTTTATAATTAATTAATATAATCAATTATACCAATTAATGTAATTAATTATTTTATTGATAAAATCTATATATGAGCGATGATTAAAAAGGACAGGGAGTAGTACCCGCAATACACCCCTTGGAAAAAGGCTACATAATTTACATTATACTTTCATAATATATTTTAACAGATTATAAGAGATTTTTGGACTTCGCCCAGGAGGGGCCGATTGCCCCCACAGCCCTCCCCTTGGATCCGCGCTTGTTTCTATATTTCTGACAGTATGCTAATTCCATTTTTTGTACTCCTACAATGCAAACGAAATTTCGCGCGGTTAGTAAAAACCCATCAATGGCGGATGGGTACGTCAGCTAGTAAAGTTATATAGAATGATATTCTTCGGAATATTTTTAAACAACTCTTTTACTAATACAAAATGTATTTTTCTAATTAGAGCCAAAACGCCGCCCCTAAAATTTGCCGCCCGGACAAGGGTCCGGTTTGTCCGGCCCTAGGGCTGCCCCTGCTTTTTGCAGTGAAGAGTTCCACACATTTAATGCCACGACGATTTTAAGTGAAATGCAACAGTTTGACAGTATTTTCTCTAAATAGACTTCTTAGAAAGTCCCTCGACCAAGGCACCCCCCATCTTAGGCAGATGGCCCAAGTGTAGAGATGCGTAACCAAACAAACCAAATAGACTCAGTAGCACTTATATAAAATGATTATTTTCGCGAAGAATATTCTTGAGAGAAGCTACGTTTTTCATATGACGTTTTATGAGAAATGTCACGTTTGTCTTTTTAGTGTTGCATCTATGAAGATGTCATTTTCGTGCCTTGCAACTGCAAAGTCAATAAAAACAAACATTTTAATGGAATAGAATTCGGGGATAAAAATTTAAATCATTAACATCTTTTAAAATTATTACCCCACAAAATTCTCCCCTCTCCCTCAAGCCTTTGAATTATTTTGGCATTAAATTAATCCTAAATATTGAAAGCCAGGCAGAAAGAGCGCGACTTCCAGTAACACGAACGCGCGCGCCGGGCATGGCAGGCCCGGTGTTTATTTTCACTGTAGTTTTAAAACTATTTGTCATTTTGGGTTAACTAAATTATTAGTGAATTTACACTAAAGCATAAAACAAACAATTACTAGACTTACAACTCGTATTTTAAAAGTTATTGATATTGTTTTAATCATTATTGTTCCGAATAGAGAAAAATTAACTGTGTGACTTTCACACTGGTTTATCGTAAGGAATATATGTATTTTTTTAATAAAAATATAGCATTATTATCCATAAGGACATGAACAATTTCTATAGTACATTACAATAAAATAAACATTTCCTTCACATTTTTAGTATGTGAGACTGCTATTGGGATAAATGCTGATTTAAGCGCTTGCGCTGGGCCTCACGGCCCGGGAAATTCTTTTATGTCATAAAGGGGAAACCGAAACTCTAGAAATACAGTTAACAAGAAGGTACCCTCGAATGCAGGGGCACTAAATATAGAGAAAATTCACTCAACGGTATTTTTTTATTTTTAACAGTACTTTTTATTATCGCCCAGGCGTGAGAATCCCGGCGCGCGTCCTGTCGGGTACGTTCCTGATCAACTTCTAGCTTTTCTGTAAAGGCTGCCTAATAATTGTACTGGGGATGTAACGGATAGTGATTTTGCCGGATACCGACTATCGGATATCCGAAGCTCCTTTGTTTGCCGGATGATACAGATATCCGGCACTAAACATGTATTTAGTTATCAAGTGTGTTTTTTTTTCATTTTTTTATATAATGATATCAGAACAATATAATTACAAACATGTTTCACACCTCATTAAAGTATTTTTTAATAATTGACTTATAATTTGCAAAAACAAAATATCTTTACATATATGTACATAAAAAAATGTGTTACTTAAAATGTAAAAGCTAAAATATTCTTTTAATGTGTGCACTACTGGCAGAAACACATAAATTTTAACCATGACACATTTATTAATGTATCATGGTTAATGTATCATGGTATAGATACATTTATTAATATATCTATTATTGCAGATTTTTTCACAAAGAAATGCATACTTTTTTTATTTATTTAAGAATAAGATATCTATCTTGATAATAATCCTATGATAAATGGATTGATGTTTTACGAACATTTTAATGCCTTTTTTCTGTTTTAATAATTTAATATTAATTTTCATTAAGTCATTTTTAGTTAAATTACTTTTAGGGATTAATAAATAGAAAGTAAACCTCTTTTTACTATTTATGATGAAATTATCATGCGTTCTTTTCTAGTTTTATACAGGTATAAAAAAGAATTTTTCAGGTTATGCATTAAATTTGTTTTATCGAAAATAAGATATATATATGTTAAAAAACAAAAGTAGATCTGTTTAATTGTTCAGCTTCCAATATATAAGCATTCTTTCACAGTACAAACTTTTATATGGCACCATAAGGGGAGAAAAGGGTGTGTGTGTGCAAATTCATAAAAAAAAATCATTTTAAACATTAGTTTCCAAATTTTAGGACAATTTCGCTTTTTCACTCTTAATTTCGACATTCCGACATACACACACACAAAAAAAAAAGATTACTCAAAGTACTTTATGTATGGAGCGATAATCCTATACAATACTGTAGTAGTAACTAAAACAACTATATTAAACTAGAAAAATATCATGTTACAAAATGGCTGTCTGCACAAACAGCCATGATATAATTTTCATTAATAAATATTTCACATACACATTTTAAATGTACAGCTGCGGAAAAAAAATGTCCTATTTGTACTTTATTCAGCCGTCGTTCGTCGTACAGCAAAGTTACATATACCAATCGTTTACGATTGACGTACACTTTAATTTGCTATACAAAAAAATTGCATAGGAGGCCGTCTCCATATTAAAATTCGCACCAACTTTTTTTTTTCCAATAGCAACCCCTAGATTTCACTTCATATTTCAAAAATTTGGCTCATTTTAACCCCGGATACCAATTTTCAATAAATTTGAACTGAAAATGAGTGAGTTATAAGCAACCAAAATCCCCCTCCCCCTATGTTAAAATATTTTTTCATACTTTAATTCATATCTCATATAATATTGATAATAAGAAGCTGACTTTTATTCGTACTATTAGAACTAAACGACCCAAACATAATTTACTATTATTATAATTTTTAATAAAATATTAAAATGAATTATGAATTATTAATATTTAAAAAAATTATGAATAGCAACCTAGATAAATTTTGATGGAAATAGATGCAGAAAACAATATTACATGGCTGTGCAACATTTCAAATTTTTATGTTCAGTAGTTTAATTTATATTAATTAAAATGTGTTATTTTCATGAGTTAAGGGACCATATATAAATTTCTTGCAAAAGCATTTGAAAGTAATACGATAATGGAGTTTTTATCCGATTTCTTTATTATTTATTATATCGATTATTCTGCTTAGAGAAGATACAATCCTCTTATTGAAATTTTTTAAAACAAAATACTTTATACAATTTTTACGAAGGTAGGTTGAAAAGTAACGCACGCATACTTCTAGAACTCGAACAAAATGGCCTTTAGAAATTCTTCAAGCTGTATGTAGAAGTAATAGTTTACTTTTACTTCCACATACGGACGGAAGTTCTGTTAAAAACGGAAATTCTCGGCGAATTTATCGAACTCTAGTTCTAAAAGGGCATTTTCCGTTCTCTTTCTGGCACCTGCGAGCTTGGACTAATGAAATATCTCCGAGTCACTTCCGCTCGTAATCAAAATAATACCCACAGAGTTCATTTTAGCAATTTTGAATGCAAGATGTTCGTTGCTCATTCTCACGGTTGCAAGATTTGGCTAATATTAGCCAATTTGGCTATTTTTGATCACGCTTGGCTAGAAAATTTTTAAAGAAAATAGCCAACCTGATTTTGGCTAATTTTTGGCTATTTTTATTGTGATTGCTAGAAACTGGTCCAATTTTAACTAATTTTTTTTCAGCATATTTGACTCGATAACTTTTTTGAAGAAATTGTCTGACTTTTTCAGCCTTAGCAGGAAGGAAAATTCAGTTACCTCAACTAACTCTAGCATTGAGACTGAGAGAGGGACATGGGGTCAGAGCTTTGAAAAGGATATTGATAGCTTAGGTGATAGTATTGTACCGGAATGCAAGGAAGCGATAAACGCACCCAGCAAGCGCACACACGTTTAAATTACGTATTCCCGATGTCGAAATGTCGAAATTAGGTCGATGACAAATTACAGCAAAAAATAGCGTTTAAAAGAGATCAAACATACATTGTGTTGTCGACGTTAGAAAGAGCCGTTCGATTTTGGTCAGGGAGGCGGCTATCTTCGACTGTTAATGCTGGTCGCCCTTAGAGGTCTATGATCCGTCAATACATCGCCGATTTTCCGCTCATGGCTTGGGCGGTCTGAGAGACCCCCCCCCCCAGCCAGCCAAGAAGAAACACGATGGAGCATCGAGAAATTTTTTCAGCTTAGTTAATAGTCAGTTGAACGTCGAATAAACAGTGCAGGGGAGACAGAATTTACGGGGTCCTTTCTCACGACCTTTGACATGTCCACCCCAACCGTTTTCTCAGAAAACAGATGCTTTTTTTTCTTTTTTGTGTGTATATTCGTTCATTGTTCGCGTGGCTCGTACTTCACAGTTTTTTATGCAAGGGCAGAACTCACTCCAGAGTGTAGTCAATGGCTGAGCTCAGCTGCGCTACACAGAAAAGTAAAATTTCCATAGTTTTAACTATAAAAGTGGATATTTTTCAAGTATCTCTTGGAATATTTTTCAAGTTCAATGCTAACACGATTTATCGTTAGCTTGGCATATTAATAAGTTTGTCTGGCTCTCTTTAAATTGTGTTGGCCGGTGATGTTATTAAAGTTTATCGGGGTAACTACAAATTTTAATTCCAGCCATCAAAATTTTAGTGGTGAGTTAAATAATTATTTAACTAATAATTATGTCCTTTGTTTCTTTTATTCATTTTCTTTTTAATTGCTAATTATAAGTCTTCTTATTTGTATTATAGAGTGAAATATAAAGGTACAATTGGCATAAAATCAACTGTTTACCTTAAGCATATGAAATATTTTTTCTCATTATAAGCACGAATTTACTTAATGTAAACTTACTATAACAAAAGTCAACTTATTATTGCATTATGGCATAACTTACAATGAAACAGATTAAAGCACTTTATGCAAAGTTTTTTTTTCTTTTTAAATTGTATACTAATATGTGTGCATTTAGTATGTAATTTAAACCTATTTGGAGTAGTAAAATTGAACAAATCAAAGAATTAAGAGAGATAAATAAAAAACTGTTTGTGTAATGAAATAGACAGAATTTTTCTCGTGGGAGGGTGAGAGGGGGGGGGGGATTTGTAGATAGAAAACTTGTTCATATTTTATTACAGGAAAACTATAATAAACTATGGAGATAAAAAAGCAGGCTTATTCGTCTAATAGATGTGGTTCCTTGACGATTTCGTCGAATCCTGACAGTTTATAAACGTAGTAATTATGCCGGAAATCCAGACATTTAGAGAATATGTCAGTCACACAGCATTTACATACGTCGTGAAAGCATGGAAATTCAAACTTCTTGTCGGGTGCACATGCCGTTTAAAAGGAAACACTTTATATTTCTAAATATAATACATTATACTACTAGTTGTTAGCTAATGAAAAGCAATTTTGAATTAAATGATTAGAAATAACAAGTTTTAAATTAACTTCTAATCGTTTAGATAAAGTTATAAAATTTATATTCATAAAAGTTTGAACATATACAAAAATATATTAAAGTTAAAATATAATCTTGATTTTTAATTTAACAGATAAGTAACTCGCACGAACAACTTATGTCACTAATTTACATTTTGAAGGGTTTCCATTTTTTCACCCGGTACATTTTATTAATCGTTTTGGCTGTATTAGGTATTTTTAATAAATGGGTGCAAAAAATTATTTAATCTACTCTTATAAACTATCTAAATATTTTCATATATTGGTTAAAAAGTAACCTTTTTTATATAAAATAAGTAAATTATATTTACTGTAGGTAAAATCGCATTATAAACTGTATTCCTTACTTAACTAAATTTACTAATATTTTATTTAATTTTTAAGTTACTTTTTCACCATCTTTCACCAATATATGAAGATATTTAGATTTTTTATAACATTGAATTAAACAGCGTACCCCCCCCCCCTTTTATTGAATATACCTACAGTAAAAACAATTCATAAAATGTACCGGGGAGAAAAAGTAAACCCTTTAAAATGTAAAATAGAGACATAAGCTATTTATGCAAGTTACTGATCAATTAAATTCAAAAAATCAAGATTATATTTTTCTTTAATGTATTTTCTCTCTGTTCAAATTTTTATGAATGTATATTTTACAACTTCATCTAAACGACTAGAAGTTAATTTAAAACTTGTAATTTCTGCACATTTAATTAAAAATTACTTTTTATTAGCTAACAAACTAATATTAAAATGTATTATATAGAAATATAAAATGTTTCCTTTTTAAACGGCAAAAGTTCACAAGATCAGAACAGTTTGAATTTCCATTCCTTCACGACGTATGCAAATGGTATTTGTCTATTCTCTGATTGTCTGGAATTGCGGCATAATTACTACGTTTATAAATGGTCAGAATTCGACAAATTCTGCGAAGTCTTTAAAGAACGACTTCTATTAGACGAATATAAGCCGGTTTTCTCTGTCCTGTTGGAGCGATTCGACAACGCATAACGTAAAATCAACCACTATGAGCTGAATTTTATAAACGGATTCCGAGAATCTGTCTCCCTTCGCCGTTATAGCGACGTGTGTTCGACCAATATCGGGGATTTTCTCTTCCTGGCGGTCACCCTTTTCCATTCTTACGCCGTAGTTAAGCGAGATTGTTATCTCTCATGGTCTCACCTCGCGGGTAATACGCCGTCGAGAAGTTCAGCGCTCGACGGGCAAACAGGTGGACATATCCAAGGATTTTTAACGTCGATGATTACGTCGAAACTACGTCGACGGCGACGTTAATTCGATGTATCGTGGCTGGCTGGGGCAAGTAGACTGGGAACCATACGCGTTCGAATTCTTTGTTTTTAAAGGAGGGGGAGTAGCCTAACCGCAAAGCGCTTATATACATAATCGTTCGAGCGACACTCCACTATTTAGCCAGTAGCGTAGCCAGGATTTTATTTCGTGGGGAGATGAGTAGAAAATTTTAAGCTAAGTAAGAGTATTCAAGAACAATAAGTTAATTTAGTTCACCAAAAAAGAGAGGGGTTAAATTTTGGGGAAAGGGGGCCAGCGGTGTAGCCAGGATTTCTTTTCGAGGGAAGGGGTGCAAAATTTTCTCATCTATATATCAATTGCAGTAAAATAAATGAAAAAATGCCCTTACCCGTGTCTGTCTCCAGGGGTCGATTCAGGAATTTTTTCTAGGGTCCCTTTTAGCGAAAATTGCTTATTTTTATGAATTTCAATACTTAATTTTGTGAATCTCAACACTTATTTATGTGAATTTTCATATCAATTTTTAACGAAAGCCAGTTTTTTTGTTAAAATGATTTATAAAACACATTAAAATGTAGGGTAAAATGTCAATGAAGGGCCGTTTTAATCGATTATGTTTTGTGAAGGGGCCGTTTTAATCGATTGCAATTTTGTGAAGGGGTTGCAAAACGGACTCTGTTTTCATCTGCATCGACTCCATCCTGCTCGCCCTAGTTTCGGGATGGAGCAGGGCCCGATTATGACAAACCGGGACCTGAGGCAGAAGTCTGAATGGGATGCCCCCTACATGTTGATACTGTGTGTGACAACTACTTTTATGTTTTTTGTGTGCGCATATGAATCTTTGTCTGATTAAATGTATCCAACATGAAGCATGCTAATATTAGATAAATAAGAATGCTTACAGGCCCTGAATTATCGCAGGGGTATATGCCCCAGGTCCCCAATTTTGAGGCGCCCCTAAATTATTACAGTATGTGAATTTAGTTTAAGGGTTTTTCCCAATGTAGTAAATGCTTAATTTTTTCAGTTATGAATTTACAAAATGCAAAAATCTATTTTTTTCTTCTTAATTCCCCCTCTCCATAAAAAAAATCACAGGAGATTAAAGATTTCTGCAAAAAGAAGTGGTATATGAATCTTTGTCTTGATTAAATGTATCCAACATGAAGTATATTAATATCAGATAAACGAGAATGCTTATGAACATTATAACATTATAAACATATGGAATATCAACATTTTATATAAAAAGGTTTTTTGAGAATGTCGCCCCCCCCCTTATGTAAGAAAACATGTCCATACTCTATTCCAATTTCAAATTCTGCAAAACTTAAATAAAAATCCGAAAGGTGGCGCTGCAATCGCCGGTTTGGCTATTTTTGGCTAATTTTCAGAAGCCATTTGGCTATTTTCATAAATTTCGATCTGGCAACCCTGCTCATTCTGCCAGCAGTTCCAGTTGGAGTTAAGATCCCTTAAATATCGTCAACTTACGCATGTAACAGGCGACTGCTGATAATTGGAGTATAGTATTTTACTTAATGCTAAGTGCTTTTGCTGTGGGTGCTACGTTAATACAAAGGACGCGACGAAGGTTATTTCCCTGTGTATTCGCTTGTGATAATTTTATTTTATATCCGAATACCAAATGCATCTTTTTCATATTCAGGGTTGTGAAATAAATTCAACCTAAATATTGAAGGGATGCTTTCGGTAAAGATTTTGCTTTAATGGACATAGTTTCTTACGATTGGATTATAAAAATCTCGTAGCTGATGTGAAACAAATGAAGTTATGATACAACCAGTCAAAGAAGTGAACTGTCAGATTTTGCCTTTTTCATGTAAATAAATTTGGTTGCTGATTTAATTATATCTCACAGCCGGTTTAACCATGATTGCATTTCTGTATTCTGACTGTACTGTGAATTCGTTGAGACTATATTTAAATTATATTCTATTTATTAAAAAAATGCTTTTTTGTATAGTGTATTAAGATATATGTCTAATCATCATAGATTACAGCTCTGATAATAAAAAATGAAGAAAACGAATAATTCAAATTTTAACTGTGCACTATTTATAACATTATATGTACATGTGTGTACAATTTTTAAAAGAACTCTGGTGTTTTAGCACCAGACCGCCAGACTACCTCCCCCCCCCCCCAAAAAAAAAAAAATTATTATTACTATTGAAGCTGGTGGTGCAATTACAAAAAAAACTAATTCTATATTTTAACAACTAAGAATGCGTAAAAACTTAGAATGCGTATTAACGTTGTGTATCCATCTACCTACACACACACACACACACATATATATATATATATATATATATATATATATATATATATATGAAAAAGTTGGACAAGAACAGCTTTTTATCACGTGTAAAATAATTACATGAACAAAGCGCTTCATTAAAATAAATAAAAACTTTGTGAAAAAACACATATAAAATGTTACTTATAAGAAGAAAAATACGATCGTTTGGCTGAAAATTTTTTCAGTCGAAACAATCGTATTTTTCTTCTTATAAATAACATTTTATGAGTGTTTTTTCACTAAGTTTTTATTTATTTTAACGTTTAACACCAGTATTTTGAGTGTTTTTTCCAAAGTGCTTCAATATCTATTTGAATGTATTACAATGTATTCGAATGAATTAGAACGTTGGTTTCAAAAATGACTATTTTATAATGTATAAAAACTATATTCTAGGGTAAATAAATTATTTTTTGGAAGTATGTAGGTACCCGGCTTTGTCCAATAATGTCGCTTAGTAGAAAATAAGGTATAATATCTTTCAAATGTGATACAAAACGTGATTCCATAATTTTTTTTAAATGCTTAAAAGCATTCTTTGGGATATAGAGAAAAAAGAAAAATCCCATTCTCTAAGAGGGAAAAAAAAAGAATTTCCTGCCTGAAAATAACGGGAAAAACCTGATTCTGTGACTGAAAATAACGGAAAGAAACCGTTTCGCAAGATAACATGTGAACGGAAATTAACCGCTTTCTCCGACACCTGAAATGAGAAAACGGTTATTGTCCGGCAGCATTGCTGCAAGACAATGACCGTTTGTTTCAGGAACTTTTTAAAACAGTGTATTTGTTTATGAAAAAAATCTCTACTTATTTACTTTACGTACTATTATCTCATACAATTCAGTTTATATTGATTTCTAAAAAGAAATGTGCTTCAAATAGAAACAGGTTGATAATGATCTAATAGTAATTTCAGGATTAAGACAGCTACTGAGAATCAGATTTTTTTTTTTTTTATGGCACTCAATTTAAAATTTCAATTTCTGATACCTAGAACCCTCTGAAGGAAAAAGAAAATTGCATAAAATTGAAGACAAATGTCTAAATGGGTACTAAATAGCAACATTTGATAACCGTTCTGAAATAAAAGCTTGCGTATTACAATAAATTGCCGAGCAAAGTGTCAGTTACTGGTGCAGTGTCAATTATTGGTGTACCTACCATATAATTCGGAATACAAATTTTAAAACGTACTTAGGTCGTTCTCAAAGATATTACAATTTGTATTTTCAACATGTGTTTAAAAAATTGCTTTTTAAGAAATTTTATATTTTACTGGCTTGAAAACCCTTTCATTTAGCAAAATTTACAAAACTCGTTAGTTTACACATAGTCAATTGCAAAAAACATATTTGGCTTAAATAAAGGCAAAGATAACAAATATCCACTCCGTAACAAGACGAAAACAAGGGGTATTTCGATGTTTATACACTGTGTGGCAAATAAGTAATGAAAGTACTATCATTATATAAACTAAGAACTTTATTTAAATTTCAGTTTCATGGATATAAAGTAATCCATTTTCACCTCTTTGCAAAGTTTTCATCGATCAAGAAAGTTGTTGGAAGAAGGCTAAAATTCTTGACTGTGTACACTTTTCAGACTGTAGGTTATAGCATGTTGGATGGCCTCAATATCACTGAAACGAACTTTTACAACAGATTTAATTTTCGAGAAAATAAAAAAATGTAAAGATCCAAATCTGGCGAGCAAGGTGGGTTTCGTGCACACAGACCAGTTTTGATACTAAAAAATCTATCACGGTAGTACGGTGTAAGCCAGTGTATTATCAACTATTCCATTGTCCTGTGACCAACAAACTGAAAGAGGTGCCCAATCAGGACTTTCAGTGTTTTTTCAACAACTTGTATGATCAATGTAAACGTTGTATGGAGTTGCAAGAGGTGGGAGAGGGGGAGGGGGGCGGGTATTCTGAATCACTGTAACTGCGTAATCAATTCTTATTCTAGATGTAATGTTAGTAGTCTCATTTCTGATTTGGCACACTGTGTACGTACTTATTATTTTGCTGATAACAGTTATTATAAATGTCCTACAGCATTTCAATAAATACTAATACAAAGTCACAATTATTCATAGCTATATGAAATAACAGTTGACTTTTTCTTTTTGAAAAACTACAGAGTTAAAAATCAAAGCAGTTAACAGTAGAAGCGCCTTTGGGGTCGTTTTGACCCTTTTCCCAATATCTCATGCTTTATTTCAATATACAGTTTCACACCACAGCTCACATTTTTCTACTTTTCCTAAAATTCTTCCAAGCGTGTTGTGACGAATTGTTACATTTCTATTTTAATTAGTAAAATAAATATTAACCCTTTAAGCGGTCAATTTTTTTACCGAAATGCTTCCAAAAAAGGCATATTTTGAAAGGCATATGATGAAATATTCCCGCTCTCTCGCTAGGAAGAAAAACCCGGATGAAAAGTATTTCAGTTACATGGACAAGCCACGCCATCTATTGAAAAATAGTAATACTAAATAGTCTCTTCACAATAATGAAATATACGGGCAAATCAGAAGAGGAAAGGAGAAAATATCGATGCCCGTACGCTATACGGGCAAACCAGTTGAGGCCAATTTTGGGTAGCACGTACACTGTACGGGCAAACCGCTTAAGGAGCTAATAGAAATACCTAAAACAACCAAAAAGAGTCATTTTGACCCTCTACTCCGGCTGTTCTAGTGTTAAAAAAGCATTTATAGATACTGATTGTATACTGATTACAGACATGTACAAAAATTACGTAAAAAATTAGTTACGTAAAAGAAAGATACGGTATTTTATTATAGCAATTAAATTTTTCCGCAGATTAAGTCTAAAATAATCCAAAATTCGAAGTCTTATACGGCCTCGTGCAAAAACTTCCCAATTAGTAAATTATGCCCCATACATTAATTAGGTGATAAACAAAATTTCAGCCTTTCATCATAAAAGTGTTCAGAGATATGAAAATACATATTGACTTAAACTACTTTTCAATGTCTCTGGAAGAGAAAACATCACATCGGAAGATTGCGTTCCAGGGACCTTTATGGAAGAAACAGCTCTTAATTATGTTTAATATTTTGCATTTAAAACGAGTCATGTTCTGTTGATAACTGCATAAAATCTTTTTAGGTATAAAGGGGATGAATGTATTGAGTAGAATAACAGAAAAAGAAGTTTAATGTTCAACATTATTAGTAGCAGAAAACAACCAATTTTATCCGCATCAAACCTCAACTGTTTAATTTATCAAAAAATAACTAAGTATAAATTGTTACACAGTTTTTCAGTCCTTAAAATTATCTCTCTATTCTAAAAAAAAGTAAAGGCTGCTGGCGCTGTCAAAGTTTGTGGACCTAACTCCTCCTAAACCGTAGGGTTTTTAGTACCGTAGAGTTTCGACTAAGGTGCCCACAGATTCGAAAAATTCCGAGGAACCTGCTAAGCTGATTTAAATTTCGAAAATCGAATTATTTTAGAAGATATTAATAAAAAACTGAAAAAATAAACCGAATGGTTGCCAGATTTGGCATAAAATCATTCATTCCTTTGCAACAAAGCGTTTCCAAGTATCTAGAATCGCGTGAAATTTACAAACATGAGTTAGAATTACGCGCATTTTACGCCAAAATAAAAACTAAATGAAATAAGTAACTCAAAATGTGTTACACAAAGTTGACAATTTTCAAGTAGTAAGTTCGTTTAGACAATTAGGAGTTTAGAATTAGCGATTATTCGTTTTTCCAAAACAGAATAACTAATATCTTGAAAATGAAAAATAATTAAAATGCAGATTATCTTAAAGCCGGTTATCGTCCAGCTGGATTATTTGCTGCCAGTAGAAATATTTGGTGGCGTTAACTATGCCATTATAGCAGTTATAATACACTTTGGATATTTGCTGGTGCGACGAGATGGTATAATTCGTGGTGTTAAGTACGCCAATCTGCAAACGATTATGTAAATGAAAATATGGATAACGGTTTTCCGGTAACCTTAAATGAACAGTAAATACAGGTTGTGAGCATGTGTAAATCGCCAAATAATGAAAAGTCGCCATTGGTGGCAGGCTATTCTATCTGTTCCGTAGCTTTTATTAACTTTAAATGTACGCAAGTCGGCAAATTCGCAAGGTGTCCAATAGATTTTACATTATTAGAAATATAGCTGAAACATATGTTCTGATTTTATTACGCTTTAGCTCCTAATTAATATAACTTTTGAATGGCAACATTAAATATCATTGTGTTTCTGAGGAGTGCAAATAATTTTTCCAGCGATTATAAGCGGAGTCCGCACTCCAGGTGGAGTATAGCTCAGGACCCGTACAACACGGATTCCCATAGCAAAATATCTTCCGTGTTATGAGGGGTAGGGGGTCTACTGTAGTGTGAAGTTTAAATTTTTATGTACCAATGAAGATGCAAGAACCAAGCAATGTGTAGCTTAGCTCAGTAACATTCTATCTGATCCAATCTTCGGGTTTTGCCTGTTGAAATTATGTCTTTTTTACGAATAAGCCCGATTAGGGGCCGAAAGCCTCATATGAAAAGCGAGCGTAGCGAGTCTGGGGGCCTTGGCCCCTAGTACTTAATTAAATAACTACTATGCACTTACATATAAAATTTTAGAAGTTCTGTTCTTTTACAATTCAAATTGAGAGAGGTATTCTTTGATTTCCATGTGTTTTAGATATATTTTTAATCCTAAGATAACATTTTTTGAAAAGATCTTAAGTGGTAAATAAATTGATCTTTTGCTTTGTTTCAATTTCATTAAATTGCATACCATCAAATACATAGCAAAATCGTAATTTTATTTATCTGCTAAGAGGAACTTTTCTAAATTGTTTTCTTAAAACTGGTAAATTGAATGGTTTGAGTTACAGCTTGGGATAACTTGTCAAATCATTATTTCCTAAAACATTAAAAAAGTTATTTTCAGTTCAACAATTTAAAAAGTTCAATCATTACAAATATTTCTAATGTTACTGAGGGTTACGGCCAATTATCCACACTAGGAATCTAAGCCGAGGGTAGGATTGCCCTCCGTGGGGGACTTTCTAAGGGGTCCTAACCCGTATTTTTGCGGGTTTCCGAGAAAACCATGGAAAACTCCAAACGGTTAGGTCGGCGGACGCGACTTGGTTTCGAACCATGCACCTTCAGTCTCCCAGCTCAAAGCGCTAGCGCTATGCCACTGGTGAGGCCCAATGCTGCTGAAAATAGCATTTGTTAATATTCTAATGTTACTAAATAATCTTTGAAACAGTACAATGTTTGGCAATTTTATATACAGGGTATTTTGAAGCTTATGGGGGGGGTGTAACAGGAGGTAGAGAGAACCAACAAAGGTTCAGAATCGCGTAGCAATGTGGGTTCGGAACGCCGTTCTATATACCTGTTTGGTTTGGTTTGTGTGGTTAAGACAACGCTACACTTGGGCGATCTGCCTAGGTGTGCCGAGGTGCCTTGGTCGGAGGGCTTTCTAAGGGGTTCTAACGCGTATTCACGTTACATTTCGAAAAAACTGGTAAAAATGCCAGATCGTTAGATCAACAGCCACGAGATGGGACCAAAACCCGGGATTTTCACACTTCAGCCGTCTACCATTTTGAGTGACTTATCCACTCGGCTATGGTGGGGCGTATGTACTTGTTAATAATCATTCTTGAATGATAGTGATATTTCTGAACATGGTTCTTCAAAAACTAATAGATCTTTCACAGAACGCACTGGACTAAAATTAATTATCAAAAGGATTGATGATTAAAGAAGAGATCATACATTTATTATACTATTGATTGTTAAATTGATTTTTAAAGTAATTAACCGGTAAATGAAAATAACGTTTCAGATCCCACACTACTATGTGTTTCTGAGCCGTATCGGTTCCATCTACTACCCCTTACATACATTCCCATTTGTATCGAAGCACACTGCATATATTGAATATTTATGCACGTCACTGTATGTGTACATTCTGAAATTTAATTTGTTTGAAATTTTGAAATATTTTTGAGTATGTAGATTAATGCTTTAACAATAGTTTTTGTGTTAAATACAAGATCTCTATAACTAGAATATTCTCATAATTACTATTGTCATCATATTTCTAACAATTAATTATTTTATGAAAAATAAAATAAAAATAGAAAACAAATCTTTTTTATCAAAACAAATACGTCACAGACCGTTCTAACTTTTAGCCAAAATCTATGATCATCAAGTTAATTAAACAAAATATGTTTATTGTAACATAGAACTGTTTTGAGTAATTGCAAAGATATCAGTAGAACACAAGATCGAGCACAATTACCCAAGCAATGGAGCTAAGTTTGAGTAACTAACCTAATAATGATGCGTCGACATGTGAGAAAATTCCCAGCAGTAGGGATGACAGACAATCATTGCTCTAAGACAATCGAAGGGAAACACTAAACCGAATTTTATAGAGCAGAAATATAATAGCATTTCAGATAACGAGTAAACTATGAGTCATGATCGTGGAATATTTTAAGAGAAAAAAATAAACAAATTAGAAAAAAATTACAATATCTTCCCATAAACACTAACAAAGATAACTGTCATAAAACATTATTGAAAAAAATTATAAAGTATATTTTAATAAACGTAAGACGCGTCAACCGATTTTGCAACGTGATTTCTGTGTTTAAGCTTTTAAGTTGAGTAATTCATATAAGGTTTGCAGCTTGTTAAAGCACATAGTTTGTAAAGGAATATTCTGAATATTTCTCCCAGAGCCAGCTACAGTCTATTCAGTGCTCAGTGCTAAAATCTTGCGATACCCCTCTCCTTCCTTATACAGGGTGTCACATAATGATTGGGAGAAATTTTAAGTGGAGGTAGGGCACATAAGGAATGGGAATCACAAGCAAAAACGCTCTTTTCCCTTGTTAGTAACCTGTGTGAACCTGTTAATAATCGCTTCGGAAAAAGAGCTGTAGTGTTTGTCTAACTTCTTAACCAAGTTTCATGGAGAAAGAGGTTGTCTCAAAATTTCATCAGTGAAAGGGAATAAAATTTTTAACTATTAATTTTAGTCACGTGTTTTCTGAGAAAGCTACATTATTTTATGACGAACAATGGTCGCAAAGTTCACTATTATTGCAGCACTGCTTCCAAAGTGATTATTACAAGCTACATAAAGACGACGTTACCGACCAAACATTTCTATGCAATTTTGGATCCTTATTACCTGCCCTACATCCTCTTTAAGTTTGTCCCAATAATCATGGGACACCCTGTACAAATTATTCATTGGTACAGTTACGGAGAAAAAGCCCACTTGCTCTTTATTTAGCCACCGTTCCTTGCACAGCAAAGTTATGTATATTATTACTTTAGATACCACATGCAAAAACCCTTAACTGGTTAAAAATTTGTGACGCAGCATTTTACTTTATAGCTCTATGAATTTTAAATATGGGTCTTAAAAATAATGATATCAAGTTTTGAGTGATGCCCTGCTGGGAATTTTAAAGACTTGCTTTTAAATTCCATTACAGTTACTTTCGTTTTATTTTCTAAAGAAGATTTACGCATTTAAGCAATGCTTTTAATTATGAAATACACTGTCAAATATATCGCACTTTCACTGAGTCTATATAATGTATTCAAATGAATTTATTTCAATAATTTAATTTATCTTTTGCGTCACGCTATCCAAAAGGGCAAGCAAAATTTTCTTATACATTGCACTTAGTTTGGTTACTATGGTACTAACTAAATATTTACGTAAACTTTACTTGCCCTTTTGGATAGCGTGACGCAAAAGATTGAAATAAATTCATTTGAATACATTATATAGACTCAGTGAAAGTGTGATATATTTGACAGTGTATTTCATAATTAAAAGCATTGCTTAAATGCGTAAATCTTCTTTAGAAAATAAAACGAAAGTAACTGTAATGGAATTTAAAAACAAGTCTTTAAAATTCCCAGCAGGGCGTCACTCAAAACTTGATATCATTATTTTTAAGACCCATATTTAAAATTCATAGAGCTATAAAGTAAAATGCTGCGTCACAAATTTTTAACCAGTTAAGGGTTTTTGCATGTGGATATCATTACTTTTTAAGGGTATGGTCAGAAGATAATAAATTAGATTCAAGGGTGAATTTCGGAAGTTTGCTTGACACTAAGTTATGTAAATTAATATAGAAACCTGTTTTCATGCAGTATCAGAGTATTTGATTAAAAAAGTCACAGCAAGTTCTTTTGTAACATGTAACAGAAAATTGACATATTTTTGTTAGAATTTTATAATAAGAGACATAATACTGATTATAATCAATAATTTTTTGAGTAATTTTCTATTTATAATTTGGGTCGAGTATAGATTAGTATCCCTGCCACCATCTTTGATTTTATTTCATAAATTTGCATTCAGTTTAATGCTAAACGTAAGTTAACTTCTTTACTATAATTATATAACTATTGGGCCCCATCAGTGGCCGAGCGCATAGCGCTCTGAACTGGGAGACGGAAGGTGCCTGGTTCGAAACCAAGTTGCGTCCGCCGACCTGATCGTTCAGAGTTTTACGTGGTTTCCTCCAAAACAGCGTAAATACGGGTTAGGACCCCTTAGAAAGACCCCCACGGAGGGCACCCCACTCTCGGCTTAGAGCCTACGTGTAGCTATAATCGGCCGTAATTATAGAATAACAACAACAATATATAACTATTGGTTCTATTGTTTTAATGCATTGTGATTCATTAATTTGCATTCAGTTTAACGATAACCGTAAGTTAAGTTTCGTTAAAATTATTAATTTAATAATCTCGTTCTTAATTAATGTAATCTAGTTACTCATTCTATTATTTTAATGCAATGTAATCTATTAATGCAATGTTTGCTTTCAGTTTAAAGCTATCTCTAAATTAAATTTTTAACTATTATGATACACTAAGTTTTTAACTAAGTTAATGATACATCTCAAAATTGTTGATTAAAATAATTAATGAATATAATCATTAATAAAATAGAAAATTACTCAAAATATTGTTTATAATTGGTTTTATGTCGCTTTTTAGAAAACTAACTTCATACTATGTTTTTTTATCAGTTGATAATTTCATTTTTTTAGAGAACGTTTAGATGAACTACCAGTTTAAGAATAAGGGTCTTGCGCGGTTACTTTCTTAGTGCTTCTGAAGCGTATTTACGTTACATCGTGAGAAAAACCGTCCAAAACTCCGATTTTTTAGATTATCAGCCATCCGGTAGACCAGAACCCTGGACATTTATACTTCAGTTATCTACCATCTTCAGTATCTTATCAACTCGGCTCGGGTGGACACAACATCTTGTTTTAGATGCCATCTCCGTCCTTCAAATGTCTAATACAAAATATAGTGCATGTATAAATTTAGATTAATCAAATTTCTATCTGAAAAGTATTGAACAAAATTTTAAATCTGGTAATTAAAGGAATACAAAATAAAAGTGAGAAAAACCTAAGATTTGGAAAAAATATTGGTTTTAAAATTATAATTCAATAATTTCAATAAATTTTATATATACATGAAGAGTAAAAGAATTATTATTAAAACTAGTTAGTATGCAAAACTACTATTTATTTTCCTTTGTATACTAAATAATTATTATTAATTAATTATGTGAGGTTTCTGAAGAGAAAAAAAAAATTTCATTGAAATATTAATTACATATGTAATTTTCCAAATAGAATTAATAATATTAGAAAAATAAAGACTTAATTTAATTAGAAATAGCTATCAAAATACTAGGGAAACGAAATACTTAAAGAAAAATTAGGAAGGAGTTTTACCAAAAAATACTTAAATTATTTTTTTAATTCAAAGTCTTAACTATTTTTAATTATTAATTATAGCAAAATAAATTACAGAAAAAATAAGTAAAGTATATAATAATCTGTTATTATTTTTTAAAATGAAATAAAACAAAAACGACAGTAACATAAAGCTCATCTCGCAAAAGTGCTACATCGGGTACAGAACCTAAGTTTTCTGGACAGAACGCGGAAGCGCTTCGCACCAGCTGTCTATGAGTAAACTGGTTTAGGATATAAAGTAACTTGTACAAATCTTGTCACGGATTTACAGCACTGTGTTCCTACTCCCTGCCTTGTTCACCGCCGTTGAAACAAGATCATTTTCCGTATTTCCTTACGCGGGTTAAATAGTTCCCTCTTTTAACTGGATTAAAAAAAAAAAAAAAAAAAAAACGAGTTTTCCTAGCTTAACCGGCGACGTCACTCATCGAATTTGGCACCGATTAAAATCATATATTAATTGTAAAAAATTCGTTAGAACGGATTCCGAGATCCAGATGAGACACTTTTGAAAATAGAAAAGTTAGCTGTATATATAAGTGCCGCGAAGTTTTACGGTTGGTTGGTTGGGCTGGCTGCGTCACTCGTAGAAACTGCCGTTCTACATGATAAAGTACACTTTAATTTGCTGCTCATAAAATTTTTACTAAGGGCCGTCTTCATATTTGATTCTGCAACAACTTCGTTTTTGAAAATATCAACACCCACTTTTGACTTAAAAAAAGAAAACCCTCCAAATTATCATAAATATAAATTTTCATGAATTTTCTGTTATAATATCCGGAGATATTGCGAATTCTTTACTGCCCGATTTCTACAGGGGCTATCTTAAAATTTAGAACGGTATATAAAGTTCTGAATTTTTCTCCTGATTACAACACGGAAATTAAAATACTTATTACTTACAAGGTAAATAATATTTCTAGTTTTAAAACTTTTCGTACTGAGCATGAAAAAAATAATTTCACCTATCATTTCGTTCAGTTTCAAATCGGCAATTAATAGTTGAATTTTCAAAATGATTAAGCTAATGCATTATAGAATATTGCATGTTAAAAAACTTTCTTTTACTCATAAATTTCGAAAACAAATTATTTTTTGAGAAATTTAATTTTTAAAATAACTATTTTGATGTTTTGCATTAGTTTTTAATTACATGACGAACCAAAAATATTGACTTGAAATCACAATTTAAATTTATTCGAAGTAGCAGAATGCGTTAATTATTATTTAGCTTCAGTTAAAGAACTTTTTATTTATATTTTATCTGATCCTATATTTATGAATTGTCCTTTAGGCTCGCCGTATTATTCGAGGGTAAGTTGAAAAATAAGTTTCCCCTGTCGACTGTGGTCAGAGTTGTGTATGAAAGCCAAAAAATAGAATGAGACATTAAAGATATGACATACCTTTATTTTTCCACATAGGTACCAAGTACATTGAGACATTTGTCATATCGCTTTTGTCATATCGCCCATAGCCGTTTAACGCTTCTTCCATATGCAAAGCCCTGAATTTTTCTTGGAGGACTTTTTGAAGCTTATCAAGCGATATGACAAATGTCTCAACGTACTCGTACGAGAATAATAAATTAAAGGTATGTCATATCTTTAATGTCTCATTCTATTTTTTGACTTTCATACACAACTCTGACCACAGTCGACAGGGGAAACTTATTTTTCAACTTACCCTCGTAATATCTATGTATATATAAATACGCTAAAGAAAACCTTTGTGTCCCTTTTGCAGCACATTGCACGAACGGATGAGCGTGAAATTCGGCGCAGTTAAAGTTCGAATTGAGGTGGTTGTGCAAATGTTAAAATTTTTGTGTAATATGCTAATAAACCGTAAAAAAAAATTGGAGAAGTAAATTGGCGAGCAATATTTAGCTCCAAGTCGGATGATGGTTCCATTGTTGTGTCCATTTTGAAATTACAGCATTAAGTTAAAACGATCCAATAGGCCCAGACAGCACAGCAAACTTGCATCAGACTTTCAGTAAGCTTGATTTATCAAGTCAATAAACTTGAATTAAGCTTGAAAATTTCAATCGTGTAAGCTTAATGCAAGCTTGAATCAAGTGTTCAACTTTACACTTGCGCAACTTGCATTAAGCTTGACATAGCAAGCTTGAATCAAGCTTGAGATAGCAAGCTTAATTTCAAGCTTAAAAAATTTTCCCAAAAAAAAAAATTTCCTAAATACACGGGGCGCCCGTCAGCGAACTCGCCCCACATATTTAATTTTTCCACGCATTTCCCCCTCTACGCTGAAATTTCAAGTTATTTTAATCTGTTTTTATCAACTTCCGCAGATGTGACTCGAGACCTAAGGTTTGGGAAGCCAGCGTCCTAACCACTCAGCCAACGTGACTTGCGCTGATATGACTAAAGTTTGAAGTGACTGTTATGGTTATCACGCTGTTTTCTGGCGAGTTTGATCAGTGGCCGATGCCGATTTGTTTCTTTTATTTTTCCATGGGATGAATCAAAATTAAAATAATGTTATGTGTGATTTATAGACTCTACTAATAGGGAAATAAGCATAATATAAACTTAAAAGCAGCACACGTTTTAAAACTTTAAATATAGCGACGACACTCATGTTGGGCAATATTGGCCAAAATCGAGGCAAACGACTGATTTTGAAATCAATTTCGTAGTATAATTGTATTTTATTGTGAAGAATTTCAATATTTGGAAATATAGAATCTTTTTTTTTTAAATTCTATGGTCAAGATCATTTATGACCAGGGGCTTAGCCAAGGGGGGGGTTAAGGGGGTCATAACCTCCTCCCATGAGAAATTTTTTGCCATACAAAATGTATATTCTTCACTACATTATCACACATATGTATACATATATATGAGTTGCAGTAGTCAGAACCCCCCCATGAAAAATTTCTGGCTACGCCCCTGTTTATGACGGATGATAAATTATTTGTTATGTGGATGTGGCTTTCCAAATCAAGCAGTAATCAAGTTGTATTCAAGCTTGACATTTCAAATGACTTCTCCAAGCTTGCTGCAAGAGTAAAATGAATTCAACTGTCAAGCTTGTATTAATATGTCAAATTCAAAGAAATGTCAAGCTTGATTTAAGCTTATGTGCTGTCTGGGGGGTTATAATATTCCAACAAAATTTGCAAAAATTGAAATTGTTCGCCAGTTTAGTGAAAATATTATCGAAATACACCAGCAATCAATAGGAGATGAAAATAATATTACATTGTTGATAATATGGATTGTTGGTTGTACGTCGATGGAAATATTTCCGACAAAACATACTCTCGGATAGCATATTGAAGTCAGTTATTTTAGCCCTTAAAAATGATGATTGTACTTTTGTTAATATTGATATACTTCATCGAATACATGGCGAACTGAGAACATATCATACCTACGATAAAATAATTTTCCGTGATGACAGTAAAATCAATAATTACCCAGTAGATTTTTTGAGTTCTTTGACTGTTAATGGTTTGGCAATTTTCCGTCATCCGATAAAAAGCCAAATAATTCAAACCTACGTCAATCGCGAACAAACCTCACGATAATCACTGAGCATCATCTCCAGTACAGAGTTCTTTCATACGCATTTTTCTATTTAATTCCATATGTTTTTCTCATTTCCATATTTTTAACAAACGATTAATCCAATAAACATACAAATTTCTTTTTAGTATATTGATACTTTTATACATTGGAATTTTTATATAAGCACATTTTTTGTATACTGATTAACATTTTCGGCTTTGTTTTGTGGAACGACGATGCTTTACAAGTAGTCTTTTAATGTCGCCGAGAAAAAATTGTTGGTGGGATTTAAGCCTGGCTAATCGAAAAGTACCATCGTTTGCAACCACATATGTTAGTGTTGAAAGTTAATAACATAGTTTTACTGATCAGAACCGAAAATTACCATAGTTTGCCACCACATATATTATCTTGAAAGTTAATTGTATGGTTTTACTGATTGGAAACTTAAATAATACAAAGGGACGAGGCTCAATTGCACCCGTGCCAACAGTTATCAATCAAGTCGAGGGGCGAGTTGCAGCGGAATCCATATCTTGCTCCCCTTCGAAAATGTACTACCACTGGTCTCTGCGACACCCAAAAAAACATCACTGGGTCCGGCTATCGCTGTAGGGGGCCCCTCGAAAATATGCTACTGCTGGCCCTTTGCGAGACCCCAAAAAACATCACTGGGTCGGCGGTCGCTGTAGAGATTCTTCGAAAATTGCTACGTCTGTCCCTTTGCGAGATCGCAGGGTTCCTTAATGATTGTCCCCCCTCCGTTCAATTTCGCGGCCGTGGATTAAATTTATCAGTGGTGCAACTCGCCCTTTTCTCCTTTCGCCCGGTGCAACTAACCTATTTCCCTACAAAGGGAACAAGAATGCGCATCAAGTTTATGCCCTGTAATTGCTATTGATTATGAGGCTTTAACTGGAATCGCATGCAGTAGGAAAATTTGGATTCCAAATATATGGATAATTCGGAATAAGTCCCACGTACAACATATTCCGGAGCTGTTTTGTCTTTCACTTATCTCTCTAAAGAAACCAATTTCCAGTTATACCAGCATTTGCGATGACAATAAGTAAGTCTCGGGGGCAAATCTTCGAAAAAGTTTGAATATTATTGAGGTAGCCAGGTTTTATACATGGCCAATTGTACGTCGTAGAAAAGTAGTGTTCGATCCTTCCAAGGTTTGAGATTTTATATTAATTTTTTATTTAAATTTTAGGTACTTTGAAAAAGTCAGACGTAGCCTGTGTAAACTTAAACTGTGTATCCTTGACGAAACCTCGCCAGCATCGCAATAAAATATATAAATAAATAATAAAATAAACAGGCAAATGTCAAAAAAAAGCATTGCCGCTTTTTAAATATGGCTTAGCCAAGTTATACCTCATACCTCTTATCCTTCACAGTTTTCAAGTAACTGGAAAATTAATGCACAATGACGTATTTGTACACGCTCGCTGCTGACGTAACAGAACAAAATGAAAAAACGTTATAAGCAATGATTATAGAGGTATAAGCAATGATTATATAGAGGTTTAATATATAACGGTCGAATTTCGACCACTGGGTGACCGCTAGTTAGTATTAAAACTGCTAACATAATAGTACAAAATACCATATTGTTGTTACTTTGAACAGCCATTGAACATTTTAGAGTTCTGATAATATATCAAGATTTTTCATCCTAACATATCTTACAATAGTTAATACTAATAATCTCTGAGTAATAAGACAGTGGTATTTCTCCAAATGGGCTTACATTTTTGTAACTTTTTACCTTTTACACATACACATGACCATTTTCTAATCAGTTTTAAATTATAATTGACTATTTTAAAGGTTCTTTTAGACATCTAATGTTTTGCCCGAAACAATGCCAAGAGCTAGAGGCTATTTTCTGCTCGCCTGACATCTATACTCAATCATTTGGGAGAGCTTCTAATTATTTTGTAATAAGATTTATTTACACGATGTATACACTATTAAAATCACTTCACAAGTTTCAATCTAAAAGTTTGGAGGAAATTCTATTCTTTGAAGGGAGCGTTTTTCGCTCCCCACAACCGATCTGTTTACTTTCCGACTCGAAGAAAAAAACGTACTCTTTCCTGGCGTTGCCACATACGTTAAACTTACGAAATAAAATCTCGCTTTGGCGACAGTTTTCAGCTCACCTGACTAATACAAGCATGAAAGTTACTTGGAATTATTTCATGTAATTTAAATAAATAGAGATAATTTTCATGTAATAAAAATATGAAAAAAGAGGTTTTTTCTAAAAAAGTGACATATTTGAGAAATGACTCCCGAAAAGCAGAATCAAATTTTACTAATCTCCATTTTATTTGCTTCAAACTTTAATACTCTTTAATTGCGCCATCTTTCACCAGTTTTCTGAAGAATAAATCTAATTTACATTATAATTTTTTTCATAACTTTAAAACAAATTGACACTTCATAAATTGATATATTCGGTCCTTTACTCACCAAATTAAGATTAATATATAAATCAACTATGAAAGTAAAAATATGAAATTTTTCATAGTCATGTAAAATTTCCTTCGCAACTTGACTAAATATCTATTCATATTTTTTCGAATACTAATATCAGACTTCATAGTAAATAAATTATAATATTATTAAATTATGTTTTGGCGTTTTAATTGTACTAGTACGCATAAAAATCACCTTTTTTATGCAATATGAAATGAGATATAAATTAAAGTTAGATAAAATGTTTTAAAGCAGGGGAAGGGAGATTTCACAAGCTCATAGCTCATTAATTCTTAGTTCAAAAAAATTGAAAATTGGTTTCCGGAGTTAAATAAGATAAATTTTTGAAATAATAAATGAAAATAAAGTGTGGCCATTGAAAATATAAAGTTGGGACGTATTTAAAAATGTTATTTCCTTTTTGTACTGGAAAACAGGGCAACTTTATGATATACCATTGATCATTGTTTATCACCAACGTACACAATCGTATACAATGACTTCAAACATAATGGTGGCCTCATAATAGTAGTAACTAGCTGCTATAGAAGTACAATGTTCAATGGGAAGATTTCAATCGAAGTTTTTATCGTGATTAAAACTTAACGATTTTCCTTGATAAAGTCATTGTACCTTCTTTTTCCTTTTTGTTATAATTATTACTATTATTATGTATTTCAATAAAACTGAATGGAACAAAAACGTTCTAACATAAACGATTTCTAAAATTTATGAAGTATTATATTTTTGTGAAGCATATTTTTTTCATTTCATTTGTTGCCATTAAAATACTTTAACTCCATTTTCAAGTTTGTTTCCACATTTTACATAGGCTCAATATTCGGCGCTTTCATTTTTATCATTTTGCTGTCATACACTGAGCCCAAAGATAAACATTCATGAATCTTCGCCTATGGATAAAGTTACTTGAAATCTTTTGTTTGAAATTGCATCTAAAAGCTTTAAACTCCTTTTAGTAAATGCCGATTCGCGAGATCTAAATAAATGAGCTTCTGGGTAACTACCAACATTATATACTTGAGATCTGAGCAGGTGGCTCTGCTTTGAATTTCTGAAGTGTTTGGGCTGATATGAAATTGCTTCAAACCCCTCATTTTTTAAGACTTACCGTCAAAATTTCATTCGTGCTTTGATTATTTCACATATTGATTTTAGAAACGTTCCGTTGGGAGAATTAAAGAGTTACAATTTGTCATATTTTCATGAAGCGATAGTAACTTGAGCATTAAAAAGAATGCTTGTGTGAAGCTTGTAAGAAAGACTTGTGAGCAAAAGCCTACATTTATCTTCCGAGTGAAATCCAAATTATTTTATTAATTTAAAATAAAGTAGACTGTATTGAAGTTCAAATTTAAATTATACAAATATTATTCTTGAAATGTCAACTGTGTAAAAAGATTCTGCACATCAATGCAAAACTTTAATAAGAATCTTCATTATAAACTAAAAGCAGAGTTTCTGTTTATTAGAAAATATAGTAGACTGCTATGCAGTGAAAAAAAATTCATATGCAATTGCAAACATAGTCCGCTTAGTTCGACCATTTTATCAAAGGACTAGCATCAAAGTAACCGAATATCATCAAATGGGCCAACAAAATTATGCTTTGCCAACGTATTCCTCAGAAGAGAAAGGGCTAAGCTGACGGATTTCTACTTTAAACAAGAGCGTTAGTAAATTCAGCAAAGATGTAAAACTCAAATGCATACTAAGAATCTACAAAATACATATTAATATTCCAGAAAAGAAGAGAGAATGAAATAAAAAAGATTTATTTACTACGCTCAATATAAAATCAAGCACAATCCGTGGCTGCTTTTAGCACAATTTTAATATTTCGACTTTCACAACTTATTCAGTTTAACACATACGCCATAGTTGTGATCTTCTAATCACATATGTATTACACAGCTCAATTATTTACAAATACAAATGATATGCAGAGTTACTTAATTTTATCTATTTTTATCACATTTACGGAATTTGGGAATATCAGTCAGACATTTAGACAGGGAGAAAAAATTCTGATTATAAAAATTTTGTTAACTAGAATTCATGTTTCATGGACTCCCTGGCTGCCAATCTGTGACTTCGCAGTCTGCGGATCTCAACATAGGGACTAAATCTATGGACTGACTTACACATGAAATAAATATTCATATGGAACTCTTCATAAATAATAAGTACCGTCAACTGGGACAACTTTGGTCCTTGCGGGGTTACAAGGGTCCAACACAAAAAAGAAGTTTTACTGAATAAACAATACGAGATAAATATTAGTTTTGGGGCTTGAAAAATTTTTTGTAACCAGTTTGAGGATAATTAAATAGTTTGAAGGTAAATTTAATTATTTTTTTACTGGCAATACTGGAAGTTTTATGTAAAAATTTATTTGCATGTAAAGATTTTTATCCTCCATATTTTTTCATCTGAGGTAACATGGAAAAGAGTTAAGAAGGCAAGTGTATAAATATTACCTTTAGTAACCAGTTTCCAATGTTCAATCATAGTTTGTCTTTTTATTTATTTTTTTAACAGCCTTTTTCGTGTTTGACCAAATTAACCCTGCAAGGACCGAAACAGACTCGGTATAAAAATACAGCTTTTTCTATGAAACTAACTAAACATAAACTAACTTCATTAGCTAAAAAAAGTGACTCGGTTACTAAATTAATCGCTATGGGAGATGAAGTAGAGGCATTACAAAATAATTTCCAAATATTTTTGTTTCCTTAAAAAAATTCAAAACATTGGCGACGTCTTCAGTTCTATTTGACGTACAGACATAAAAAAGGTGTCGTCTTAACTCGATAATTGTTCTCCTTTATTTTGTATAGCAAATTATTCATAAAAGCTCAAAACTATATTTCGATTATTTATCATTTTTCATTTTAATTAATATTTAGTAAATCGCTTAAAAAACTAGCAACATATAGCATTTGTTTTCACTAGAATCAATATACTTAAAAATTCTGGGGGAAAAAAATTCGGATCTAATTGGTTTACATGGGTGGATTAAAGGAGGGGGAACGGAGGGGTCCCCGCCCCCCCCCCTCGAGATAAAGGAAATTAATGTAAGAGATCCTACTTTACTTCCAAAAAATGGATGTATATGTCAAACTTCTAACTAGCCGCCCCCACCGACAAATTAACCGCCCTCCCCCCCGACAAATTTGCATTAATCCGCCACTGTTGGTTTATTACTTTTGGAAATGTGAGCCTATTTGTTAAAACCAAACCTGAATGTACAGAGGTTTGATTCTACTGTTAGTCGCAAGACCACAATTTTATTGAGAACAATCATTTTCTAACTCCGCTCAATACTTACTTTAAAGAACTGAAATTTTTATATCTGGTGTAACTGAGGTCAGAAAACCGATCGAACCAGTTTAAGAAAATTTTGAAATATCTAATACAAAACAAAGTGAAAAACGAGTATGTAGCTAGCCCATCAAAAAAGATTAAATTTAAATGCTATCGCATAAATCTCTAAACTGTAAATATTAGTAGAAATTTTTAACATTTGCCACATTTAATGCATGCTGCTTAATTTTGTTGCATTAATTTCGATTATTCAGAGGAATTAGCATTGTACATTTAATAGCACACACACATATCTTAATATTAAATTTTCATTACTTCTTTTAATACAGAAGGTTTTGTCTATCTCTCAGGGACGGCCCGACAAGGTAAGCAAGGTAAGCATCGTATCTGGGCGTCATTTCGAACTCAAAAACTGAGAAAAACTTTATTTGGAGCAGTGGTTCTTAAACTATGGGCCACGACCCACTGCTGAGTCGCAGGAGCAATTTCGGTGTGTAGCGAAAAGGGCTAGGGATGGACGCGAGACGACTTTTTGCGAGACGAGACAGAGATTTACAGCTTTTTTGCGAGACGAGACAAACATTTTTAACATTATGATATAGGGATTTTTGCGAGACGAGACAAGCTTTTCGGCTGTTTTGCGAGACGCGAGACACCAATTTTTCGTCTCGCGTCCATCCCTAAAAAGGGCGGGGAAAAGTAAACTTGTTTTCAATGTAAGGAAAGAGCTTTTAATTTAAAGAATCCAAACAAAACTTCCATAGATGAAGGAAATTTTATCGCTACCAAGTACAAAGTTAATAACTAAATATATTTATAAAACCTGTGTTGTATTTTAGATAGCCTCTATTTGTTATAATTATGTAGCAATGGGTCGCGAAAGAAAATTTCTAGGTGAAGGTAGGTCCCACGACAAAATAGCTTGGGAATCACTGATCTAGAGCATGAAATGGGGCTCCTTTTTTACGTATGCAGAGGGGCACCACGTACTCTAGGGCCGTCCCTGCTAGCTCTCGTAATTTTTAATATGTATTCTCTGTTTTTTTCAGATCATTATATCATATTTTAAATATATGTGCAGGCTTTATTAAAGTTTATCTATCTTTTAATTTCAAAACCTCTTTTTTCTTCGTACTCAGATGTCTGATTATCTGTTTTGAATAACTGCTTAGTTCTGTTATGAACAAATAGATAAATAAATGAGAAGTCAGTGATATGCTGTTACATTTTCCGTGTAACATTAGGGTGGTCATAAGAAATCAATTTTCCAATTTTTGTGGGGGCACCCCCAAAAAGTTGCCAATAGGCTACAAAATGAGATTGGTAAAGTTTCAGCTCATTTTCATAATATTAACCCGTGCCGCATTGAGGTTAAAGTTTAGAAAAACCGCGGTTTTTCGCTAAAAAAGCAGTAGATCATAAAATGGATAAAATCGAGTCTAGAAACATAATGTCGGTCTCTTTTTTAAAAAAAACTTCCTGTCTCGATGAGCCACACGTCACTTTTATGTAAAAACTTACAGATTTAACCTTCCAAACGGTTGTGATGTAAAATCCCGTCCACTTTATTCCAGGTTTCACTGCAATTCATCTTTGATATTATTCATTTATAACACGGAGATATCATAAAATATGTTTTGATATTGAAGCTTGTATGTAATTTAGGAGCCTTTTTTTAATAATTGCAAATCTTCCTATAAATTTTTTTTATATAATTTCAAAATTGCATGCAAATTTTACCGAGAAAGCAACTTAAGATTATTTGCCCATTTCCAAAATGCTCAGAGGGTAACATTCGGATCATATCTAGTCCAGAAAAAAATCATATATCTATGCTTTTTTCAGGACCGATTCCTAAAAGTTGGCTTTTTTATGAAAATTCAAAAAATTCTATTTCATCTTTCCTCCTTTCGTTTTTTCATTTTTTCTTTCTTTCTTTCTTGTGTACAAAATAAAGGTTTTAATAAAAAAAATTCTGAAATTAAAGAAAAATGAAATTTCAGGAAAAGAATTAACAGAATATAAGATCAAAGAAGGCATAAAATTGAGAACGACTAACGTTCAGATATACTTGATTGTTAAAGCTATGTATCAAAAAGAAGCACATTATAAAGAAAATAAATTATTATTGTTTACAATTTTTTGTTAAAGTAGTAAGGCTTAGATAATGTAGCTTTCGAAGAGTCTGGAAAAGATTTTCTACATTCGGATACTACCTATAGTAAAAACTGATTTTTTTTCTTCATCCTTAGTTAAACAGGAATTGAAAACTTGGATTAATTTTACTCCCCTTTCAGCTGAGTCATTAAAAACCTTAAAAGCTTCCACAGTTTTTTTTTCACCATACATAGGGATCAGTGTTCAAAAATTGCATATTAAAATTAAATCTGTTTTTAAAAAAATACTGTTTGAGATAAAATAAAAAAAATCAACTTCTTTGTCCAATAAGTGATCCACTTCAACATTGTTGCTCTTACATCTTTATCATCATCATCATCATCATCATCATTTTCAGTTTTAAATGCAATTCATTTTACAGCCATGCTTATTTTGACTTTTTTTGCCAAAGTGTTATCAAAAAATGAAAATGCTACTTGCTCCAAGTTAAGATTCCAAAGATGGCTTATTTGCAGACTCTTTATCAAATTTTCAGAACTGAACAAGTGATTTTAACAATTTTAAGTCTTGATTGGGGCTAAAGTCTGAGTGGGAGCGTTGAACCATTCCTTTACATAAATATTTATTATGAATAAATGTCTGTAATACATCCTTTTCTAAATCTGTTAATGAGACCTGATGTCTGAAAAGAAGTATTTAGAGAAAATAAATTGCCTCTTAGGCATCCACCTGGCATGATGAACAACACGAGGTACTCGGAAAGAAACTCTTATTTTGGGGAGACTCCTATAAAAATTAAATAATGTTGGATTAATTCTTTATAGTTATCCCATAGCTGTTTTTTTTTCTCAAATGTTCTGCAAGAAAATTTGAAATTTCTTCCAAATTTTGTATTTTTTATATCATAGTTGATGAAGATGATTTTTTATGTTATAGTTGATGAAGTCTGAAGATGAAAATCTTCAATATCAGTTTTGTAATTTGTCTTGTCCAACTTGGACCACGCAGTCTGATTTTTTTTTAAATATCTGCATGAGGAGCAGTAGTTTTGCCCACTTTGCAATCAAAACAGATTTTAGGATGATTTCTAAAATATGGTAGCGACAAGGTAAATATAGAAGATTTCGATCCTCCTATTGCTGCAGCAAAAAATGCACGTTCCCCTAAGGCAACCAGTAGTATCAAAACACATTGCCTGGATTTTACACTCATGTCCATAAATTAAGGATAATGAAGTTCAGGCAAAGAAAGAGAAATAAGCAAAACAAATTTGACTTATTTGTAAAGTCTATTTATTAAACAAAAGGTAAAGAGCAAAAAAGATGCTATATGTTTGACATAATTAATAAAAATTGCAAGTTTTGCTCCCTTGACCAAATTTCAAAAAGAATCTATTTACATAAAACAGTATAACATGGTTAGTAGGATGGTTAATACGGAGTATGTCTCCCGGACGATGCAATACAGGCCTGACAACGCCTAGGCATGCTGAGTATCAAATGATCAATCTGATCTTGGGGAATATTACACCACTCATCAAGCAATGCACTCCGAAGTTCCGGTAGACAGGTGGGAGGGGGTTGACGGGCTGCAATTCGTCGGCCAAGCATATCCCACACTTGCTCTATTGGATTCAAGTCCGGTGAGTATACTGGCCAATGCATACGGGTGATATCCTCCGATTGAAGGCATTCGTCTACAATGTTTGCACGGTGAGGACGGGCGTTGTCATCCATAAACACAAATTCAGCACCCATGGCGCCCCGAAACAAACGTACATGTTGTTCCAGAATGACATCCCGATAGATGTGGCCTGTCATCGTTATACTCTGAACATGCAGGTCAGTTCTGGAACCAAGAATAATTCCTCCCCAAACGAGCCATCCTGCACCACCGTAACGGTGTCTTTCAATGGTGTTCTCTTGGTGGTAACGGGTACCTGGCGCTCTCCAGATGAATGTCCGGCGAGAATCAGACTTCAAACTAAACCTGGACTCGTCGGAAAACATCACACAAGACCACTGTTGCGGTGTCCACAATGCATGCTCTCTACTCCAGGTTAATCGCAGGCGACAGTGAGTTGCAGTAAGTGGAACACATCTGACAGGCCTACGAGCATATAGACCAATGTGCCCTAAGCGTCTGTACACGGTCTGCCTTGAAACTGTCGTACCGGTAGCTGAAGAGAGCTGACGAGACAGGTCTTATGCTGTACTCCATCTGTTTCTTTTGGCAGTAACTGCCAAATAGCGGTCCTCATTCGGCGTTGTAACTCGGGGGCGACCTGTGCTGTAACGTCTACTCACATTACCATCATCTTGGAATCGTTGCCAAAGCCTGGAGATGACACTCTGGGCGATTCCAAGTTCTTCGGATACTTCCAGCTGGGTACGTCCACATTCAAGTCGTCCGATAATTCTGCCACGTAAAACATCATCCAAATGCCTCCTTTGTACCATAACTATGCGGTTTTTGCACTGAAAGGCTTTCACAGCGCTTGTGAACAATTTTACTTCTTTGCCACCATTCCTTATATACCCCTCTCTTACACTCTCGTCATTGTGACGTACTATCCACGCCATCTGGTGGTTTCCTGTAATTTGCATATTCTTCTTCAAGATGTGTGTGATCATTCCACAGGTGAAATTTTTACTTTAGAGATCAATTTCTGTGTGATTCTGAATTATCCTTAATTTATGGACATGAGTGTACCAACTGCCTCCCATTATCCAACTGCTGAAAATACAGCTTTTATCTGAGTTATTCTCAGACATAAATATAAATATTTCACGAACTGTAGTTTAAGTTATGAAAATTCTTTACTTATTTCTTGTTTTTTGATCCAAATAATACAAGAAACCGTCAAAATTATTTAAAATACTTAATTTGTCTTTTTTTCACTAATTTGACAAAAATGCAGATTTTGCTGGTACAATTCACAAACTGACCTAAAAACACTGAATGTCATTAAATATCGGTTTTTTTTTAGAGTAAAAGTTCAAAACAACAACATTTTTTTATGAAATAAAACAAGAACCAGGTTTGTAGAGCAAATAGTTTATACTAAATGAAGGGAAAATTAGATATTTTCGGCAAAAATCGTAATTTTTCAAGAATTCAGCCTCGATGCGGCACGGGTTAATCTTATGCAATTGAGCTAAAACTTTACCAATCTCATTTTCTAGTCAACTGGCAACTTTTAGGGGGGTGCTCAAAAAATAACATTTAAAAAAATTTTCCCCATATAACTTGATATAACTTGTGACCACCCTAGTACAACATTTACACCAATTACGTCTTGTTCTAATCATAATGTTGCATATTTAAAAACTTTCCAGAATTCTTGCCGATTTAATTACTCAGATCTGAGGGATAATATTTTATTCTGTTGATTTCAAGTTCACTTGGTTTCCTTTTAAATAGTTTCTCCCAATGAAGGTGCAGAAATTTTCCTTGATACTTAAGCTATGTAGATAAAGTTTGTTCGCTGCTTAAGTTTTATCCAATCAGATAAAATAATTATTTCATTTATGTATCTGGAAATATTTCATTTGTCATGTTTCATCATAAAAGGAAATTTCAAAACCAGTACGCAAGTTAAAATATCTAAATACTTTGAGAACTTTTCTTCGAAAGCTTTAAGAAACATCACATTTTAAAAGTAGTAAGGTAATTTTAGTAATGGATACTCAATACTTGAAATAAAATGGCTAGATTGTACAAAAATACTAAATAATTGCAGTTTAAACTCATTATTTAAATTATTCATTCAATTTAATGAAACAGCAATAGTACTAAATTAAAGTGCATGCATTGTTCTAAAGAATTAAATGAAATGTTATGGTTACGAAAATAAAAAAGTCTTAGAATTTATTAAAATATGTATTACAAAAAAAAAATAAATTCAGAATGCTTCAACTTGAATAAAATACCATAATTTAAAGAATATTTACTCAATAAACAATCTTCTAGTACAATCTAAGACTAATGCTTATAAGGACAATACTTAAGAGTTCCATAAAAATCATATCATATTTCAGGTTCTTTCAAAAATTTAATGCCTATTAGGTGTATAAAAAATAGTTTATACATTAAAAATAATAAACTACTTTTTTAAAATACAAAACCCTGTTTATATAAATGATTTTTACATTTACTCTATTTAGACTATCAACTTAATTTATACTCTTATTCTGAGAAACGTTTCTTCGTTTTAGAAACACCCTTTTGCAAAATGTGTGATGTGTAAGTTTCCCCGGTTCCTTAAAAGTTCTGGAAAAATCTCACAAAATCAATTTTGTAGTGTATGATATACAGTAATACTCTGAACTTACGCGATAGATAAGACCGAGCCATAACCACATAAAGGCCATTCATTGCCCACACAGAGCGCTTCCTGCCGTTACGATGTATTTGAATGGGGATATTTGGCCGCGTCTTACGCCGGGCGACAGAGGCGATAGTGGGACTGTCCTCTACCAAACAATAGAGGGGGGAAATGTGAAACCGCAATATTATACACGGTCTCCCATTACCTTTTGTCGGTTTAATACCGGAGTATCTCCCTCTTTCTCTGCGGTGGTGAGAATTGGCCAAGCGGCGAGCGGTTCCCTCTCGATGTGGAAAGCGGCCTTAAGTTGGATTCGAATAAGTCGGGGTATAATTTCACATATTACCTCCGTGGGCCGGAGACTGAAGAAAACAATAATCTAGAAAAACAAACTAGTAAAATCTTAATTAATACATACATATAGCAAATGATATTATTAAAATCGTAAACCGAAACTTATTTTGGAAGTTAACAAAAGACGAATCAAAGAGATTTAAAAAATCGTGTAACTGTGGATTCACGTAGTCGGGGTAGCGTAGGTTGAGGTATTACTGTATTTTTTAAAAAAGATTACAATTTCACTACACTGGCCATTAAAATTGCTACAGCTGGAAGAAATGTAGATAACAAAATAATATTTATTGGACAAATATATTGTACTGGAAATAACAAGTTGTTATCGTCGATTCAAATAAAATCCAATACAAGAAACTTCGGACTGTAAACACAATTTGCACTTTATTGGGCATTGGAGAGAGATCACTTCGCCTCCCACGTAAGAAAAGCGCGAAGTGAATGGTTTCGAGAACACACTGGTGTTTACTGATGAAGCCACGTTCCACTTATGTGGCAAAGTTAATCGCCATAATTTGCAATTTTGGGGCACGTGTAACATTTGAACATCGGCGTGATTCTCCCAAGATTAACGGTTTCTGCGATTTATCAAACAGCTGTGTTTTGGGTCAATTTTTCTTAGCTGAAAAATCGATTAATGGGACATTTATCAAGACATGTTCTCTGAGTGGTTGCTCCCCCAGCTGGAGGAATCCGTTCCTGGTTTCATTTTGCAGCAAGATGGTTCTCCCCCACATTGGAATAACAACGTACGTGAGTTCCTGAACGAATGTCTACCCCATCGCTGGATTGGCCGTGCTGGCCAATCATGTCAGACATGTCAAAGTCGTGCTGCCCAGACATGTCAAATTGCCACAGAATTTGACATGTCTTCATTGGCCGCCGAGATCACCAGATCTAACGCCCAGTGATTTTTTTCTCTGGGGTTTCGTTAAAGACAAGGTGTTTGTGCCTCCACTTCCTCAGGACTTAGAGGAACTGAAGCAACGGATAACTGCAGTGTTGAACTCCATCACAGGGGATATGCTATCACGAGTGTGGCAGGAGCTTGATTACCGTATAGACATTTGTTGTGTCACCGGAGGGGGCACATATTGAACACCTGTAGAAACTTGAATATATGTAGTTTTGAGGTAAATTTGAATTTTCTAAACTTATTAATTACAAGGTTCACAATCATGTTTTCTTTTTGTCCCATTCATTTTGAATCACCCTACACACATTATTTTTCAATTGATAATAGGCAGATTTTACTAGCTGGCCTTTTAAATATTCCCTTTTGAGTTTTGACGTTTAAAACTCTTAACTTTACCATCTTTACAATTCTATCTAACGGCCAAATACAAACTGCAGTATTATCTTCCTTTAATATTACCAAGTCATTTACCGATATATTTTCTTTTTCAAAGACCCATTTTGTTCTCTGTTGCAAAGAACTTAAATAATCATTAGACCTTTTTTTCCATATCAACTGAGTCAACTTTGTGGTCCTTTACCATAATTTTAATTTATTATCATAAATATTAGTCACATCAGGTTCAACAGTACAATTTATTGATCTTCCAATCAAGAAGTGACCAGGAGTCAAAGCGTTCAAATCATCTGCACCGGATGAGAAAGACACGAGGGGACGTGAATTTAAAATACCCTCAATTTGCGTTATTACCGTTAAAAAAAAGCCCTCATAAGTTAATTTTGCATTTCCCACCACTCGCTTAACATGATATTTGAAAGATTTGACTCCGGCTTCCCAAAGGCCACCAAAACTTGGTGCTCTGGGTGGTATAAATTTCCAATTAACACCTTCATTACACAGATATCCCGACAAACCATTATCAGGAATTCGAACTAAATTTCGTAATCTTTTGAGTTATTGATTAGCGCCTATAAAATTCTTAGCATTATCAGAAAAATACAAGCACTTTTTCCTCTCCTTGCAAAAAATCTCTTTAAAGTTTCTATGCTCGTGAAATTAATTTTAGATAGTTAGTTTACTTTATAGTTTACTTTATATAGTTACTTCCGTAACTATCGCTAAATGGATAGCTCTAGTGGATACACATACAAATATGGCAACATACACCTTATGAAAGATTCCCTTTCTTTGAATCTTATACCTTATTAAAAATGGTTCTGAGAAATCAACACCTGCGCAATTAAAGGGGAAGTTTGCAGTGACTCTTTCCTTTCGTAAGCTTCCCATAAAAATTGTTGAAAAGGTTCAGGAATTGCCTTATAACAAATTACACAGTTATGTACTACCTTCCTACAAATCGCTCGACTGTTTAATGGCCAAAAGTTTAACCTTAATTGAAAGAGTAGAGCCTGAGGTCCTAAGTGCAAATATCTTTGATGAAAATAATGAACGATTAACTCAGTAAGTTTACTTTTAGCATGTAACAAAATAGTGAACTTTTGATTAACATATAAAATACTGTTTACTGACCAACCTCCTACTCTTATCAATCCTTCTTCATTCAGAAACGGATGAAGACTTTTATTTTGACTATTACCATCCACCTAACCTGTCCTCTGAAGTGATACTATATCTCTTTGAAAGTCGTTTCTCTGTCCCTCCTTTACAAGAAATATTTCTACTTTTGTGAACTCATTCACAGTTCACAGTTCTTTGGTCCTCTACAATTACTGACAAATCTGAAAGTAAATGCTAAAATACGAATTAGTTTACTGTATTAGTTTACTGTATTAGTTTACTATATAAACGTTCAACTTGACAGAAATATGGAAAGTCATATTAGACATAGCCTAATTCATATTCTATGATAAATCATTTTTAATGTACGAAACCAACGTAGTAAATTTTTACTCGAATACCTTTTTTGGAGGGTATATACCAGTATGCCCATACTTTAAATCTTGGCTGACTTTGATACATAAAAATGAACTCTAATAGCTTTTTATATCAATTGTGTATTCTTATTTCTAAGAAATTAATGGAAGTATTTCATTTATTTATAAATATTTATTTAAACCAAAAATATGAAAGGAACATCATGTTGAAATATTGCAATTTATTCAAAATTTAACTCTAGGCATAGTATTTGTATTTTTCAGAAGACATTGTTTTTTACATTGGCTTATTTTGTGATAATTTTTCATGAAACTTTGTACACCCTTTAAAAAAAGTATTCGAGTGCATTCCTAGAATGTAACTCAATTTGATCTGATTTACCGTAGATATAATATTATGCTTCAAGAAAATTTCGCGCAATTTTCACAAAATCTAAAAATGCAGATAAACATTTCAAGAAAAGTTTTATAATTTATTGAAATTTTTAAAAAATATCTGACATTCATTGTTTCAGTCGCCCCTGATCATGTTACAAAATTTCATTCTATTCTCTTAAGCCATTTTTGAGGGATACGATAAGAAACATATACGCGATTTTCTCAAAATCTAAGAAATATTTAAAACAATTTGGGCACAGCTATAGTTTAAATTAACTTGTCATCTACCATTATTCCTAAATTCATTCTGTTGCATTGCTATTTTTCAGGAATTTTCTAAATCTATAAAAAAAATTTGAAGTACGTCGACATCAGTGGCATAGCCACGGGAAAGGGGTTAAAGGGTTACACCCCTCCCTCCATGAGGAAATTTTTTTGTCATACAAAATGTACTTTCTTCACTCTCTAATCACACGCACGTATGCATGAGTTGCTGTAGCCATAACCCCTACCCGTGAAAAATTTTTCGCTACGCCACTAGTCGACGCCTATTGTTTAACTGACGACCTGTGACGATACCAATTTTTTTTTTCATTAGCTACCGTGGTTTATACTTAATTGACAAATATTTACACATTTTGAAATGATTTTCGAAAAATCTCTAACCCAATCATTTTTTTTTTTCAAATCCGATGTCTATATTTTAAGTTAAGTGATCACCTAACATGTCACTAAATTTCATTTCATTAGCTTCAGTCATTTTTACGTGATACGCGAACAAAAACGGGTCACGGACAGAACAACAGAATGACAGACAGACAAACTTTTTTTTAAGGTAGTACTGGATTCACAAGTCCTTTAAACGTATAGAAATCGCAAAATTTTTAGATTCCAAGTAATGGACAGACAAAAGTCTGATTGTTTTTATATAAATACTATCAAAATTTTCTAAGCATGAAATATATATTGCTGTGAATTTGGAAGTTCTTTATTTTCTGAATGGGACGAGAGCTGATGGGTGTATAGAAAGCTTCAGAAACTATTCGAGATGTCAGGACAAAACTTAAAATTTTATTCCTTCTACGTGATCGTTGAGCAATCCTCGCAGCACTATTCACAAACAGTAATTTTTAAATAACGGTCCATTGAATACCACAGTTTTAACAAAGCTCAGAATGACAGCTAATATTTTACTTAATAATGCCCAACTCTGCCCCTAAGTACAGAGAGATTACAGTTAGTTGTTAGTTATTATTCGAAAACTACAACTAAATAGTTGTTAGTTGAAGGCATGGGCGCCGGCAGAATATTTCCCAGGGGGGGGCAAAGACTACTCCAAAGGGGGCAAAGGCTACTCAAGGGGGGCAAAGACTACTTTAACGTATGGTTACCATGTTGGAAAGAGCAAAAAAGCAAGGGAAAATACTGCATACAAAAATCAAGGGGGGGCATTGCCCACCTTGCCCTATGCTGCCGGCGCCCATGGTTGAAGGTCCAACTAACTCGGCTCAACTAAATCAGTTTTAGTTTTCTGTTCAACTAAATTAGTTTTAGTTTTCTGTTCAACTAAAACTAATTTAGTTGAGCAGAGTTAGTTGAACCTTAGAACTAACAACTATTAGTTTAGTTGTCTTTTACTTGTCAACTAACTAAATTAGTTCTATTTGTTAGTTGAAAGTTAGTTTTTGCCCAACTCTGCTTCAAATGACCCAAAAGGAAAAATTCAGTACGGATTTAGTGATAAATGAAGGAAATTTTTTTGAGAATATTACAATGTAATTGCGAAGAACTGCTGCTGAACAGCCGCAGCGCCATCTGTCATCAGACTTTATTTCCAGAAAAGATAATTTTAACTTAGTTTTCTATTCATTTTTGAAAACAGGTATTACTTTTTGGGGCACTATGTACAGCTGCGGAAAAAAAAGGCCCACTTGCTATTTATTTGGCCATTATTCGTCGGACTGCAAAGTTATATATACCATTCGTTTGGAAATAACGTATACTTTAATTTTATAGTAATTTAATTTGCATAAGGGGCCGTCTTCATATTCAATTCTGCATCAACTTCGTTTTTTAATGGCAACATACTACTCTGACTTTATTAAACGAAATAAAACCTTCAATTTACGCTAAATATGAATTTTCACCAATCTTCTAAGCTAATTTCTGGAGAGATGCGATTCTTTTTTTGCACGATTTTAAGGGACTTTCTGCAAATTGAGAAACGCTATTTGTAGGTTCCGAACTTTTCGCCTTTCATTAATTTCGCTCGTGAGAGTTAAAAGAAATAAATATTATTTTCACGGAAAATACTGTTTCTAGTCTTAAAAGTTTTTGCACTAAGAATATCAGGTGTAGAATTTGGAATATTTAGTGAGTTGTTCAAATGACCCGTGAGTCCATAACTTCCTTGGTTCGTACACATGATTAAAAGGAAAAATACAAAACGACTGCTCACGATTTTGAAAATCGTTCTAATTTTGAAACTATTGAGTATTTCTCTTGAAGGTTCTTTTAGACAGGTGAAATGTTACCAAGAGTGAGAGGCTGTTCTCTGCTTTTCTGACTATAATCATGTATGTTACTTAGCTACTGTCGAACTTGAAGAATGATTCCATGATTGAAAATTCATTTGTTTGAATTTCATGTGAAAACGCAATTACTTTTTTGCCGACCCAATATTATCACTGTGTTTGTTATTTCATATTCTTCATTTAATATTATCGACTGCAATGTGCAATATTCTTATGACTTTTGGCAGTATTTTAATTTATAGTCAGATGAAAATGTAGACAGAAAAACGTGATTTTGAATGTTTGTTAAAATATGAGAAAGTCCAAAGACCTGATGTTTCCAATATTAAAAAAGGTCAAATTCATGACTCGAATATTGAGGATGTTAGTTTCTCAGAAATAGGACATTGCATTGGAAGACATACATTACTGCATCTAATTTTATACACGGAAAACATTTTATTTCGCAGGATATGGTAGCGGACACAACAATAAAAGCTTTATAGAATCACCATCAAAATGTAAAAACCTCTAATTTATTTGCTTCAAAATTTGATATTTTTTTAATACCGCTAACTTTTACTGTTTTTGCACAAAAGAAATCTAATTTACGTTTATTTTAAGCAATTTTCAAAAAATTGCCACTTAATAAATTTATATATGGTGCTTTAACTCAGGAAAATAACACATTTTATTTACTATAAATTAAACTACTGAACATAAAAATTTGAAATTTTGCACAGCCATGTAATATTAATTTCTGCATCTATTTCCATCAAAATTTGGCTAGGTCGCTATTCATAATTTTTTTGAATATTAATTTAATATTTCATAATTCATATTAATAATTTATTAAAAATCATAATAACATTAAATTATATTTGTGTCGTTTAGTTCTAATAGTACGAATAAAAGTCAGCTTCTTATTATCAATATTATATGAGATATGAATTAAAGTATGAAATAATATTTTAACATGAGGGGGTGATTTCGGGTGCTTATAACTCACTCATTTTTAGTCCAAATTTATTGAAAATTGCTATCCGGGGTTAAAATGAGCTAAATTTTTGAAATATGAAGTGAAATCTAGGGGTTGCAATTGGGGAAAAAATGTTGGTGGGAATTTAAATATGGAGATGCCCCTTATGCAATTTTTATTTATAGCATATTAAAGTGTACGTTAATCGCAAATGTATCTTACGTTAATCGGCCCCTTATGCAACTTTTATGTATAGAAACTTAAAGTGTACGTCAGTCGTAAACGATTGGTATATGTAACTTTGCTGTACGACGAACGACGGCTGAATAGAGTTCAAGTGGGCCTTTTTTTCCGCAGCTGTACATAAAAAAAAATATACAAGGTGTCCCAAAATGGTGGTAACGGGCTTTAATTCTTTATCTATAAGCGATGAGTGGGCAGTTAAATTGAAAAAATGTTCAAAATAAAGGTCGGAAATAAGACTCCGTTAAGAAAAAAATCCACTCGTTAATTTTCAAAAAGTTACACTTTTTATATTTGTACACGACCTCCGTGCAAAACAATTCCCAATTAGCAAATGTTCCCCATGCACTAATGAGGTGGCTTAAAAATCTGGAGAAATGTACCTTTAAAAGTGTCAGAGATATGAAGATAAATATAAACCTGACCTAAACCACTTTTCCATGGCTCTCGAGAGTCGAATTACCGCATTTCAGGGGTTGTACAGAAATTACGAAAGAAAATCTTTTTCCACACTAGTGTTACGAATTTTCTTTCTGTTCTGCCTCCTGGCTGTTAAAAATTGTTTAAAATTCGAATTCTACGCGTCAAATAGTTAAACTTTGCATTTTGTAACCTCAAAATCGGTTAACTAGAACGTGAGATATAGAGTTTTATGTTTCTCGTTTGGTTTCTATAGCATTTTCTAGAAATCTTGAGAAATATGCGTCGTAGGCCATTGCTAGCCTTACTTTTGGGGACATTTTTGGCGCCAAATTTGGCGATATTTAGCCAAAAGTCACCCAGCTTGGTGACATTTTGGTCATTTGGCGCGATTTTCCCACCGGGCTTCAAAAAGTTTTTCTGCATTAACATCGTATAATATTATTCTATTTCTTTTCTATGGCGTAATCAAAACGCGATTGTTCGGGGTCTTTCTCGATTTTTCTAGAAAGTGCGTCGGACGGTATAAGCAGACAGGCCAGAGAATTCAAGTCAGTTTCTCACCGAGCATTCGTTGAGTGTGTTGGCTGTATTACGCAGTGAATAGTATTGTGCTTTGAAAGCGGTATTTCCGCTTGCATTTTTGAAGCTTTGTTTTTATGTGCTGTGTGTAAGTTCTTCATTGCTGAGCCTTGAGGGACAGTGTACGATATCCCACGTATATGTCCACTGAATTTTTGCCTGTGGAAGTGTTTCATTTTGTGCAAGAAATACAGCACCTGTGAAGGTTTCTGTACTAAGCGGACTGTTAAAAGCACATTACTGTCTGATTTTGCTTGTGAATTTTGTACAGCTGATAATTCGACGAAGTTCTAGAAGCAATAAAGTTTCTGTTTCATCTCAACCAGTGCCGCGCCTGTGTGAAAAAAAAATGAAGCGCCCCTCAGGGTTTATTACCTGCCCACTTACCTCCCCCCCCCCAAAAAAAAGTATAGTTTTTAAAAGCTTTTCCAACCGCACCAAAAAAACACTTTTGAACAACTTACATTATTTTTACTATTGTTTAATCGTAAAAAGCGTAATATTATTTGTTAGATACTAGAAAAGTAAATTGTCTAACCAAATAATGAACTAAATAACCTACTTTTTCAACAAGCATATTTAATTTGCAGCAGGGCTCGAAATAAGTCTTGGTGACTACTAAAAATTCCGTTAGACTAGCCCAAATAGCTTCGAAGTTCAATAGCTCTCTAGGCAAGTTTAGCTTTCGAGTGTTTAAAACTTTGTTTCTTCCAATTTCAGATGTATTTTAAGGTTACATATAGATTACAGAATTGTTACAAGAAAAGTGAAAACTTTTTGTCTGTTTGTTCTTCTCATTGCATTATTGATTGCATTTTGTTAAAGTTAAGCGAAAAAACTGCAACTGCTATTTTTAGATATCATGAAAGTACGAAAATTTAAGATTTTGCTGTTACCTAAATAGCTTTTGCTGCCAGTTTTAAAATCTTATTTCGAGTACTGATTCGTAGTATACTACTTTTATTAAAAGTAGTAACAAATGCACTTATGTGTTCATAATAGAATCAGATGTATTTTAAGGTGTATTATTTGTCTCACATAGCAACAGCAAATACTGTTTTATCTCGTCTCGCAACCATCTCACAAATCAGACTTTTATCACACATAAAACTCATTTGATAATGTACATTACTAGATTTTATTGCAATGTATTGTAACAAAATGAAAATAATATGAAAAATACAACAAAATAAAATCTTTCAAAAGCCGAAATTTCAAAGTAATTCTGCAAAGCAAAATTAGAGACTACATAATTCCAGAATAACTAGAGAGGGAGAAAAAACTATTTTCCCCGTCTCTCCCCCGTTCCCTTTCTAGAAAAATAAAATGCTTCCACGATGCGAGCCAAAGGGCGATAAGTAGCCAATCCCCTTATTTTTCTTCTCCTATTACGCTCTTATCTTAGCTTCAACTTTCCCGGGAAGATACAATAGGACGCTCTCTCCACCTATCCCTTCTCTATGGGTCGAACTCGGTCACGCTTAATTTTCAAGCATGGGAATCTTCTGTGTTTTTATAGCTGTTTGGTCAGTGAGTTTCTACCTTTAATGCCTTCCATGTTCAAACGATACCTCGGGGGGTGCCAATCCAGGTGCTAGGTCTTTCACGTGGAAATGCTTCCAAATTAGGAGACCACTCATATGGGGCAACGTTGGAAGCCTATTAGGAACCCCCAATGATGAAATGACCAACATCCTTGTCCTCGTAGAGATCACGCCTGCAGTAGATCTTTGAGCCGGCCATTAGAAAGAAAACAAAATGTTTCATTATTCTGTTCAAAGAGAGTCCCTTTAGCTGTATTGTGCACAGGAATTCAAAATGTCTAAATCAACAGCCCCTCTCTCCCCCTGACTGTGCTTAGGCAATTCATACAATTAGAAGAATATTAATTGAATAGAATCGCGTACTATGATGCTAACTATACAGTCAATAAGAAAATTAATTTTATTATTACTAATTTCAATTTCTTTTTTCCAATTTACATAGAAATGGAATTTAATGCGATTTGATCGATAAATTATTAATGCGATTTGATTCCACTCTTTCTTAGAACTTAAATCACTGATATACACGAAAAATAAAACATTAATATGTGGGATAGATATCTACGGAAATGTGAAAAATATTCGAATCTACAGCTGTGAAATAGTAAAAGATACTTAAGATAGCCTTAAGGCTATTTCCCCAATAATCAACACATATCTTTCAAATGGCTTATGAACAGTTCTAAATATAAATAAATAACGTCATGGATTTTTAAAAAATCAGAATGTTTTATTAGAAACTGTCACAGACTCTCGCACTCGTACAATATATAATCCAATTAACGAGTAAAATATTTCTAATAAATAAATAAATAAAATATTTAAGCTTTAATTTCATAACAAAAGATTACTAAAGTGCGACCTATTTATGCAAATGCATGTTTATAAAGAAATAAAATGTTTAACAACTCTCGTAGGTTTGCCATTTATAAAAGCAATAAAAATTAATATGATAAAACGTGTAAACTCGTTGTTTTTTATACTAACTATAAATCCATATTTTTGTTCAGATTAACAAGTCGGTATAAAAATATTTTTTAATGATTATTCCATGGGCGTCGCCAGAAAAATTTCCAGGATGTGTCAAAATGTCGAAATACTAGCAGTCACTGGGCAAGAGAGTGGGGAGTGGGGGGTGAAGAAGAGGTAAAATCGATCTGAAGCAAAATTATTTAAAATTATTAAATAGTAATAGTCTTTCAAAATTAATTAAGATTTAATTTTTGTGGTGGGATATTAATTCCTTACTCTCTATATTTTTATATTATGTTTCCATACTTTCTTTCAAATTAATTGTATTATACCTTCTACTTCATTATATCCTCTTTTTTTCCGTTACTTTACAGTAACCATATTTGATGAAGGGTACAATCTTCAAACCCATTTAAAAATTCACTCCTAAAACTAAAATAAAACGAACTTATTCATACGTTATATATAAATTTATTTCTTCATACGTACCATGAACAAGAGAAAAAAACAAGACTTCTTATGAAGGCATTACGGAGGACTTACGGAGGCATTTGGATACAAATTTGCCAATTGCTATTCCAGAGAATCAATAGCAACTGAATAGGCGACAAGAAGTCTTCCCTCCTCTCCTTCCGGATGCTTTACGAAATGAAATGGTGCTCAATGAAATTGATTGTCGCTCAAATGAAAAATTTGTATGAAAATTTGGATGACCCATAAAAGAAACATTGGCAGAGTTCCTTTCTCCTCCCGGACAAAATACGGCCTAGTTCCTAAACTCCGTTCACATATTACGGAAAAGGGAGAAGCGCTGACTTAAGTCAGAGTTAGAGAGGGTGACAACCTCTCTCGGTAGGAGAGCTGTGCAACCGTGTACGCAAATGGGAGCTGGAGCACGTAAAATCTGTTCATGGCCGCAATGTCCTTTAAGCTCAAACAATACCTCTTGGGCTGCCGATCCGGATGCTATTTCTCTCATCTGATATTAGTTCAAAATTACGAGACCCCCGAGGTAAATCGGTCTTCCGCCAGCTGGGACTCATTAAAATGGAAGTCACTCCCTTTCGCCCATCGCCGTCCTATATGGAGGATCTGGCTCCGCTCTCCTGTTCCGGTTTGCCAGAGGGAATTAGAAACATCAGCAACAACGATAGACTGTATTTTAACCTGATTAGCCATGCTGATTGCCCGGATAAAGAACTTAAAGTTAGATTTGGGGGTTATTGTCAATTAAATCAAATTAAATCCAGTCAAGCCTATATTGTACGCCCTTTTGCTGTTAATTATTTAAGGCAAAGCACATTAAGGTTCTCTGTAAAGGTAAAAATGTCTTGAGCAGAGATCGACAGCTGCGCGGTAGGCCAGAACCCTGGACTTTCACACTTCAGCAATGTGTCAGTATTCAGTGTCTTATTCATTCGGCAATCGGTCAGCTCTTTATTTTAATAAAAAATGTTTTAAAAACAAAACAACAAAATCACATAATTCTACCACATTTCTCGAAAACATTTAATTTCTTGAGAAGAAATTGAAAAAAGAAAGTAACCTAAATATGTTGACGGTAAGGACAAAAATGACCCATTCAGCCCCATCCATGCTTTCCAGATATATTCACATTTATGTGACTGTTTACACAGAAACACAATCTAAATACATCTTAACGAAGACGTACCCGCGGGGGGAGTGATCCAGGAGGTCCAGACCCCCTTCTCCGAAATTTCAGTTTTTATTAACAAAATAATAATGATGAAGTCTTTTTATGAGAAATTCTGCCTTTTTCACCGTTTGGATCCCCTCCGAAATTTTCGAACCCTCCCGAAATTTTATTCTATCTACGCCCCTGTATCTTAATATTAGCAAACGAATAAACAAAGAAATAATAACATTCAAAGTTATCGTAATATAATAAATAATTTTTAAGTGTCAGCAATTTTAGAATAAAGAGAAAGAACTTATACAGTTTTCAAGCAGATTTTTATGGATTCCTCTCTGGTAAGAAAATGGCCAGTCGCAAGTATGATGCAGTGGTGGGCGTTTTACTTCATGGACCGTGAAAGAGGCAGACAAAATCAGAGGATGTAGTAATTAGTTTACTTTCAATACATACCTCTTTTAAATAGTTATAATGTCTATTAATCCAGCCGAATTTTAAAATTTCAGGTTGCTCATTTTCAATAGCTACAGAGGAAATACAAGTTGTTTAAAAATTGATTTTCATAACGTGAACATTCACGGTAAAGAAACATTTGTGTTTGAAATAGTTCGTGCCACCTAACTTTTCAAACATAATACATTTCTAAACAGAAACTGTCGAGGTGCGTTCTGTAAAAAGTAATTTACTTAAAGCGTAAACGAATGTTCGATTTAAGCAAACAGATAAACTAACAGTATCGATTTGTTTTTTAACCACAGGCATCGGCAACATAGAGCAGCGGGGCACTTTCCCCTCCCTGGATTTTTATATGTTGTTGTTTCCCTGCTTTTCTGTTTTTCCCAACATGATAGCCATATATTGAAGTAATCATTGCCCCCCCCCCACCAATAAAGAAATATTCTGCGGACGTCCACGTTTTAACAATCATATTTTGATAGTTTGTATAATTTATCTGTCAGTAGTTTTTTTTACAAAAGTAGGCTACATTCTAATAGTGTTTTTTATGCAAAGTGATAAAAATAATCATGTTTTTTCAAGCACTGAAATGTAAAATTTTGTGCACATCGAGTTTATTATTTGACCTCCCCCCCCCCCCCGTCGGGAAAGATGGCCCTCCTGCCGGGGAAAGTCTGGTGCCACCACTGCTGCAGAGGAGGAAGTAAATTATGGTTCTAATCTGGTAGTGTGATAGCTCCATTTCAGACACCTTCTATGTAATGATAAGAATATTTTTTTCACAACACAATGTTCTAAAAAAAGTCTTTCTTTCGCAAAATATGAGCAAACTCACCAAAGCGAACTGTTTGCGCAGAACTTATTTGCTGGGGTGGGAAACTTTCATTACAACCTAGTATACCCCTCTTTAAAAAACTACCCGTTTCCGAAATGTTTAGCGATTTTTAAATTTTGAAAGCGTTTAACCACTGAACAAAGAGAGCTGAGATTTTTTAAAAATCTTTGTCAATTGTTAAAATTAGAAAAATATTTTCTGGTAAACTGTCAGTAATTTTTTAACTTTAGCCATAATAAAGCAATATTTTACTGAACAGGAGCAAAGGTTACCTGTTTTCTGTCATGCGAAGATTCGCCATACTTGCTGGAATAATGTAGATGAAAACTTCAGTGAAGTAGGCTATAAAGGAATTTTTGCACAGCAAAGTTTTATCGAAATCGTTTTGGCCTTATCACACTAAAGGGAAAATCCGAGCAACTTCGCGCTGGACCAACTTTTCCGACGGACTTGAAGGCGTGGTTATCTTTAAGGGTTGCAAAAGTAAACAAACTCTCTCCGACGCCAAATAGTCATCGCATCGCTGATTTGGCGTGCAGATTCTTATTTTACTTATCGTGCGTTGGTATATTTAAACCGGATCAGCAGCAATTTCGGCAGCATCGGATGGGCAGCAATCTCTCATTCCAAAGTCCACTTGAACGCGGCCATAATTTTATTTACACGTGATTCTGGCATCGAACCAAGCTGCCAAGCTTCGAACATAGTCGCCATTGCTCGAAATTGCTGACGTAGATGCACGAAAATGACGTAGCAGGAAGAAGTACTCTGATTGGCCAAAATTTCGCCCGACTCGGATTTTATCCTTCGGAAAGGAAAAAGTTGGAGTTCGCGGTCGTCAAGGCATGGCTCACTGAGATATATACAGGCTGTCCAAAAAGCTCCGTTTTTCCGTACGAGTAAATTTTTGCTTCTTCGCCGATTTCTCGTTTTTACCCAACGAATCACTGTTGCCATCTCTGCCGGAGAAAATATGCCTAAAATCAAAGCTAAAAGTATCCAGGAATGGATAACAGTGGCCGCATTCGTAAACGCCAAACGAGTTGCACTCGTGGAACGAGTGGGTAAAAGCGACAAATCGGCGAAGAAGCGAAAATTTACTCGTACGGAAAATAACATAGGAGAAACTGGTTTTCGGACAGCCTGTATTTATCCAAGTGAGCCATGGTCAAGGTAACGGCGGAGAAATCGGCCGAAAACTTGATTTGCAAGGAAAGTTGGTCGGATTTTTCTCAGTGTGATAGCCCTATTTGTAATTATTAATTTTTCAGGGGGAGGGAATAAAATTAAAAATAATCTGAATAATCCGAGTAACTTCGCTGACCTGAATGTAGCTTTTAAGATCTAGTTTCATTCTAATATACCACACAACTCTCAACATTACGGTGTGCTTATCATAACCTCCTCAGACGACCAATGGCAGAATAACAAACTGAACATTGGTAGATAGTTGAAAAATGGATATCCAGGATTCTTTCCTTTTGCGCTACTGTCGATGTAACGATCCGGAGTTTTAGACTGTTTTCTCCAGATGTAACGTGCGCCAACTTTCCCAAATCAAAATTTCTGAGATCTCCTGCTTTTTAATGTCAAAAGGAGCATAAAATGGGAATATAATCAATACGTAGTTTGTTTTCTTAAATGCCATTTGCATCCTCCATGTAAACTTAAGTTATAGGTAGTGCTTCCTTGTATAATGTAAATAAATTCAACTTCAAATATTTGCCAAAATATCGGAAAACACAAAACATCAATCAGAATACATAAGGGATAAACTACTGATACCTAAAAATTCTACGAATACTTACAACACTAAATTTGAAATAATATATAATTTAATGTTAAAAAAACTTTCAATCTCATACAGCTTTGAAAATTTTAGCATACTTCAACATAAATAATGAGCACACATAAAATATATGCTCATAATACATTCATGTAGTTTTTTAGAGAAACTTCAGATGCATTACTTCAAATCAAATGCTCTAAGGTTATTGAGCCTCATGCAGCAATACGAAAGAAACATGAGCTGATTTTAGAAAATTGATAAAATTTCCAGTTTTTAATAAATTCTTAAAAAGCACGAGAAAATGAAGAAAAATCCCGATGGCCAAAACTGAATCAAAAAGCCTGAGACTCAGGCCAAAACTGAATCAAAAAGTCTGACACTGAGGCCAAAATCCTGAGACTTGGCACGTCTAAACGTGATATAACGTAGCAACCCCCCTTAGGCATATAGATCTTGTGTAGCTTTGCCATACAAACCATAACCTCTTCAGTTCTTGGATATCATGTGATAGAAAGAAAAACAAATAAATAAAACCACACTCGCTGTAGTTAACGTTTATGGGTAAAACTTCAGTAAAACAGCTGTAACTCATGTGGAAATAAAACTTCATACAGGTCTTTTAACTGTAAGAATAATTAATTAATATCAGGCTCTATCTAGGCGTAAATTTTGTTTTTGTTTACAGTCACTCAAACAGAGATTCGAGTACAACCCCAATATCTTATGTTGGTTTCCACAATATGATTTTAGACTTTTTGAATTCAGGTCTTATTAAAAGAGGTGTTAATATTTAATTAAAGCCAACCAGCTTGTATGGTGGATAAAGCACCGTACTACGGTTTCGTGTTCAACTCTCGGGATTCGATCCCCGGCTCGGCGTGGCTGTCACTGTGTCCGTCCATTCATAGGGGGCAACGTTGGTCCAACTTCTAGGTTCCCCCATAATAAAGTGACCAACTCCGTCCTTAGTAGTGGCCAATGCTTCCAAGGCATCTAGGCCCGCCATTGAAAAAATATATATATTTAATTAAATGTTGAATTTTGGATAGATTTATAAAGTATATGCGCTTTATTTATGAAAGTAAAATAAAGGAATTAGGCTTCCACTAGAATGATATTTTCTGGGAAAGAGTATATTACATTTGATTTTTATGTTGAAAAATTCCGTTTATGAATACTTTTAGTTTACATGAGCTCTCAGATTCGTGTCATGTCTAAAGAGGACAATAAGGTGAATTAAGGCAAAGAGGAATATTAGGCGTACCGGAAAATGTCTTTCTTTACATTAAATTCAAGAAAATAAATATTTCACAATTTTTAATTACAAATAGGTTGTGCCTAAAAAATGAATCCATGCAATGGATTCATTGTTACATTTTGATGCATGAATTTCTCAGATGACTAGTTTTGATTGTTTTTTTTTCTCGTGAAAGATATGTGAAAAAAAAGAGGAGGGTGTCCGCTTATCCTCCTTGGACAGCGACTTCCAAAATGTCCTGTATTTGGACTTTAAATATTCCTGTGTGTTAGATTTCACAGCAAGAATTTTATGAATGGGAGAAGGCGGCCCAAAATGATTCTAGCGGGCAAAACGATCCACGTGTTTTCTTCCAACAGGCAGCGCTATCATCTAGGTAACACAAACTAGCTTTGTCAAGTCAAGAAGAAGCGATGACGATATTTAAGCGATCGGTTTAACACTTGTCTGAGTAGAATTCTTCAAAAATCTGGGGTTTATCATATCTCTTATCAGGTAAGCACTAACTTTCCTATTTATTTAGAATTAAAGTCTTTAATGTACAGAAATATAGCTTGGTTTACTGAATCGAGTATGTTTTTAGATGTGAATCAAACTTGTTGAGTTTGTTATATTTCTCGGCGTCATCCAGTAATACGACTAAGGTAGGCAGCCATACTGCCGGGTAAAAGGATTCATCGACTGAAGAAGATCCAGTACCGGGTCCTAGTCATCATGGCAGCCCTTCAGACGTTCTCAAAATTCGTGACTCCCCATTACATGATTTAATTTATTTCTGCGTTTATTGTAGGCCATAATTTTTGAATTACAATTTCGAAATGTTCCATTTTATTGCTTGTGGCACTTATTTATTTTAAATTTTACACAAAATAAATTATTCATACTATATAATTGTAAAACTTATTTTATTTCATCATGTATAGTCATAATTACTTCTTTCTTACTTCTTCAGAACTAACATCTTTTATTTTGCCTATAAAATCAATTTGCAATCATTTTCAAATGAAGGATCATTTTGCCCTTGTGTGCGGGTAAAATGGTCCTTTGGACTCTTTTTCAAAATTCTATTATTTTCGTTTCTCAATTTGGGTTAAAAATATTATTAAAATAAATTTATGATGCAAAATATTGTAGCAAATTGCCAAACTTTTATTTAGCATTTGTTATTTTATGCAAGTTTTCCCCTTAAGGGAATCATTTTGGGCCATCTTACCCTATTTCTTTTTTCTTTTTCTTTTTCCTTAGAGAAGAAAGGATATGTGAGAAGAACACTTTGACCCTCCCCCTCTCAACTCATTGGGTTAGGAATGTTGGAAAATCCTTTCTTATCGAGCACCTACATTACAAACTTCATATGCAAGTCAAATTTCATTATTAACGTGTGCTGTTTCGACAGGGCGAAATACTGGCATACTCAGAAATGTCATTACTTTCCGGTCCCCCAATGATTAGTATTCACTCTCAGTGAGTTTGTGCTTGATACCTTCATGAATTTAAAGCCAGATTACACACCAATCTTTGCTATCAAGATCTGGCACAAAGAAAATTGGCGTCTTGTGTGGTACAAAAATCTATGCGTTTCAGAACCCCCATTCGGCGAGGGGGATGGACTCATTTCTAATACTTGCATATTATTTATGCCTTACGAAAAACACATTACTGCGCGTGATGCGTCGATTAAATGTACATATTAGAATTCGTCAGAAAAAGTAGGTCCCTGAGCTCTCTCATTCGCATTTATTTGTTGAATTAAACCTTACAACTGTCATTTTCATTTCAACAACTACATTTATGAATGCAACTAGGGTAATGTTTACAGGCACGGCACGATATATTTTATTTTCCTGTAATTCATCTAGAATCCAGGAAGATTCCAAAAGAACAAATATTTCCTAACAAAAGAAATAAACCTTACCGCCACATCAGGATGAATATTTAAAGAGATTAAATTTTTCTATGTCGAACCAATATGCTTCCGGTAAAATTTTCAAATTCAATTTTAAAACGAGGCAATTTTGTTGAATTTGTAACCACCTTAAAATAATAAACCACTGTGAAGTTCAGTTCTAATATATGAAAAGCAGAGCTTATACTTCAAAATATTTTTATGCTTCTCCTCTATAATCTTATTCACAACTCATTCATTTTAAATCAACACTGTCACAATTTTCGCATAGACCTTGTATTGGATGTCAACTCAATACATATTATCAACGTAACGCAAATAATTCGCCCTAAATGTAAAAGTATCAGTTTTTGTGATTTTGCATTGCTCGGATTATCTCCAATTAAGTGCTTCTGTCCTTACGAAGAATGTGTGCTCACATGAAATACACATAACTTCATTTTAAAAAAATAATAATCCAGAAAACACACACCTTTTGGCAGAGTACCTTACCAGTGCCATTCTGCCTTTACGTTCAGCACCGGCACGGCACTGCAAAAAGTAACTGAATCGTACCAAAAGTGGTCGCTCGAGAAGTACCTTGCCAGAAGCCCGCGAAGGCAACGGTATTGTGCTAGAACTATGGCACGTGGCGGCCATCATTTACAATTAAGGCACTGACCCATTAAGTTTACAATGCCTAAAATGAAAAGGCAGGGTGCGGGCTATTACTGAAAATACGGGCACTAGCCTGGTATCTTAACAGTGGCTGTAATATAATGGCACGGCGCCGGCTTAGTGCCTATTTACAATAATGCTGCCATAATTAAAATAACAGCCAGTATCGTATCCTGGGGAGGGGTTAGGGGCCTTATTCATTAACCCCCCCCCAAAAAAAAGACATTGCTTAAGGGTAGCATTTGGATTTACTGTACGTTTCGTTAAGGTAAAATAAGCTTTAATTAGTTTATCCAATCAATTACATTCAAGCCATTTTTAATCAGCCCCATCTCTTAAAAAATGTTACATTATCCATTGTTGCACTTCAGCTTTCAAACAGTCCACTTTCTCAATCATAAAATTTTCTTCACAGTTCAATTATCGTCGTGATCTATAAGAATTTCATTCTTCATTTATAAAATAACCGCTAATTTTCAACCGCGGTGCTCTATACAAATTTCCGTGCGTCATCAACATAATAAATTAAGATAGTCCCGGTTAAGCGGAAACCCAGATAATCCGATCTCGGTTAATCGAGAGTCTACTGTACTTATATGGAGCACATGGGAATAACTCTGGATGCGAGCGATTAAAACTACACAATAAATAAAACAAAAATCACCTGCAAAATCCGTTAGTCCATCGTTTGCAAATTTTGCTCACCCACCCTTTGTGAATTCTGTACAGTTTTCATAAACTGAAATTTTCTTACAAATACTTGCAATATACTTTTCTTACAATATACATACATACATATATATTAATCAAATTCTTACAGGAAGTAATAATAAAAAAAAGTTGTACTATGGTTACACACACACACATAACTTTAGGGTAACATTTTGTTATGTATTGCACAGGTTGTTTAGATCAAATCATTTTTCTTATGTTAGCTATTCTAAATAGAAATTTCTACATCTATACCTGTTGTATAACTACATAACTCAAATTTTATGGAGTAAAATACTTTTATACACTAAAATCTGCTATGAGATTATGCATATTAAAAACAGTGAAAGTAAAAATTTACCTGTAATAGTATTATCCAAGTAATTTGTAGAATCTATCAATGTTGTATCATACACCAACAGGGTTTCAACGTTGAAGCAATGTTATTCTTATATTGCTCCAAACGAAGAAACCAAATTAGTTGTCTTGAACAGCTTAACGTTAACCAAAGCAATTAAACTTTTCGAAAGTTGTACAACAACGAGAAACCGGGAAAAATGTGTATCCTAAAAAGAGTACTTGATTCGTAATTCATCAATTATAACCCTCTCGTTGCTCAACGTATGCATGATATGCGACCGAAATTAAAGACAAAAAGAAAAAAGAATTTTTGCCAACTTAATGCATTTGAAAATGAGCCAAACTCGCCAATTTTCAAAGCATCTAACTGGAGCTGTTCTCTCCTCCCCCCTCGCACCATATTAACTTCGTGTTTCATATTTTATGTGCATTATGTATATATATATATATATATATATATATATATATATATTGTAATTATTCAGCTTAAAATTTGACGTAATAACTGTTATACTAAATTTTATTATATTAAAATGGTTTTCCTTTTGCTGTGATTTTCATTTTTCTCAATTGTTCTGGAAAGTGAAGTGCTTCTTATTTTATGTTTGTAAGTAATTTGAATATAATTACACACTATTCATTTAACCCGAACGTAGCTTATAAAAATTTACAGGGCCCGATTATGACCAACAGGGGCCCAGGGCATTGATGAATTTGGGGGTCCCCATCTATAAAATTTGTTTTCTTTTTCATAAAATTTTGACATATAAAAGAATATTTCAGAACAACATTTGAAACTGGGGCTCCCAATTCCCGATTTGCCCATGCGATAATAAGGGTCTGAAAAGTTATCAAATATATGTAAACAAAAGAGTCTGAATATTGGATAATGAATACTGAAGTGTGAAGGTCAGGGTTTTGGGTCAATTCGCGGAGCTGTCGATCTAATTGTCTAGAGTTTAGGTCGGTTTTCTCCAGATGTAACGTGAATACACATTAGAACCCCTTAAAAAGTCCTCCGACCAAGGTCCCAGGATAGTATTCTCCGCTGCATCTTTTCAATAATGAAAGCGAAAAGGTTAAGCATGGAAGCGCCGTAAATGCTTATATGCATATAGAATATTATTATAAACTCACTTAAACAAAAATCATATAAACAGTATGCACGTTTTGGATGGTACAAAAGGTCCACCTTCCTTCACCACGCTCCTGAAAAGAAGGGTAGACCCTCTGTACCACGTGAAAGAAACGTGCGTACTATTCTTCCGTGAAACTTGGATAATGCGAATTTTTTGTCGATTCCTAGAATTTTTTTATTTATCACTTTTTTCTGCTAGTATATATATTGTTTGGAATTTTTAGGTATTTCGATTTTTTTTTCTCTGCTCCTTCCTGTGTGTATTATTATGCTATACCATATTATCTATTTTTCCACTGAAAAGAGGGCAACTCACAACTTAAAAGTTTATTAGATCTATTTTATGCCCCTTGGAGTACGAGGTAACCGCAATTTTGTAAAATTTCCCAGGAGCGGCCCTAAGATACGTGGCGCCCCCCTGCAAACGTAAAAAAGGCTCCCCTTTTATACATTTTCCACATTTTTAGCTCGATATTGCGCCCCTTCGAAGGCAGCGCCCCGATGCGATGCCTACTTTACCGTGTCGGGCCGCCCTGAAATTCCCAATAAACTATTTATTAAAAGACCCTTTGAAAAGAAACAGATACAATGACACGTATAATTTTTTTCTCGCTCATACCAACACCGATTTATTTCACTCCAGCTTCCATGAATACAGGTAAAAGGCGGTCTTGCACACCTCTTATTAAAATAGACAAACAATTTTTTATTTTCTATCTTAAAACGCATAAAAAAATTCACCTCTACTGCGTATAAATAATCTGAATTAATATAGCCAAATCCGCGATAAGAGTTCGAAGCTTGTAACCGCGACTCGTGAGAAGTTCATTGACGATGGTAGAATTTCTTGGCTAGTCATCTGGTCTGTTGGGTATATAGTTTTACATGTGAGGCCCCGCGGTAAATCAAACATTTAATTCAAGAGCAACGAAAAAGCGTAAAGAAAATAAAATTCCTAATTGAACCCATTCGTACTTTCTATTTTTGACTATTACATGACGGCAGATTTTAAAAGGGGCTTAGCGTAGAAAAAAGTCTTCAAATATGTTTTCAGGAAAAGTTTAGCAAAATTGTGAAAAATTAATATAAATTATAAAAATTTTAAGAATATAAAATTCATATTCTGTACATAGTCACTCATATACAGAGTGGGGATTTCACTGTGGATGTAGCGAACATTTTTATAGCATACTGAACTCGTTTGTTTTATTTTAGTTTTTAGTACTAAAACATTTGAAAGCACAGTATGAACTCTTCCCCTTACACCCCCCCCCTCCAAAAAAATCTTAGCAGTGACCCTGCCTTTGGATGTACGGAAAACACTTCTACACAATATGAAAGTAAAATAATATTATTTAATTAAAATAACGAAATTTTATGCTAACACTACGAAATATATACAGGCCCATTACCGCCAAATAGTGCTGGCCCGGTACATTTTAAACAGTACCACGCCGTTAACTTTTTCTGTGCATGTCATAGACACATGGCACTTCGCCATTACTGGTTATGTACTGTCGCATATGCATTTTTCAGATATTGCATTCCAGTGACTAGCAGTAAACGGCAATGCACTTTGATCCCGATATACGGTACTTTGCCAGCACAGGTACCCTGCCTTTATTTTGCGGGCAGTAGTGTGTTTGCTGGGAAGAAGTGTTACGGAAAAGTTTATGCAGGCATCTGTATGTATACATATCAAGTTTTATAAAAAAAATTCCTTGTCGTCCCCTGCCTCAACTTGTTTTCTATGCCACCTATCCTTAGAATTTTCGGGCCAGAATAAATGGTCTCCGCCGTTGTTATTTACGTACAGGGTGTCTCCTAAACAATGTCCTTGGTTTTTATTTCTTAAATGTTTATCTTAGACATATCCAATAAATTACATGTTAGATAAAAAAAAGTGCAGAATTTTATGGTAACGATTAAAATTATCAAGAGATTGAATATGTACAAAATTTAGTTTTTTATACAGCCCAAGTACAAAAAAAAATGCCAGTCAGGAAAAAGTGACCCATACATAAATGAAGGGATGTATAAAATTTGAATATTTATCCTAAAAAGAGTCGGATATATGAAAAATAAATACGTGCTGACTTAAACCATTTTTTAGTAGCTCTCGAAAAGAAAACATCGCGACGAACTATCGTGTTTCTCTGGGGAGTATAGAAATTACGACAAACAACAATGATTGTAAAAACACATAACACTTTTCCTATTGTACTCTATAGTCGGTACTGTATAGTCCCCACCAACTTTGTTTAAACATATATATCTAAGCCTTTTTATGATGAAAAGCTGAAATTTTGTCCATCATCTAATTAACGTCTGGTGGCGCATTTTACTTATTGGAGATTTTTTGTACTTATCCCTGAAAAAATTTAACTTTTTTATTTATTTAGATTTAACATTCTGAAAATTTTAATCAATACTATAAAATTCTTTACCTTTTTCTGTGTGGCTTTGGAATTTACTGTGTATGTCTATGATCAATATTTAGGGAATAAAAGCCTAGGTCATTGTTTTTGGGATACCCTGTATAGACGGACAAATTGTTTTGTCCAATTCATTTTATTTAAACAAAAATATTGCTTGAAACAACAAAAATATTTAGTTATAGCTTCAACCAAATTTTTGATGAATTAACCAAAAAAGTTTTTCCGTTTATCTTTTAAGAATGAACTTTTAGCCTAATTATGTAATAAATATATGTTGCGTCGTTTTTTATGACTTTTTTTATTTGGCTTTTAAATTACACTTTAAAACTTTTAAATAATCAGAAGAAAAAAAATGCATTGAACAACGAGCATACTTAATCCCTTCGGCCCTGAATTTTGAATAGAGCAGATAAAAAATCTATGAGTGGTTAGATATGCTGCAATATATGTAAGTATCTTAAATATAAAATATCATAACATTCAGCCAATTACCAAACTAATTAAAAGATGTTCTAATAATAGGATATGAGGCTACTATAACTGAGCAAAATGAGGAAAAAAATTAGTTATTTTGTATGAAACCTTTTGAGACAATTTCTTTGTGCGTGAAAACATGAAAATACTTCACATTTCTTAATGCATTTTGATTGCATGCATGCATTCCTTCATGCATTCATAACGATGCATTTAACTTTTGGCTTCAAAGGGCTTGACAAGTCTATTATCTTCTCTGCTGGAGATTTTCTACATCTACAGAGCAAAAATGATAACTTTCTGCTATTCTTGCATGTATTATTAGTAGGACACTAGGAATTGGGGTTAAAATTCTTGAAAATGAAGAGTATATAGTAATGCAAAGATGTGTTCGAATATTTGGACGTCAAGGCCGAAGGGGTTAACAATATTAACTAAATCTGTATCAAAAGAAAGGGCAAGAACGTCAGACGTTTAACTTTACAAATATTTCATATGCTTTAAATAGTAGAAAAATTAGTAAATTTTAAGTTGAAAAATATTTTAACGCCTTCCTTTCCACCACAGGAAGTTAAAATAATATACAATTCATGTTATCGTTGAGTGCCAACTATAGAGTCACAGCTCAAGTGCCGAGGAAATTTTATTTAACCTAGCAAGCAATAAACAGGAGCCACGTGTGCTGCTCACGGCACAGAATAAAAAGCTTATGAAACTCACCGGTAATTAAGTAGTGAAACTGTTATAAGTATGTGCATTTTTGTTAGAATAAAATGCTACTTATTGTATTGAAAACCGAATTTCATTGAATAGTACACATAAGCTCATTTAATGGCTATTTTTAACTACTGAGTTTAATTTTTAAAAATACTCGAATGCTTGTTTATGTTGCTTAGTTTTTAAAGGAAATATAAGAATATATATCAAACGCTATATGACGATCATCTAATCCCTTCTCCACTAGGTGTAATAGAGTGCGCTGGTTTTTAGGGATTTTTTTCCTTTTTTCTCGGGTAATTCAAAGTAAATTATTGGGGAAAATATAACTTTGCGAATGTTGTGCAATTCTAAACATTCTTTAAGAGTACAAACATTTAAATGTAATTCAGACTGATAAACTAAAACCATAAAAACCTAATAAACCCTATGAAAATGCTTATTTGCAAGTCATGGCTGTCAAAAATACGTATGGTTTTCTTTAATGAGCACGAAAAACGTATCTCAACAAGTTCCAATGCATGAAAAATATTTTCTCAAAAATGTAATTCATTACCTACCACTCAACAAGTTCTGTTTCTCAGAATGTATTACATCGTGCGCAATAAAGCGATCTCACATAAACAATACGACGAACGTCAAGGCGTATCGGTAATACTTAATCTTTTGATCCTCCATTGCCAACAACTTTCCGGATAATGAATAGCAGCCTATGAAATAACCTAATGGTACTTCTCCTAAGAGCAGAACCGAGGCCTCCTAGAGATTCTTCTCTCTCGGAGGCCTCGGCAGAACTCACGAGTACCATTGAAACTTTCAAAAATACCATCTCGTCTCACTTCAACAAAGATTACCGAAATATAAAATGTTTTTATTTCCTTCTACTACTTCCGATTTTCTTTATGCGGTATCGAAATAAATCTCAAGTTAAGATGCCCTTAATTTCAAAATCATGCTATATTTCAAAAAACAGTGTCCGGGCGATTCTCCCCCCTTCCAATCCCTCCTCTTTCTTTCTTTTCTTTTTTGAGAGGGCAGGGGGATTAGCATGGGAAAAAGTTCGTTAGTCTTCAAACGCTGAAAGACAGTTTATAAAAACAACGATACCTACGGTCGTCATGCTTACAGAAAGATAATGATTTTTTTTTTTTAATTAACAGTCACAAAAAAGCAAAACAGTAAAAAAAGTAAAAAAGAAATCAATTTTTGCGTATAACGAACCGTTTATTAAATTGTCATCCAAAAATGCTTCTACAGAACTAAATGCAAACACTTAAATCGACTATCCATGTCCTAAAAATTAAGTTTGAAAGGTTTATTTAAAACTCGAATAAATACTGATTAAACGAAAATACTGAACTTTTTGACAATTTTTCTCTATACTTTTGCGAGAAAACACAAAGCTGAAATCAATTTAGTACTTAAATTCCCGCCTGCAATATAAGTGTCAAAATAACTGTCTCCTCACCCCCCGTTAATCTTGAAAAAGTTTGTCAAAGTTGAAAAGCCGCAGAAAACCTCCAAAGCAAAAATAAATTTCATCTTCTTACAAGAAAATGGTCTAAGAAAAAAATAAGTGAAGTACTAAATTACTATAATTTAGTGCATCCAAAACTGCCCTCGTTTTTCGATATTATGTACACAGGCACCTACTATAAATTATAATCCAAGGACTACCAATAACTCAAAAACCAGTGTAATCCACTAACAACGCGCAACAGTTTAAATCGATTTAAGTTTAAAAGGTTTCTTTAAAAATTCGGGTGAAGTAAAAGACATTATTTCCCCATACCTTCTTCACCCAATCCAAACTCTTTTTTTAAGCGAAAAGTTGAAGGAAGTCGTACAGGGAAAAAAGGATTTGGGGGAAGTTACTAGGCCGGCTTACCTGTATCCTCGGCGCCGCGTCTCGGCGCCAAGATGAGCGTCAAGAGAGGCAGGAGAAGGCGTCTCATTCCCTCACTTCCGCACACACACTTCCACACTGAAGCACGAAAAACATCTCGAACATACGCCCCCGTGCGGCCGCCACACAAACCATCAAGAGCGCGAAACATTCAAACAATTATTTTACACCGCTCATCACTTCAAGGGAGAGTTTCTTTGCTGTCAACCCTCTGGGCTTCTCGGGGGAAACCGGGAACTTGTTTTCACCCCGCTACAAGTTAACCGAGTAAAAGGGAAGAGAATTGTTAGATTAACCCACGAGGCGGTGGCAGATCAAGATTTTTTTTCTTTGAGAGAGAGGGGCTAACTTTTAAAAAAAGCTTATTTGACTCAAGCAAAATATAGAATAAAACAAAACTTTACGCTAAAGTAATGTAAATTTTTTGGGGAGAGGTCAATTTATCAAAAAAAAAAAAAAAGACACACAAAGTATACAATGAAGTAAAATGTTACCCGTATGCAATGTCTTTTTGTTTCGGGAGGGAGGGCTGAAGCCCCCCTAGTCCCTCTCCTGGATCTGCCACTGCCACGACACACAGAACCGTAAATAGAAGATGGAACCAAGGAGGCTCAGTCCTAGTCTTCCCAGCCTTCTCTAATACTTTTACAGTTTTATTTGTTATTACTTTTTTTTTAATTATCCATAAAATACAAAAGCCTTGAAGCAAGTATTTTTCAACTATCTCCATAAGACAAGTCTAATTTTCTCCTCAGTTTATAATTTGTAGATCATTTTTATTAGACATATTTAAATTCATATTTATATCAAAAAAGGACTCATAATTATTTTTAAAAAACATATTTTGAATGATTAACTGTTAAAAATTCTAATAATGTATGAGGTATTTTGTGAATGGAAACAACTATAAGAGAAAATAAACTCATGTCTTTGCCGTAAAAGTGAACCTGTTTTTGACTGGAGTTGCTTTTTTGCAACATTTCGAAATTGGCCTGGACTTTTCTACTTCTTCTAAATTATATTATATTTTTTAATTATTTGTTAACACCAGAGTGCTACTAATTCCAAGCCTCGTAAACGTGCGACGCTTATCTAGCTTCACATTTCTAATTTCAGAATATGTTTTTTAAATGTTTCGATTAATTAATTCTGTACTTCTTTCTGTAGACATGGAGTACGCATATAGATTATGATAAACTTTACAGCAAAATAAAGCAAGAACAACGAAAATGCCCACGAATTGGTTGTGATACACTTTTTAACGTAATAAAACAAGAAAAAAAAAATAAGACGAAAGCATGCAATATGATACACTTTAAATATATAACGCTTTAGTGCGTATTTAAGTCAAGAAAGGGGTCATTTTTAAAAATTTTAATTTAATACTTTTAATTTATTTGCATATACAAATAGCACACATGAAGCCCAGTGGTGTAATGGTTAGCGCACCGCGCTGCCGTCCCACAGGTCCGGGGTTCGAATCTCGGACTGGGCAAGGTCGACTCAGCCTTTCATCCCTTTAGTGGGTCGATAAAATGAGGACCAAGCTTGCTTGGGGTCAAACACTGGGGGCTTCGCGTCAGGCTGACCACCTGGCCGAGGCATATGCATCCGCACCCCAGAGCCTATGGTCGCGAAGGTGCGGTTGGGCAGCGCAGGCCTTGGCCCAGCAGAGGGGCTGTTGCGCCAATGTTTGACTTTTAAATAGCACACATATGAGTAGTAGATATATGAGAGTTCACCCCAGTCGGAGCCATGTTAATTTGCCGGAGCCTCCGGAGTCTCCGTACAAGTGCTTTCCCTATGGGGAGCGGATGTTGAGACCGGATGGGGAGCGGAAGTAGACCGGATGTTGTAGGGGGTGATAAGAATTTTTTTTCTTTTTTTAAATAAGGGGACTTGCAATTTTTTCAGACTTTAACATATTTTTCAAATAAGGGGACTTAGAAAAATTTTCAAATTGTGATGTATTCTCTAATGAAAATAACGGACTTTAACATTTAGTATCAAAATGAGGACCCACCAACCGCCCGGTAGAACGTCTACCGCCTCATATTAATGTTCACTTTTCAAATAAAAATTTTAATGTGCCTTTCCTATCACGCTAGCCTCGCATAAATGGAGACAGGGCGTAGCACAGAAGATGCGTTGTTGTTTTTGTTTCTTTAAATAATAATAAACTATGTGGAGCAAAGAAACGTACAACATCCCCAGGAGGCCTACGAACTTCAATTTTAAGTTAAATACGTAATTTTACAACAAATATTTTTTAACCAAAAGTTTTAAGTTAATAATTAATTTTAAACAAATATTTTTTTAATCAAGATTTTTTTTTGGTTTTTTTTTTTTTTTTTAACCAAGAGTTTTAATTTTAAGTTAAATAATTTTACAACAAATATTTTTTTTAATCAAGAGTAAATTAATTTTTTTAATCAAGAGTTTTAATTTTAAGTTAATAATTAATTTTACAACAAATATTCCTTTAATCAAGAGTTAATTAATTTTTTAACCAAGAGTTTTAATTTTAAGTTAATAATTAATTTTACAACAAATATTTTTTAATAAAGAGTTAATTTATTTTTAGTTTTAGTTTTATTTTTTTTAACCAAGTTTTAATTTTAAGTTAAATAATTTTACAACAAATATTTTTTTAATCAAGAGTTAATTAATTTTTTTAAATCAAGAGTTTTAATTTTTAGCTAATTTTTTGTATACTGATTATACCGTATTTTTGTTGAGCTCTTTTATTTGTAATAATCAATTATCTGTATTTAATGACGATGGAAAATGCATCTTACAACAAATTTACAAAACCGGCGATTCATTTACGTTAAATCCAATTTCCTTGATACTTTTAAATGACCAAGTATTAAAACTTTGTGAAATGAGAAATGAAATATTGGAATGTATTCTAAAAACACTATATACGACGACCCTGCCTCATTTAATTTTAAAATTAAAGCCGCAAAAATGTAACCGTGAACCCCATTGTAATTATGATGAGACTAAACAACAATTAATGGATATAGTATATCAGGAAATTTTGAAATACATAGGTCGGGGTCAGGACCTTCCTTCACAAAGGATACATGCTTGTTCGAATAGAACACATGTTGATGAGAGAGAAGGTCTTATAAGTAGTAAAGCATGGTTTATGGTCGACATGCCGTATATTGCAAGAGAGATATGCGAGAACAAATGTACAGCTGCGGAAAAAAAATGTTCCACTTGTACATTTTTCGGCCGTCGTTCGTCGCACAGCAAAGTTACAGATACCAATCGTTTACGATTGACGCACACTTTAATTTGCTATGCATAAAAATTGCATAAGGGGCCATCTACATATTAAAATTCGCACCAACTTTTTTTTTTCTCAATAGCAACCCCTAGATTTCACTTCATATTTCAAAAATTTAGCTCATTTTAACCCCGGACACCAATTTTCAATAAATTTGGACAGAAAATGAGTGAGTTATGAGCACCCAAATTCCCCCTCCCCCAATGTTAAAATATTTTTTCATACTTCAAGTCATATCTCATATAATATTGGTAGTAAGAAGCTGATTTTTATTCGTACTATTAGAACTAAACGACCCAAACATAATTTAATGTTATTATGATTTTTAATAAATTATTAATATGAATTATGAAATATTAAATTAATATTCAAAAAAATTATGAATAGCGACCTAGCCAAATTTCGATGGAAATAGATGCAGAAATTAATATTACATGGCTGTGCAAAATTTCAAATTTTTACGTTCAGTAGTTTAATTTATATTAAATAAAATGTGTTATTTTCATGAGTTAAGGTACCATATATAAATTTATTAAGTGAAAATTTTTTGAAAATTGCATAAAATAAATGTAAATTAGATTTATTTTGTGCAAAAACACAGTAAAAGATACCAGTATTAAAAATATCAAATTTTGAAGCAAATAAATTAGAGGTTTTTACAGTTTGTTAGGGATTCTATAAAGCGTGTATTGTTGCGTCCGCTACCATATTCCCCCAAATAAAATATTTTCCAGCTATAGAATTAGATGCAGTATATGTATGTCTTCTAATACAACGTCCTATTTCTGAAAAACTAACATCCTCAACTTTCCAGGCATGAATGTGACCTTTTTTAATATCGGAAACATTAGGTCTTTGGAATTCCCCATACTTTATCAAACATTCAAAATCACGTTTTTCTGTAAAAAAAACTTTCATCTAACTATAAATTAAAATACCGCCAAAAGTCTTAAGAATATTGCACATTGCAGGCGATAGTATTAAGTGAAGAAAGTGAAATAACAAACACAGTGATAATATTGGGTCGGCAAAAAAGTAATTGTGTTTTTTACATGAAATTCAAACAAATAAATTTTCAATCATGAAACCATTTTTTAAGTTCGACCATAGCTGAGTCGAGCAATATTCCTGCTTGTAGTCAGAAGAGCAGGGAGCAGCCTCTAACTCCTACCAACATTTGAGCTGTCTAAGAGAAACATCAAGGGAAACACTGAATAACAATTTCAAAATTACAAAGATTTTCAAAATCCTTAGCCTATTTTGCATTTTTCCCTTAAATCATGTGTACGAACCAAGGAAGTTATGAACTCACGCGTCATTTGGACCACAGACTAAATATTCTATTCTACACTTGATATTCTCAGTACAAAAAACTTTAAGAGAGATGGGAACAATATTTTCCTTGAAAATAATATTATTTTTTTTTAATTCTCGCGAGCGAAATAAACGAAATGCGAAAAGTTCGGAACCTACAAATAGCGTTTTTCAATTTGCAGAAAGTCCCTTAAAATGGCGCAAAAATGAATTCGCAATATCTCCGGAAATTATCGTAGAAAATTGGTGAAAATTTATATTTAGGGTAATTTGAAGGTTTTCTTTCGTTTAATAAAGTCAAAATATGGGGTTGCCATTGAGAAAAACGAAGTTGATGCAGAATTAAATATGAAGACGGCCCCTTATGCAAATTAAATTAATAGTAAATTAAAGTACGCGTTATTTGCAAACGAATGATATATATAACTTTGCTATACGACGAACGATGGCGAAATAAAGAGCAAGTGGGACTTTTTTTTTCCGCAGCTGTACTTGTCATTATGACGGAGAATTTTTTTCAAACATTTTCTTTGAAGACTATATGAAGTATCTTCAAAATGTGCTATTTAATTCATTTTTTCAACCGTTTTCAGATTTTGCTGATTCCAAGGATGGCAAAACATGTGTAATTATGTGATGTTATTGGTGTATAACTAGTATTGTGATTTTAAAAAAATATATATTAAAACCATTGTGATTATGTAGAAAAGGTATGCTTGCTTCTACAACAGTAAGATTTTACTGATTTGTGCATGATTAATTGTGGATTACACTTTGAAAAGTTGTTATTTTCTTAATTGTGTAAATAGTTTGTACAATTTAAAATACATTTTTTTTGTAAATAAATAAGTTGTTTTCTTCATGTGTATATGTGTGTTGATTACTTGCAAAATAAAAACCTATGAAATTTTACTGCAGCAAAAAGTGGTAAAGAAAGCATACTTAGTCAAGATTTAAGGTTCTCGTGTTGTGTTTTATACTTATCTTTTATACACTACAAGGTAAAAAGTTACAAATTTAGGAAAATTTATTGAAGCATGTACTATGGAAACATTAATCTACTACATAGAAGTAAAATGTTCTGATTAAAATCATAAACTTAAGTGTGATAGGTAAATTGTGTTACATGAGAATTCACAAAGTACTAATTTTTTATAAAATGAACTTTGTTAAAAATAGCCAGTTTCCGTAATTTTATAACTTAATCGATTTGACAGGTTTTTCAAAAATAAAGTAAAGTGAGATAAAGAAACTAGTATTTTTAAATAAAGAATTTTTAAGTGTTCTTTAATGTAAAGATCTTACCACATTTTACTTGAATTAATAGAATATTTTAAATCAGACACTATGTTTTTAAAACATCAGAGTATTAACTTAGGCTATTTTTGTAATTTTTATTAAGTAATGGGCTTGAATATTTTTGTGAGAAATATCAACTAAGCGCACGTGTTACACATTTCACTGATTGAGATGGTTATACTTACAAATTTTAAATAAATATGCTTTTACTTTTATACATGGTACTTGTTCAAACTAAGTATACTTCTGATTTGTATATGTTTATGAGTTGTCATAAGTTATGAAATTATTTCTCGAATGAAACTTAGCTATTGGAACTTAGTAAATTTCGTAGAAGTAGTATGCTTAACATGTTTTTGATAAAATGGTTTTAAATTTGGTACAGAAATAATCAGTTATTTTAGTATAGATGTATAAACTTATCTTTATTTAAACCTTAACTAATTAAAAGTAATATAATTTATGTCTGTAAAAAATGAGGGACTTAGACTATTTTTCAGAAATATCAAGTAAAGGATTTTACCAAATACTTAGTAAATTGCATTAGCTAAAGTTAAATTTTTTTTTCTTTTTAGAAATTTTGCGATAAGTTGTTGGATATGTTCTTGAAATAAACTAACAGATCTGTACTTTGTAAATTTCATAGAAGTGTCGAACTTTGGTATTTTTCGAATGTTACGAACTTGATACATTTTTTCTGAAGTATTAGATATGTGAAATTATCTTTTTAGAAACATTGGATTATTCAACTTAGTGCATTTCAGTTACTCTTTCAAGATAACGGACTTAGAATTTTTTACAAATAGCAAGCTAGTATCTTGCTAAACATGCTTCTTGCAAATATTTTTAAATACCGTTCTTAAAAATTATAAAAGTTGTAACTAGTAAACAGAAATAAACAAATTATAATGTAATAAATTAGTAGACACTGTGATTTTTAAGTCCGTTATCTTGAAAGAGTAACTGAAATGCACTAAGTTGATGCAGCGTCAAAAAAAAGGAAATGCCCCCCAAAAAAATCCCAATTAATAAAAAGTGTCAAATACATTTATTAGATGATGTACAGCTCCGGAAAAAAAAAGGTCCACTTGCAATTTATTCGGCTGTCGTTCGTCATACAGTTAGGTTACATGAACCAATCGTTTACGAATAGCGTATACGATAGCGTTACGAATAGCGTATTTGTTATTCATAAAAGTTGCATAAGAGGCCTTCTTCATATTTAAATAAGCATCAACTTTATTTTTTCTAATGACAATGCCCAATTTTTACTTCATATTTTTAAAAAAAATCACCCCATTTTATCCCGGATACCAATTTTCAGTGCATTTGAGCTAAAAGTGAATGAGTTATAAACTACCAAAATTTCTCTCAACAACCTCATTTTCTCATGCTTTTATTCGTATCTCATTTAAAATTGATATTAAGAAGCTCGTTTTTATCTCTACTATTAGAACAAAATTTACTGTTATTATAATTTTTCAATAAAGTATTAACATGAAATATGACTATTTGAAAAATATGAATAGCAACCTAGTCAAGCTTCTACGGAAATAGATGCAGAAAATAAATTTACATGGCTGTGCAAACTTTCTCTCTCTCTCTCTCTCTCTCTCTCTCTCTCAAAATTATACGTTCAGTAGTTGATTTTATATTAATTAAAATGTCCTATTTTTATGAGTTAACGGTATGTGGATCAATTTATATGTGAGATTTTAATGTGATAAATTTTCGAAAGTTATATTTTAAAATACATATATGCAATTTAAATTCGATTTATTTTGCACAAAAATATAGAAATTGTTAGAGGTATTAAAAATAGCAAATTTGAAAGGAAATAAATCACCGATTTGTAATGTTTGATGGCGTCTTTAGTCATGTTAATTTCTTTTTGTAAGATATATTTCCTTTTCTAAAATAGCATAGAAGAATCTTATTTTTTTTGTATGATTATTGAAGGAAATGTATCTATACATATATCCATAGTTTACATGAAATCGTTCTTCGGCTATTCGTAAGTAACTTTCACGCTGATATTGGTCAGGTGAGCAGACAACAGCCTCTCACTCTAGGCAATGTTTCCGGCAACATTCATTTGAGTTACAGAACCTTCAAAATAAATTAGAAAATGTTCTTGTGTATTTGAGAGAGAAAGATTTACCAGAAAAGTATTCCCATTTAGAGAAATGCCACTGCCTTATAATTTAAAAATCAATAACGTCATAATTAAAATAAGCTATATTAGAATGAATAATCTTATACATTAATAAAACTGAGATTTTCAATGATTTATTGTCACAGTATAATAATAATATTTCATTTTGTAACATTTTGCTATTAATTTTAATATTATAGTATAGCAAGCCTAATTTGTTTGTTTGGTTTGTTAAAACAAAGTTACTGAAGGGCATTTTGCCTGACCGAGTATACCTTAAAAGACTTTTTAAGGAGTTCTAATGCATATCACGTTACATCTAGAGAAATCTCACAAAACTCCAAACCGTTAGATTGACAGCCGTGCGATAGGCCAGAACAATGGACCGTCACATTTCAGCCATTACCATGCTCAGTGTCTTATTCACTCAGCCATGCTGGGGCCCACAACAAACCTAAAGGTCAATTGATTAGAACATTGTCCGATAAAATATAAATTAAAAATTTCTTTAGTTATAAATAAACCATAAGTAACTACTGTGTTACGTTAATTAAACTAAAACTGCAATTTTAAATTAATGTTTTCTGTTCGTACTGTAATTAACAGCTTATGTACATTATAAAAATCTTTATAAATTTCACAAAATGTGTTTTTTCACTCATAAGTTATACCTATCAGTAAAAGGAAGTTTGTTTATTATACAGAGTACTCTGCGTATTACAGTGTTCTAAATATTCTAAACGATATCATAAAATTCTATAATTTTTTTACATAGCTTTGCAGTTTATTGTATATGTCTAGAATCAATATTTAAGTTGTTTCCGTAACAACCTGTACACGTACAATGGTGGCCAAAATTGTGGACATTTTTGGAATTCTTTATGTTTTCGAATTTTGCATGCTTATAATTTATATAACACAGTATGCTTTGTATTCGTACCATAAAATGCAAACTCTTGTATATGATTTTAAAGAGAATTCAGTACTGATTTCAATACAAGTCGCAAATTTCATATATTTGCAATACAAGAAAATGTTAAGTTGCAATAATTATCGAGATACATTAGGGTAATTCCACGCCAAATCACTTGATTTTAATAGCCGACTGTGCCCTTACATCTTGGAATTTTTTAAAAAAAATTCTATGACTATATACTTGTAAGATAATATTTTTTTTTATTTTTTGAAAATAACCAATTTGCTTGGTTTTTTCATCTATGGCCATGGGCGCCGAGAGAGAGGTCCCTGGAGGGTGGGAGTGCACTTGCAATCCTGAAGTTTCAAACTATATAGATATAAATGAAAATATAAGTATTTTTTTAGCTTTGTATAGTAAAAAAAAAAGGCCTTAATGATACCGGGTGACCGAAAAGTCCGTAAAAACTTTAAAAATTCATTAAAAATTATTTACTTTTTAACTTTTAGTATTAATTTTTTACCGATTTTTTTTCCACGGTCTCACACTCAATATTTCTTACTCGTTGTTGCGATCACTAGGAAATCTTCGCTTACTGTATCATCTCACTTATTGCACCATTAGTTTCGTCGTGAGCATGCACGCAGTAAAACGAATCCATAGCAGTAAATATGTCCAATGTGACGATAGTAGCTCTTTTGCTGTTTTATTTCTAAACCTCTGCATGTGGTACCTGATGAGCGTTCCAGAGTTTACGAATTTTCAATCCACTTCTTTTAAGTTGGCTTTTCTAAGTCAGTCCGTAATCACATGGGCATGAGCATGTTGATTGTGTTTTTCTTTGATATTATATAATTCGGAGTATTAAGGTATGTTCCAGTTTGCTTTCTGTATGAATTGCTTACACACTCACACTCACATATACGGGGTGACCAAAAAGTACGCAAACACTTTCAAAATCCATTAAAATAGAACAAATAATGATAGAAAATTACGGTTTGCACTAATACATTTAGGGGGTGATCGAATTTTTTTTAATGGCAAGAAAGTTTGTAGTTCCAAATGTTACCGAGAGGTGACATTGACATGAACATTGGGAAGCAAGTTTCCATTTAAAAGAATCCGAAATCTCTCGAATATTACCCATGCAAAACGCAATTTTGTGTTGTTATTTGTTCTTCTTTATTGAATTTTTACACTTTGATGCACTCAGGTCGCGTCAAAAGTTCGTGAAAACTTAAAAAATCCGTTGAAAAAGAAGAAATCATTATACAAAATTGTAGTTTTCATGGATTATAGAGATTTCGGATTTTTTTTCTTTTATTGGTAACTTGCTTCCCACTGTGCATGTCAGCGCCACCTCTCGGTAACATTTGGAACTACAACGATTCTTGTCATTAAAAAAACATCTGATCACACTCTAAACCTATTACTGCGAGCCGCAATTTTTTATCATTATTTGTTCTTTTTAACACGCTTTTATAAGTTTCACCTGTATGTTTGCTTGTTTGTTTGTAACCGACTCCTTTGAACTCGATTTTGACCCACTTTAAACGGTCAGATTTAATTTAAACTTTATAAACTTATCAAGGACCGATGACAATACAACAATTTGATAAGTTTATCCCATTATCCTGATTAGGATCATCAGGATTAGTAATTTTCTAAGCGATCCTTTGCGTGAGAGCGAGAGAGATGGAGCAAGCGCGCGGTCTACGCATGCTTACCATTTCGGTACTCGGCTCATCACAATGTAGTAAAACTTCTCTCGCTATTAGTAACTCTATTCAAAGGTATGTTTGGGTAGTTACGTTTTTGAAATCCAGATTGCAAATCTAAAAATTTTATCTCTTTATTTTATATTATAACATGGATGTTTGTGTTTGTTGTAGTCGTTATGAAACTTGTTTGTTGATTAGAGACCTATTTTTTTTCCATTTTAGTGAGGAAGGTGGCATTTAACTGCAGGTTAATTAACACTTTGATGCACAGCAAGGGCGTACAGACTTAGGTGCATAGCAAGGGCGTAGTCAGAGGGGGGCTGAGGGGGCTGCTGCTCCCATCCCCGAAATGGGACCCTTTACTTAGCTTACAATTTGATATTTAGCTTACAATTGAACTTTAGCTTAGTTCTAAAACAATAAGTTCTTAAAACAATACGTTTAAAAGATGACACTAAGAATAACGTTATATATTGCACGCCTCATAACGCTAAGTTTTGGAGATTGTGCATTACTCTCAACTGATCAAGGTTAAACACTGTTCAGAACTTGTACTGCCACTATTGTAATCTTATTGAACGTATAGAATAATATGAGTACATGTATATCAATCAGTGATAAATCGAACTGAAAAATGAAAAATAAATACAGTTTAAAAAACTAAAACACGCACTTTTATAGCAAATTGAACTAAAAAGTGAAAAATAAATATAGTTTTAAAAAAACTAAAAAACACGTTTTAGTGATAAATTGAACTAACTAAAAAGTGAAAAATAATTCTTAATATAGAAGTAAATTAATGAACGAAAAATAGTAATATAGTGAAAAAAGCGTGGGGTGCTTCATCTATCAGTTCTTGAGAATATTCGATCGGTACGATTAGTACAAAAATGACACAAAAAATATAGCACAAAGCGCCCCACACTCTGCTAGTTTCCGGGATTCGCCGTTAAAGTCCAGTTGGTGTAGGAAGGACTAGTAAAAAGTCCGCTTGTCAGGATGGCACACAACTTTATAGAACTTAGTACAATAATCAGCTGTACAAAATTCACAAGCACAATCAAACAGTAATGTGCTTTTAACAGTCCGCTTAGATCTGAAGCTCTCACAAATGCCGTAATTCTCACCCAAAATAAAACACTTCCATAGGTAAAATTCAGGGAAAATATACGAGGGATAACACTAACAATCCCTCAAGACTCAACAGTGAAGAATTTACACACAGAACTTTAAAAACAGCTTCGAAAACAAGCGCGAAACACCGCTTCTATCACAGAGCGAAGCAAGCGTACTCACAGAGAGAGCTCCATTCACACACTGGGTGCTCAACTCGCACACTGAATTGGGGCTTCTGAAGCGCTCGTACTTATAGCTGGTGCAGAAGCCACGAGAAACTTCCAGAAGAATCTATTTCTCGAGGATTCTACATAAAGCGGGAATTTTGATTACGTCATAGAAGAGAAATGTTAGGTTTTTATGTGATTTTAATGCAGCAAAAGCAGCTTTACAGGCCCCATAGGGAAAATCGCGCCAAATGCCCAAAATGTCGCCAAGCTTAGTGCCAAAAATAAGTCCCCAAAAGTGAAGTTACCGAAGGGCTAAGACCAATATTTCTCGAGATTTCCAGAAACCCCTAGAACAAAGGGGAAACCGAAACCTCCGTATCTCCGGTTCTAGTTGACCGATTTTAATGCAACAAAAAGCAAAATTTAACTATTTGAAGCGTAGAATACGAATTTTAAACTATTTTAAGTCCCTGAACAGCGGGTTGCCTCGGAAATTCGTAACAATACTATTTTTCGTTCATTAATTTATTCCTATGTTAAGAATTATTTTTCACTTTTTAGTTAGTTCAATTTAGCACTAAAGCGTGTTTTTACACTCATGTCCATAAATTAAGGATAATTCAGAATCACACAGAAATTGATCTCTAAAATAAAAATTTCACCTATGGAATGATCACACACATCTTGAAGAAGAATATGCAAATTACGGGAAACCACCAGATGGCGTGGATGGTACGTCACAATGACGAGAGTGTAAGAGAGGGGTATATAAGGAATGGTGGCAAAGAAGTAAAATTGTTCACAAGCGCTGTGAAGGCCTTTCAGTGTAAAAACCGCATAGTTATGGCACAAAGGAGGCATTTGGATGATGTTTTACGTGGCAGAATTATCGGACGACTGGAATGTGGACGTACCCAGCTGGAAGTATCCGAGGAACTTGGAATCGTCCAGAGTGTCATCTCCAGGCTTTGGTAACGATTCCAAGATGATGGTAATGTGAGTAGACGTTACAGCACAGGTCGCCCCCGAGTTACAACGCCGAATGAGGACCGCTATTTGGCAGTTACTGCCAAAGAAACAGACGGAGTACAGCATCAGACCTGTCTCGTCAGCTCTCTTCAGCTACCGGTACGGCAGTTTCAAAGCAGACCGTGTACAGACGCTTAGGGCACATTGGTCTATATGCTCGTAGGCCTGTCAGATGTGTTCCACTTACCGCAACTCACTGTCGCCTGCGATTAACCTGGAGTAGAGAGCATGCATTGTGGACACCGCAACAGTGGTCTTGAGTGATGTTTTCCGACGAGTCCAGGTTTAGTTTGGAGTCTGATTCTCGCCGGACATTCATCTGGAGAGCGCCAGGTACCCGGTACCACCCAGAGAACACCACTGAAAGACACCGTTACGGTGGTGCAGGATGGCTCGTTTGGGGAGGAATTATTCTTGGTTCCAGAACTGACCTGCATGTTCAGAGTATAACGATGACAGGCCACATCTATCGGGATGTCATTCTGGAACAACATGTACGTTTGTTTCGAGGCGCCATGGGTGCTGAATTTGTGTTTATGGATGATAACGCCCGTCCTCACCGTGCAAACATTGTAGATGAATGCCTTCAATCGGAGGATATCACCCGTATGCATTGGCCAGCATACTCACCGGACTTGAATCCAATAGAGCATGTGTGGGATATGCTTGGCCGACGAATTGCAGCCCGTCAACCCCCTCCCACCTGTCTACCGGAACTTCGGAGTGCATTGCTTGAGGAGTGGTGTAATATTCCCCAAGATCAGATTGATCATTTGATACTCAGCATGCCTAGGCGTTGTCAGGCCTGTATTGCATCGTCCGGGAGACATACTCCGTATTAACCATCCTACTAACCATGTTATACTGTTCTTTGTAAATAGGTTCTTTTTTGAAATTTGGTCAAGGGAGTAAAACTTGCAATTTTTATTAATTATGTCAAACATATAGCATCTTTTTTGCTCTTTACTTTTTGTTTAATAAATAGACTTTACAAATAAGTCAAATTTGTTTTGCTTCTTTCTCTTTCTTTGCCTGAACTTCATTATTCTTAATTTATGGACATGAGTGTAGTTTTTTAAACTATATTTAATGGATTTCTACAGTTTTTACGGACTTTTTGGTCACCCTGTATATATACATATATGTATGTATGTATATCTTGGGTGCATCCCCCTGAAAAATATCCTGCCTGCGCTCTAGTATGGCTGCTATATGAGTTTAGTAAAATCCTTCTACTATATTTATTTATTAACAAAATAAGTTCATTTTTGGCATCAAATTAAATCGAAATTTTTCCTCTATTAATAAAACTGAAAAGAAGTTCTCTAAACTATTTTATAAAATTATTACTGAGCATTCAAAATTAGTTTTTGTGATTTTTACCATAGTATTTTCAAAAAGCTGCATCTAAAAAGCCACAAATGTCATATGTAGAATATTTTTTTTAACATTATCAGCTAATAATATACTTTCCATGTTTTAAAAATAAATAGTGGTTATTAAATTAAAAATTAATTTCTTTGCTAAAAATCTTTAAAAAAACCTTGAAATCAGGTTTCTTGTACCGATTTGAAGACTGTTCTAAAACTTTATAAAGCACGTTTGGCCAATTTTTAACATGTTTGTGAACTTTTACATCTAGTGTATATGTCCTTCCAGATAAAGATGATAGTGAAAGCACCGGAATATCTGTAAGTATATTTTCGTAAGGCACACAACAGCAGTCATTGTTGGCAGGCCAGATGTATGAGGGCCAGGAGGATGCATAAACTGAACTTTAGTTTCTCTCTCTTTTTCAAAATTGTCGAATACCTTACCTCTCCACCACTTATTCTCATAAATAATTGCATAAAATTTTTCTGCGATAGCATCTATACATCCAACTTGATTACCAATAATAACTTTAACAGAATTTTTTAAACATTATTTTTCAAGTTGAGAACAACCTACAAATCTTTTTTGGCTACATTCAACTTGAGTTGCTGCACCATTTTCGTTTGGAGGTGATACCCAACAGAACATATTTCCATGTTTAAAGATATAAAATTAAATCTAAATCTTAACAATTACTAAAGAATACCTCCTAAATAACAATTTAAAATACAGGGTGTTTCAAAAGGTTGCTTACAAACTTAACATTCTGGTCTTTCATGTGATGATGAACAAGATTTACATAGGAACTTGCATTCGAAAATGCGAACCGCGACCGCTAGAGGGCGATGATCGTAGGTATGGAGGAAAATAAAAACAGCGGTGTTAATATGATTTTTATTACAGAACATGATTAAATCACAGAAGATGTTCAAAATTTTTCCATTCACCACAATGCACGTTTCACAACGTCAGCGCATGGATTCACGTACCCGATCAAATTGGACAGGTGTGCCATGGACACATGATGCCGCTTCCGCGATCTTGGCGATGAGATCCGTGTCCGATGTTACGGGCGTCTCGTACACCATGGTCTTCCCACACAGCACAAAGATATCCGTTGGTTATCTATAAGGAATCAGAATTGGATAATGGGTATATCCATTAGAAGTCCAAGATCCTCCAGATAACATAAAATGGACCTCTATAAGAGATTTGGGGTGTGATCTCTCTAAGGACTAGACAACATCTATAATATCCAGGATGTCCGTAAGAGATCTATATCTAAGTAGCTTATTAATCATAGATTATTAATTGGATGTCCAAAATATCCAAGATTTCTCGGGAGAAAAGTTAATTGTGACGTCATAACTACTTTGTTTACCTACTGAGTATTCTTCCTCTATTCTGTGAATTTTGGTGCTGCCATCTATTGTCTATTATCATACATAAGATCTTCAAGTTACTTTTAAACTGAAACCTATTTTCTTCGGGTAGTATCGAACCATGGATCCAAGGCGTGAAAGGCGAGCGTTCTAACCACCAAACAGATTCGACTCGGGGTGAGAAGACTAAAGTTTGAAGTGATTGTTGCTTCAATTTCGGAATGAAAACACTTTTATGTATCTAAATAAATAAAATTAGAATTTGCCTTACACTACTTGGTATCTCAAAATTTTGCGATTTCTATCCGTTTTAAGCATTTGGGACCCCAGTACAACCGTTAAAAAAAATAATAATAATAAAGTACGTCTGCACATCGCGTAAAACTGATTGAAGCGAATGAAAAAAAAAATGGTGACATAATAGGTGGTCACACAACTTAAACTATAGGCGTCAAACTTTTAATTAGATTTTGAGATTTTCTGAAAATTCTTTCAAACTGCGCAGTTTTTTTGTTCGCACATCACGTAATAACGACTAAATGATATTTGGTGACATGATAGATGATCACTCAACTCAAGCTATAGGCATCGGATTTTTAAAAATTTCTTACTAGATTTTGCGATTTTTCCGAAAATCCTTTCAAACTGCATAAATTTTTGTTTCAGTTGCCATCCAATCTTCTACATAAATAAGATGTCTACAAATGCATCTTATGAATGTTATACACACACATCCAATAGATTTGTATCTTTGGACGGCAATTAAATATCTATGGGACATCTATTTCATTAGCTACATAAGATGTCAACTGATGGATTTCTTATCGATGTCATACATACCTTTCTAATAGATAACTTGTTTCGGATGACTATTAGATATCTATAAGCCCTCTAAGGATATCTTATAGAGGTAGCGATTTAGATGTCCTATATATATATTTTTTTCTCCGCATATAAATATCCTTTAAATGTCCTGGATGTTATAGATCAGTTTGGATATCTATTAGACCTAATTTGGACATAGTGTGCTGTGTGGATTGGTGTATCCCGACAGGTAGAAATCCAGGGGAGTCAGGTTGGGAGATCGCGGTAGCCATCGACCGGGGCCATCGCTAAGTAACGGGCCTGCTTATGAGTTGCCATCCCTAAAAATGAGTTTATCATTGAGGCCTGTTTTCCCCAGTCACAGTATTCTATTTTATTATTCTAAGTATTATAAATGTTATATTATTTTAAAACAATTTTTTTATACTTTTGTCGTACTAAAGAGCTTTAGATGTAGGTAATCGTTTTGTGAATCTTGCGCCATTTTCTTTCATGAAAATTTATCCTAAAATTCGAACATTTTGCTCTAAATGTAAAGGTAAGTGAACGCTTATAATGTATTTAGAAAGTCTAAAAATATGTATGTAAATCATGTTTAGTGAATAATTACTCATGTTTATAAATAAATTATTTTAATCAGAAATCGTATTACTTGAGTAGTTTTTATTCTTGTAAATAAGCATGACGTTGTGATACTATTTAGACAATTTAATTTTGCCAGTTGAAAATGTTATTTATCAGTTAGATATGCCTTGATTATGTGATTAAGACTTACATCTGGTACAGTGCAGAAATACAGTAAATTATAAATTATTGATTTTTGCCCGTTTATACAGAAGCTTCAAACGTAGTTAATATTTTGTACAAGCGTTCATTATGCTTGCTCAATTTCTAAGTTCGATTGAGAAAGCGACAAAAGAATAATATATACTACATGAAATGTCTTTATTAAAGAATAATTAATAAAGACATTTCATGTAGATCGCGCTATAGAGCGTATTTTATCAATTTTCTCCAATATACAGGATATCCCGAAAACACTGAAATGCGCTTTAATACATCATTTGTTAAAGATTAATGTTGAATTGTTTAAAATAACGTAGGAAATACGACTACGTTCATGAAATATTCATTATAAAAATGTCTTGTGTATTTAGTTATTTTAAAGTATACTAAATATCCACTTGTGAAACTAAAATAAGCAATCGTGAATCATGAGAGTAAGAGCTACTTTGTTTTTACTACTTAAAACTACATTAAATAACGTTTGAAAGCACTGGGAAGCTTAAGAAATGCCTGGTGTATACGTGAAGACTCGAGCATCCGTAGGCCTCTTTGGATGGCTCATCAAAATACACGCGCAGGCCCGTTACTAATTGCGAAGGCCCCGCATCGACTAGTCTTCCTGTGCTAATATAGCGATTAGGATTAGAGATAAGTTCGGGCTCATTTTTTGAAGCCCGAGCCCGCCCGAGCCCGAAGACTTTTAATCCGAGCCCGCCCGAGCCCGAGCAATATTATTAAAGTTGGAGCCCGAGCCAGCCCGAGCCCGAAATGTCAGCTAAAGACAAATAAAATGAACTACTTCATTAATAGGATACAATACATTTTGGAGCTTCACACATCTTCTAGTCCCCCGTGCCGCTATTTTTTGAAATAAGTACGTCTATTTATCCCATAAATCACTTTTTAAAATTCGTTTCAAGGAGTACGTTCAACAAAGGAGAAATTTTTCACGAGCCCGAGCCCGAACGCAATCGTGAATTACAGAGCCCGAGCCGGGCCCGGGCTCGGGCTGAGCCCGTCTCATCTCTAATTAGGATATGTCCTATCGAGGTATTCTCGGACAGTGTACCTAAAGTGAGCAGGCGGTCCATCATGCTGGAACCAGATGTTTTGGCGTGTAGCGGCTGGAACGTCACCCATCAGATCCGGCAATACTCTCTCTAAAAAAATACGATAGGTATTCCCATCGAGGCGTTCAGGTAGTACATATAAGCCAATTAACATGTCACCGATAATACCAGCCCAAATGTTTACGGCGAAACGTTGTTGATGTGCATGAGCCGTGTAGACCGTGAGTTTTCATGCGCCCATACATTCAAGATCTACTGGTTCAGGACACCATCCTGTGTAAAACAGTATTCATCGGAAAACAAAATCCACAATGGAAAATCCGGCTGTGTGCCGGCAGTGGAAAATCCGGCTGAAAATCCGGTTGCAAATACCAACTTGCGAATGCAACGCGTTGGGGATAATCGTCAACGCACAATATCTGTACTCTTTCGAAGTGGTAGGGATGTTGCATGTCCTCTTGCAGTATGCGCATAATGCTGGAACGATGTACACCCAAGACGCGTTCGATTGGTCGGAGATTTGTTTGCGGGTTCCTGTCAAATTCCAGTAGCACTGTTTCCTCTACGAAAGGCTTGCGTGTAGTGCGTTCTCGACCGATGTGGCTATGTACTTGGAAAGCTCCAACTTTACGCGGGAGACGTTAGATGCAACTCCGTAGAAGGATGCACATTTACTTTGGCGAAATCCAACTCGAATCAACATCCGAAATGGAGTTCTGCGCATGTGCGTGAACTAAACCAATATCTCCGCAACGACTGGTCTATAATGCAAAGCCGCAGAACAATTTAAAGCGTTCATAGGGGATTTTTTTTAAGGACGAGGGGGGGAGGGAGGGAATCAAAACCACTTTTAAAGCGTTCAGTAGACGAACGGAATCCATCCAGCTGTAAAATTAAAAATCTGGAATGACTCTGTGGGGTAGAATCCAGTGGGGAAACATTTTATATTTGCGAAAGGTAATTTATGCCATTTTATCATATACTGGAATTTAAGCAACAAACAGGAACTCCATGCCGATAGAGACATTTTATTGACATTATCAAAAATTACAGGTTATATAAGGTTAGTGCGGTGGCTGGCAAAATAGCGACAAGAAACGTGACCTGTTTGGCAGAGATCGAAGCATTAAGTGTCGATCAAAAAGGTCTGAGAAGCCAAAGCCAACCTGGCGATGGAGCTGAGCGCTAAAAGGTACTGTCGCCAAATAAATCGCCAGAATGTAAAAATGAAAATAAACGTTGGGCCTCACGTGTGTTTGCTAAAATTTAAATGTGAGACGCCACAGGAGTGATCAATAGAGATATAATGTAACCTATGCAAAATTATTAAAGCCCCGTGGGAACGAAGAAAATAAAATAAATTCTCAGACGAAAGGCACCAACAAATTGTATTGCTAATGCTAAAACCAAAGTAATTTAAGAAAAAGTTAAATAGCATTATGGAGAGATGGGAGATTTGAAAATGGCAAAGAGTATTAAATTTAGAATAGGTGAAGGGAAAACAGTAGTAATTTAAATGTGTGAATTAACTGTAAGAAAATTAATTATAAATATGTGATTAACTGCATCACATATATCTCCCCAAAGGCCACAAAAAAAAAAAATCTGTAGCAACCAATACAAAAGTCCAGCCACCAAAATACAAAAAATTTCAGCCATCAAAATAAACAAAAAAATCAGCTAGCAAACACACAAAAATCACAATATTAAAATACAACACATATAACAGTTTTTTTTAAACATGTCGACATGAAAGAGAAAAAAAGGAAAAGAGAGCAACGTTTCTGGAAGATGTGGCACAGTTTACTAATGCAGTCCTTATTTTGATAAACAATGTTCATATATAACAGTCACTTATGACATTCTCAAAAGCTGCGTAGTACCACTAATTTAATATATTAGGCCTTTAAGAAGTACAGCATAATGTTAAAAACATCATGACTAACGTTCTAAGAAATATGTGTGCACACAATACAGTTACAATATCATAAAAATTTATAAACAGTTTGGCTTGGTCATTAAAAATACTAAAAATCTTGCATATACGTTATGTAGTGAAAACTACATTTTAAAAATGACAATTCATGTGGTACGTAAACAAATTGTTTACATAAAAATAACCTGAAAACACAATTAAAATACAGATAAATTCAAAATATAATATAATACACCATTCAAAAATAAAATTTGTGACTATGAAAATGCACAATTCTATGCAAAAAAAATTATACTCAATACGAAAAAATTTAAAAAGATGTGTGAGTTTGAAGTGAAAGAAAAAATTGTGTAAAAAGAAAAATATGTGTAAGAAATTTGAAAAATTAAAAGTTGTAGCCTTGCTGGCACAGCGAAGGTCTACAAAACTGCAAGCAGCACATGACTAACAAGCATTTCCTAATTCAGTCAAAGCAAAAGAAACTCGTTTCAAAAAAACCTAACCATTAACTTTACTTATTATTATTATTATTTTTAACTAACAAAAAAAACTACAAACAAGCAGCTGCACATAAATAATCAAACGAACCTAGAAAGCATTGTCAAATACAACGTGAAACTCACATGCACAAGTGTTATCTGTTGGACCAGCCAGCCAGTACACAACATACATATTAGGTTGTAACGAAAGTTTCCCGCCACCGCAAACATCGTCAGCACACAGTTCTCGTTGGCGTATTTGCTCATATTTTGTCAAACGATTTTTGGCATTTGAAAGAAAGAGGTTTACTTTGTGTTGTGAAATCTGTAAAAATATAGTTATCATTAAGTATTAGGTGTCTCAAATGTAACTATCACTCTAGAGGATTAGAACCATCATTTACATCCAGTTGTGTTGCAAAAAGTCAGCTACATAATATCAACGAATTATGAGTACAGCTTTAAGTACTATTGTTGTATCATGTGACACTGTGCAGGTTTGGTACCGAAAGTTCAAAAACAGTTATCTAAGGAGTTAGAAGTTAGTTTTTTAGGCAGATATGGCGGAAAACTTTAGTTACAACCTGATACATTTCAAGCAAGCGGAGCCCCAATCAAATTTAAGTAAAAAAAAACACATACATACATCAATGTCTAGTTCGCAAATTATAACGTGGTGCAGGAGCAACAGAAGAAACACTCTGCTGAAAATTTCACAGAGATAGCTAGTTCGCAAAGGAGCAGAAATAAGCCTATCAATGTGAACACGTCTAAGCGGAGAGTGCGGAGAATTAAGTCTTTGAATAGTAAAAGAGATTGGTGAATGTTTAATTATTACCTGAAAAGGTCCCTCAAATTTAGGTTTAAACTTATCAATATACTTTAAGTAAACAATGTCCTTTTCGTTAATATTTCTTAGCTTAGCATGTTTAGAATGCTTACAATTTCAACTAAGTTGAGCATCTTGAATATTTCTATTCGCTTGTTTATAAATTCCATCCAATTCTTTTAATAATTTGTATGTGTGAAAGTCATTAAGGCATGGTTCAGTAGCATTTAAATCAAAAGTGTCAAAAATAAGTGACAGATCTCTTCCAAAGTGTAACAAATTTGGACTGAAACCAGTAGAAGAATGAATTGAGCCATTATATAGTGATTTATGAATTAAAAGTGCATGTTTAAAACTATTTCCATCCAATAGTAAAGAATTAACAGAATATTTAACCCATTTATGCCTAGTGTCCCCTTTTTGGGACGGCATTTTCGCTATTAGTCGAAAACGTTATTTATTTTTCCTAGCCTTTATTCATGAGTATTGAGCCTCAACTCTACAAAATATTTTAACATGACCAAGTAGGATGTTGATATTTCGATTTTTATGCATAATGATTTTAAAAGAAATCATCCCTTGTTCAAGAAATTGACATCAGAAATATATCTATTATTTCTGTTATCAGTAAAAATCGAAGAAAGTCGCAAAAATATCCAGGCACAAATGGGTTAATAGAAGTATTAATACGTTCTGCAATAGAATTAGATTGCGGGTGTCCAGCAGAGGAGTGAATAATTTTTATACCTATTTTGTCATGAAAAGCATTAAATATAGAAGAAATAAATTGTGGTCCTAAGTCGGATAAAATTACAGCAGGACGACCATATGTCGTAAAATATTGTAAAAGTGCTTCAACAACAACATTGGCATTTGTTGAGCCGAGAGGTACTAATTCAAGGTGTCCAGAAAAACGATCCGTAACTGTAAGTACAGTTTTTCAATTTGAAAATGGCCCAACAAGATCAATGGCAATAGTGTGACCAGGAAATTTAGGAGTGTATGTTTCTGACAAAGGTGCAGGACGCACAGGGTGGTGTTTTACTTGAATACACCTAGAACAAGAAGCAACAAAGTTTACTGTGTCATTATAAATACCTTTCCAGAACTATCTGGCAGTTAGAAATTCATATGTTTTTTTTAAGTCCAAAGTGAGAAAGGTGTGCAATAGTTAAAACCTTAGCTTTTAGAGATTGTGGTACAACAATAGTGTAATAATATTCATTTTTGTACATAGAAAACTTTTCACGCATTAAAAATTTATTATCAGGATGTATCAAAAATGCAGAAAACTTTTCTGCATGACCTTTTTCTATAATTTCATTATAAATAGGAGAAAGTTCAGCATCTTTTTGCTGTTCAGATAGAAATGTTTCATGTGAAACCTCCAAGAGAGGATCTCTACCATGAAGAATTTCTGTAGCCAAATAATTAACAAAATGATCATTATTATTCAATTGATTGTTGTCAACAATAGGTAAAATACAATCTTTTTCAAAAATTAAATTAGGATTAGTATCAAGAGTTTGTGTAACAGATTCAAAATTATCTCGAGACAAATAATCAGCCAACACACTTTGTGAACCTGGAATATGTTCAAATCTAAAAGAATATTCTGACAATTCCATAAGCCATCTGGTTACAGTGTGAGGAGGATTAGTTGTTTTCATATATTTTTTTAGAGGAGCACTATCAGACAATATTACAAATTCTCTCTTATACAAATAATATTTAAATGCAATTACACCTTTATAAATTGCCATTAATTCTAAATTTATGGGTGGATATTTTTGTTCAGCCTTGTTTGAAGATTTTGAAAAATAGACTACAGTCAACAACTGTTCATCAAATTTTTGTAAAAGGGAAGCACTAATGGCGACTGATGAAGCATCAATGTTTAAATAGAAATTTTTGCTCCAATCAGGTAGACGAACCATAGGCTGCGAAAAGAAAATTTTTTGGATCTGTTTAAATAATTGATCATGAAATTCAGTCCATTCAAATTTTGCCTTAGGAGTAGCCAAACAGATTAATGGTTGAATAATTTCAGAAAAAGCAGGAATTAAATGTTTATAAAACGTAGCTAATCCAATAAATCTCTTTAATTGACGTTTAGTGGAGGGAGTGGGGAAGGAAGTAATTTTAGCAATATTATTTTTAATAGGTTTGATGCAATGATTTTCAATATTAAATCCTAAATAGTCAACAGAGGTCCTATGAAAAGAGCACTTGTTCGGAGAAAGAGTCAAATTATATTTAGACAAAACTTTAAGTACATTCTGTAATTTACTGAATGTTTCTTCGAAGCTATTGGAGCCAAATATTAGGTCATCCTGATAAGCAAAAATGCCTTCGCAATTGATTTCATCTAAAATCATGTCCATTAAGGACTGAAAAATAGATGCACTATTTTTCAAACCAAAAACCAATCTTTTGTAGGAATAACAACCAAACTGGGAAGTAAATGTTAGCTTATCTCGTAGGTCTGTAGGAAGGTCAATTTGGTGGTATGCATTTTGAAAATCAAGACAAGTAAAAAAATTATATGAAGATAACTGTGTAATAATATTCTGAATTTTTGGTAAGGGATATGAAACCCTTGAATGACTGATTTCAACATTCTCAAATCAAGTGCTAATCTGTAATTTTGTTTTCCCGAAGAAACTATTTTCTTTCTGACAAGTAAAATTGGACAGCTCCATTCACTGCAATTTCTTTCTATAATTCCTGCTTCAGCCATTTGGCCAATTTTCTGTTTGGCTCGCTGCTGCAAAGCCTGAGGAATTGGGAAAGGCAAGGTTTTAATTGGGAAATCATTGGTGAACTTATACTGGCTTAACCTTGTCATTCTTTCCTAGAGTATTAACAGATTTAGAAAAGGCCTGAAAATTTTCCATCCATTAAATTCCATCAATAACATAATGAGCTGATCAGATTCATATGAATTTAAATGCTTTAAATCAAAATCACTAGGAGACAATTCCTCTTTACGTTTCTGCAAAATTTCACTTGTTGGCAGAATTACATTACATACTTGACTCTTTTGTGTAAGTTTAACTTCATCCATAACATTATCAAGTTCATTAACATGTCCAACTTTAGAGCTTTTATTTAAATGTACTATATTATCTGAAATATTTTGCACATATATATAAGTACGAAAAGTTGATTTATTAGCAATATCATCATTACCAAAGTAGGGATTATTAATTATAGAGTCACATGATTTCACATTGTTAGGAAAAGATGGCACAAATAAAAGTTCTTTAGAAATGGGTTTACATTTTAAAAACATTTCAATGTAAGCTTGTTCAAAGGGTTGTAAAATAACCTTTCTAACTAAATGTACATCATTATTATCAACAGTTTTACCTTTATTCAATTCATGTTCACTTTGCTTTTCAGCATTGGAGTCATTTGTGACATTACAAGAAAGGTGATTGTTTGCCTCAGTAGGATTCTCAAAATACACTCGAACATTATCTTTCAAAAGTAAAGAGCAGTCAGTAGTATCAATTACAATATGATTTTCATGAAAGAAATTGTACTCTAATATTCCATGAAAATTATCATTAACTGGTATGTCTGTTACATACAAAGCTTGTGAAAAATGTTTGGTTCCAATTTTGAATGACAATTTTATGCATGAGGAAAAATTAATTTTTGAATTTACAGTAGCTATAGAAATAGAAGAAGCCAAATGTTTATAAGTAATATCGTGTTTAATTAAATTAAAAATGTCTTTAGTAATTAATGAAATTGATGAGCCTGTATCACATAAGAATTTAAATTGATGATTGTTAACATTAACATTAATGATAGGTAATACAGGTGCAGTCGAATGTACACTAGAAACTAGCTCAATAGTATTCTCAGTCTGTGTTTGGGCATTCGGGGCCAAAGAAATTTGAGAGTCAGTGATTGTTGCTACTGATATCACACGACGCTCCTGAGGTAATTTAGGCAAGCAAACACTTTCAGAATCAATAAAAGAATTGAAAAATTTACTCTTCTTATCTGATGTTTGAGTGTCCAATGGAGACGAAATTCCATCAGAAAAATCACGTCTCCCATTCAGTTTAAAGTTTTGTTTTCATAATTACAAGACTTCTGATAACGCGAATTTTTAAAAGAGTAACTGTTACCATTCCTTTGTAAATTTCTAAATTTGAAACAGTCTCGAGCAGTGTGAGAATAATGACCACAGAGCTGGCAAACTGTGTGAGTATGAGGTCGATTGGATCTCTGATACTGTTGAACACGAAAGTTTTTATTCTTAAAAGAATAAAAATTTGCAAAATGAGATCTAGACTTATTTGTATTATTAGATTTGTCATCAGTATTTTGAGAAGTTTTATTAACATTAGACAACGTTAGAGCATTTCTAATATAGATCAACAAGTTTCTGTAGCTGATCTGTAATAGAAGGTTGTTGTGCATTAAAAGTAAAATTCTTTTCAGAATTAACAATGTTTTGCAAGTGTTGAGCTCTCTCAACCGCGTCTTTATATGTATTAACTCCCTCTTCGAGTAGTTTAATTCTGAACTGTGAGGGTAAAGCCTGGATGAAGCGCACATACTTAATAGTATCTAAAGATTTTTGATCATCCAGCTCATACACTTTCTTAACTAAACATTGAGTTTGTGGGAGAAATTTTTAATAGACTCATTAGGAAGTAGAATTAAATTATTTAAATCAACCAAAGATACAGTTACATTAGTTTTGAAAAAATTCTCAAATTCCTTTTTTAACAGATTTATATCTGTGATACTGTTTAGTTCAGAATTTTGAAGGAAATATGCCAGAGCAAATCCAGCTAATTTTGATTTAGTAAACAACAAGGTCTTGTCAACAGACCACTTATTTATATTAGAGAGTTCATTAATTAAGGAAAAGAAATGATCTATTTGAGTCATATCTCCTTCAAACATAGGAATTGAGATTTGAAAATTATCTCTCTTAGCCATGTTTAATAAGTCAACAAAATAATAACACTAAAACATAAACAATAAGGTGTTTTACTTACTTTGCATAAAAAGGCATAAAATAAATATGAAAATAAATTTCAGAAAAATATCAAAATAATGTAATAAACTGAAAAATTTGCATAAAAATATTGTGAAGTTCAATTGTGAGTGTGAGTGTTTTTCTTTTTAAAATATGTTGCAGAGGATCGGCAGATATTTATTTTTGTCACAAACACTTCGGTAAACATTGGCGATGTGGTAGAACACTAGTCACAAGACTTTCATTTCCTCGAAAAAAACGGCGAAAGCACCCAGAAAAATGAAAAAAACACGAACACACATGCGGGGAGAAAAGAGGAATATTTTAAGCAGCACACGGTTGACGACGTCTTTCCTGAAGTCGCAAAAAACAAACAATCAGCTCTGCTGTGAGGAAACCACTCTGATGTAAACACGAAGCACCGCACCAGACACTAGTTGCCGAAAATCGCACTGAACTTCTTAAGTCCGCAGCTCTACACAAACACTATATCCAGTCAAGCGCACACCGTCCACATGAAAATAGACCAACAGCGGCACAGCGTCGACGACAGCCTTCTAACAGGAACAGGGTAGCACATCCATGGCATGCAGAAATCGACGACTACTGCCGCAGCTGGTAGGAGTTCAGCATTCCGTAGAGTCTCAAAACGAAAGTCATCAAAAACGCAGCGCCGCGGAGAAAAGTGAAGCCACCGACGTATTCGACGACAGCCAGGACGAAAAGTTCAGCCTGCCCCGCCACCGACAGTAGAGATTGCTACTAAAGGCATGGTCCTTACATACGGCACCAAGTTCTGTGGGGTAGAATCCAGTGGGAGACATTTTATATTTGCTAAAAGTAATTTATGCTATTTTATCGTATAGTGGAATTTACGCAACAACCAGGAACTCCATGCCGATAGAGATATTTTATTGACATTATCAAAAATTACAGGTTATTTAAGGTTAGTGCGGTGGCTGGCAAAATAGCGACACGAAACGTGACCTGTTGGGCAGAGATCAAAGCATGAAGTGAGTGTTAAAAAGGTCCGAGAACCGAAAGCCAACCTGGCGACGGAGCTGAGCGCTAAAAGGAACTGCCGCCAAATAAATCACCAGAATGTAAAAATGAAAAGAAACGTTGGGCCTTACGTGTGCTCGCAAAAATTTAAATGTGCCACGCCACAGGGGGGATCAATAGAGATATAATGTAACCTATGCAAAATTATTAAAGCTCCGTGGGAACGAAGAAAATAAAATAACTTCTCAGACAAAAGGCACCAACAAATTGTATTGGAAATTCTAAAACCAAAGTAATTTAAGAAAAAGTTAAATAGCATTATGGAGAGATGGGAGATTTGAAAATGGCAAAGAGTATTAAATTTAGAATAGGTGAAGGGAAAACAGTAGTAATTTAAATGTGTGAATTAACTGTAAGAAAATTAATTATAAATATGTGATTAACTGCATCACAGACTCCACTTGACTTTCCGAACACTTACGATTAAGATCATTACCAAGCATTTAAATAAATTTTAATCGATGAATAATTCAGCAAAATTCTTAGTTTTTTCAATTTGAGCTCAATCGAATGTACCGTTTAAACGCTAGCGCACTTTCAAGAATTTCCCTCCCCCCATAGGCCATAATGTAAAACAAATCTTTGTCGTAGCACTGTAGAAAAACTATAAGTCCTATACACACCAAAATCAATAGCGGTCTTGCGATAGAGGTTTATAACATTTATACCCAATTTGAGCTCAATCGAATCCCCCGTTTAGGAGCTATCGTGTTCACTCAGATATACGCAAACACACACACACACAAGAGCAGCAACTTCGGGAGAGAAAGAAATTATCAAAATTTAAACTAAACTCGAGGCCAACCGAAGCTGGTGGTTCTGCTCCTCCAATCCAAGCTCTTGACAACTCTCTGTCAAAAATCCAGCTAGTGGAAACATCACGGAAATTCTCTTTGACTGAGGACATCTCTACAGCTCCTGAAACAAACACACGACATGACAGCACTGAAACGGAACACATTTTCAATGTTAACAACCCGTCTCCAGACATCCCACTCATTGCAGGCCAATTAGCCGAGTATGTAGTCAGCATTTTAATTGACACTGGGTCATTAATCAGTATCTTATCAAAAATTTTGTTTGACGAGATTAAACCTCATTTAAAATACAAGTTTTTGTCACGTCAGGTGTCAATTGCGAGAATAACTACTGCTGTTGCTTTCTCAGCATGTGCTGAAATTTCTTTTAAAATTAACAAATCACATTTTAGACACTCTTTCTTCATTATTGATCTTCCAAACAACTCAAAATTTTCTGCTATTTTAGGATATGACTTTTTGCATAAGTCCGTGTCTATATAAATTTACAAAACAAGTTTCTTTCCATCAATAACAAAGAAGTCCCATTAATTGATTCATTTTCTCAAAACAAAATTCAAGCTAAACTTTATACGAAAATTACTATCCCACCTGAAGAATCTACCTATGCCACAATTTGCTTTTATTCTAACACAAGTTCGAATTATCTTTTTCCCCAGACATTGACAACACTGATATTGAATCCCAATCAACACTGCTCTCTAATTTACCAACAGAGTCGGATTCCAATGACACTGATAATCTAAATGCAACTTCTCAGTCACATAATCAATTCAGTCTTTATAAAGAATCTTTTTAAGACAAACACATCCACCTAAACAAAGGACAAGTAATTGGTTACATAGAAACAGAAATTGATATTAAAGACGAAAGTGAGGATTTGCCCGCAGAGAAGCATATTAACTTAATTCAGGCAACTGAGGATGTGACAGGATGCAACAGGCGTGAATGAGAATTTTCAGACTCTGATTTTAATCTAGCTCACCTCACGGTACGTGAGCAGAAGGTACTGTTAGAAGTATTGATGCAGCACTATGCCGCATTTCAAAGTCATTGGAAACGCTAGGATGTACTGACAAGATTATACCCCAAAGCTAGAGTTTAAACATAAAAACCCCATTCAAACACTTCCATTCCGCATCCCTCAGGCGTTACGAAAGGGAGCATTAGAACAGCTTAAGCAACTGCAAGAGGCAGGATTAATTGAGAGAATCATCACAGAATAGTGTCCAATGCTTTTGGTCAGAAAAAATGAGTATAAACAAAGGGGATCCACCAAAATTTCGCTTAGCTCTTGATCTCAGATTGCTGAACAGTGCTATCCAATACTCTTTATATCCTCTACCAAAACTTTCGACCATCATCAGTAACCTTGCAGGATTTAAATGCTTCACTATCCGTGACTTAAAAAATGCATATTGGCAAGTCAACCAGCCTGCAGAGTATCAAAATATTCTTGCATTTACTACCCCCTGGGGCACGTTCACGAATAAAAGGCTTGTATTTGGACTGAAAACAACTGCAAGCACCTTCCAGGCCTTAATGGATTCAGCGCTTCAGGAACTACATCTTTGTGGTACATTCTCATAATAGGATGACATCTTAATTTGAGCTAATTCATTTCAAGAATCTGTTGATAAGATCTCTAGATTACTTGATATCCTCTCAAAGTACAACATCACCCTCTCACCTGAGAAGTGCACGTTTCACCAAACGACAATTGACTGTTTAGGTTTTAAAATCTCTCCTGGTATAGTTGCTCCCATTCATACCAACAATGTCAAGATCACGTCCTTCCCCATTCCTAAAACTGCTCGTCAAGTTAAGAAATTTATTGGACTATGCGGATACTATCGCCATCTTATTCCTTCATATGCTGAGCTAACTAAACCTTTAACTGACCTCACTTCCATTAAAGCAAAATTTATTTAGATACCCAATCACACTGAGGAATTTGAAAAGCTCCAAAAGATTTTCCTTTCATCACCATTTGTAAAGTTACCTGATTTCAATAGAGTTTATCTTAAATACTGACGCTTCTGGTGTCGCTATATCAGGTGTAATCCTACAGGAGCATCATAACTCCCTCTTCCCAGTTTCCTACTTTAGTAAGGCCCTGTCCTCTTCTGAAAAATGATATCCTTCTATAAAGTTGGAATTACTTTCAATTGTCAAAAGTGTTCAGGCTTCTAAGCACTCCTTGTACAACAGGCATTTTATAATTCTTTCTGACAGTCTGCTTCTACAACACTACAAGAAAATTTCATCCCCTGCCGACCTTACCACTAGTTGGCTGTTACAATTTGGTGAATACTCTTTTACTGTTAAGACATATCAAAGGAAAACTCAATGTCTTAGCAAATTTTCTGTCGAGAATTCCGGATGAAATTCCTAACACCAATGTTGCCACAAATCCTGAAATTCTGGATTCTAGTGAAATTTTACTTGTAGTTCAGGATGTGACCGAAGAGCATATACTTCACAATTTTTCATCACCTGGAACACCTCCACCTATATCTCTGTTGAATTCAGTTCCCCTATCTGCAAATCTCTCACCTGACAATGATGAGAATATTTTAGGTGAAATTTCAAACTCTGATTCTTTAGTTGTACATGACTTACACATAAATTATTTAAAATTGTCGAATATTGACCTAGACCCATTACTTGAAATTTCAGATAAGACTTTTTTTGTGAACAGCTCAAAGTCTGGAATTGTCAAAAATTTATAATAGCATAGATCAATGTAGCAAGAGAAACCCAAAGTATGAGCAATAGTTTATACACCCCATCACTAAAGTACTAATGAGTGCTATCAAAAAGAAAACATCCAACAACATAATTCACAAAATAGTTGTCCAAGCTTCTCTCCAGCCTAAATTGTTGGAAATTGCTCATTTGTCTCAACAAAGTCTTGAGAAGACTTACAACTTTGTTTGTCTGCAACAAATACTTTTGGCTTGGTATGTATAATGACACTGCAAATTATGTGTACTCTTGTGAGAAATGCATAAAGACTAAACCATATGCCATGAGAAAAGCACCATTAGGATCAATCTCGATCCCTTATAAACCAGAACAATTTATTTCATTGGACATTTTAGGTCAACTTAAAAACGGCAAATATGTTCTAGCCATCATTGACCACTTCAGTCTCCCTCTAGAATTATACACGTTAACTAACATCACAACTGACAATGTCACAAATTGTCTATTTTCTTATATTACCACTCATGGTCGATCTGCGCTAATCTTAACAGATTTAGGAACCCAATTCTTGGGATAAAATTAATTCACACGTCATCAGGCAGGCTACAAGCGAACGCAATTAGTGAACGCATAAACATGGGAATTAAAGCTACCATTCTTACATTACATGAAAAAGGTCATGCATTTATTTCTGCTCTCAGAATTCCCCAGAACCTATATAATGGCTCTATTCACTCATCGACTGGCTTGTCTCCAAACTCTCTTCACTTTGGACGACAACTTTCATTAATTTTTTATACTTATGAACCCGATACTGAAATGACTCAACTTGACAAAACACAGTATTTGACCCACATCATCGCCTCTCTTGACAAACACTACAAAATTGCTTATTGAACCCTGCAAAGAAAACAAATTGAACAAAATATCAAACATAATGTTAATGCCAAGCTTAGATCTCTGAATATACATGATCTTGTGTACTTAAAGTCAAAAAGCAAGCTCAAGCCAAAATTCACTGGACCTTATGAGGTCATTGGGAAATACAATACGCATCATTACTTCATTAGATTTGCTGATATCCCTTTTGCTAAAACTTTCAAAATGCATATTGATAGACTACGTCTTGTTCCTCACAGGTTGCCCCCTTTGCAAAACAAAAACAATGATTATAATAATTCTAATAATGACTGACTTCTTCCCAGCCTGGTCAAAATAGATATTTTCTTAGGAGGCGAGACTGAATTCTTCCATCCCTTCCTTGTGTAAGTTGACCTCTAGTGATCAAGGAATTGACACAAACTACTTTTCAATTAGATGGTTGACTTTTGTTTCTGATAGCCACTGTTGAAACCACCATGTTTCTAACAGTTCAATTAGATGGTCTCTTAGTTGTCTCCACCTAAACATATATACTTGATCACATAGTATTATCAACAATTTTTTTTTACTTAATTTAACTGATTTTTCATTTTCTTGTGACATCTTATGATCAAAAATTTAACCTCTATAACAGTAGAGTTAATGCTAAATTACATTTGTTAAGTTGAATTGTCTTACCAGATACTTCATGATTGATTTTTTACGTACAAAAACACCCTTTCCTCTTACCACCAATTTCCTTTTTGTTTGTAAGTGTAATTTTTGGTTTGTGATGATAATAATAAGGCAAACAAAAACACGTGTACCATATGAGAATTTTACAGGCTATGAGGCCATCCCATGCTTTCATTTGATTTATTTACTATTTTAGGAGATATTTTATGCAATTTCTTTTTTTAATGAAGTAGACATCACTCCCTATAAATTTTGAATTGTAATATGTGTTCCTACTTAATATGAGTGTTATTCATTTATTCTATGTATTATAAACTGTTTTTGCAAGGAACTGTAGATGAACATATAAGAACGCAGCCGATGAACTATTGGTGCGAAAGAACTTACGAATTTTTCAATGAACTTTTGCTGGACCATTTCTCCGAGTGTGAGACCATCAGGTGCATAGGGCGACTTCTTTCTGTCGCAAGACGTGCGGTTTTTGCATACTTCCTGTACGCTGATATCAACTCAACAGTGACGTCGAGTTCATTAATATTTACATTTCAGACATCTGCTTGAGTTTGTGACGTGGTCTTCGAGTGTGATGATGTGCTTGTACGTCTACAGCCCAGTGGAACTTTCTTCGCTTTTGCGTTGTGGCGTAAGAATATGTGACAAAGTTCACATATTTGTTCTGTCAAATCCCTCCAGCGCAAGCAAATCGGGTAGTGAGGCATTCACCTCATCCAGGGAGACTCCCCACGTCACGTGACTTCAGTAGAAATTGGCTGCGATTCCTGAACATAGCCTGGAGGGGTCGCTGTGAACTGATAAAATTACTTCCGGGCAGTTTTCGAGCGCGGGATTCTGTGAAATCAGTACCTGCGCAATTGTCTCCACTGATGGCTGCAAGATCTTTTTCTCCCACAGTTCTTTAATTCTTCGCAAAAAATAAACGTCCCCAAGCAAATAATTAATGTGATACTTAACCCATTTGTGCCTGGATATTTTTATGACCTTCTTCGATTTTTACTGATAGCAGAAATAATAGATAAATTTCTGATGTCAACTTCTTGAACAAGGAATGATTTCTTTTAAAATCAGTATGCATAAAAATCGAAATATCAACATCCTACTTGGTTATGTTAAAATATTTTGTAGAGTTGAGGCTCAATACTCATGAATAAAGGCTAGGAAAAATAAATAACGTTTACGACTAATAGCGAAAATGCCGTCCCAAAAAAGGGACACTAGGCATAAATGGGTTAATGTATAATGTGATCTAAACACCATCGATGCGTTTTTTCGAGAAGGTTTTTTTTTTTTTTTTTGTAAAAAGCTAATGCGCCAGCATATTAAAAAAAAGGGGTGTGCACGTGGAGAATTCGTGATCAGTTCGTCGGTGTGTTTGTGTTAAAGAAATATCCCTGCCTTTTCCCAAGTGATGTATGTGTCTTGGTGCAAAAGAAGTCTCCTTACCTTTTCCCAAGTGATGTTATGTCCTTGTGCTAAAGAAGTCTCCCTGCCTTTTTCCAAGAGATGTTGTGCCTTTTTCTTGTTCAGGCTGGAAGAATACCGAAAGTCCACATGTCATCAATTCAACGTGATTTTAGATATTTTTTAAGGAAAATGTTTTGCTATCACTTTAAAGGGTCCCACCGAAATTAGCAGATATTGCTATTAGTGTAATTTTTTTTTATGATTCCTTGCATAAAAATACTTATGTTTTCATTTTTTATACATATAGTGTTTATTACTCCAGAAAATAAAACAAATTGTTTTTAGTGCAAAATGCCAATATTCATTATCTTTTATATTTCAGACCACTAGCACATAATTCCTGGTGATCCACCCTAAGGTTTACAATTAATCCTTTTTAGCAGAAATCAATCTGCTCCTTTTTCTGGGTACATTTGGATAGCCATCCCATAATGGGTTGGTCGTGAAAACACAACGCAATTCCCATACGGAAAAAAATGTACTTATACGCACGTCTCCATAGTAACGAAGAAATGTTTTTTAATGTGAACATTGGAAAAATGCACAAAAAGTCGGAGACATGGTGATTTTCGGAATTATGAAGTCGCTTATTGGCTTTCCCCATATAGTTCTTTACTAATCTATATAAAATCTCGCCGATCGATCGAACGTCGTGGGTTTGTATACCAAACAGACAAACTTCCACATTTGTGAATCTGATAATACTAATTCATTAGAAGCATATAAGTACTTAAAGTATCATATCCGCGATTATTAAAGAATGTTATTACAGTTATTTAAGATAAGGAGGCTATAGGATGTTCAGTGAGAAAAGAAATAAGCGCTAGAAAAAAATCACAGTGTAAATTTTTGGATGTATTCTATCCATAAATGTGTTTTTCTGGCAGTCCTTTGAAAGGTGCCTCAAAATGAAATTTTTATACTTTACACTCTGCTGTTTCCCTAAAAAATACAAAGTAAAAATTCAAATCCGTGAACATTTCACTTTATTTTTAAAAAATTCATTGTGTGGGTTCGCCTCTTCAGGCAGGGTCCGCAGCACTTCGTGGGTTGCGGGGCTACCGATATGCCCCTAGTTGGAAAACGATTAGGGTAGAAAGCTAAACCGTAGTTTTGACTTATCTCTCTCTATCTCAAAAAGTAAACAGTTACCTTTAATATTCTTGCTGCAAAATCTAACACACACGAATACCTAACGATCGGACATTTTGAGATTTGCCCTCCAAGGATGGTGGATGGCCACCTTACACTTTTTCCTCTTCCTGAAACAAGAAAAAAGAAACAATTACACCTAAGAAACTCATGCTTTACAGGTAAGAAATATGAATCCATTTGGCTTAGGCAGAACTGATAGGTCGCTAAAAGCTTGTTAAAAATGAATTTGTTGGAAATCAATTTTTTAAAAAATTACTCCCTTTTACACCTAATAATACAAGTAAAATTATTAATGAAGTTGTAGCAAAATATTTAATACGAAACCTTTAAATACACTACATCATCCAATGAAATAGGCAATAAAATTTACTACTTATGCGCTTGGCCACTGGTGGGGCACTCGACAAAGATGAAAGATATCGCTTCGGGGACTTATTTCTGTTATACTAATTATGGCGATAAATCATCAAAAATGGATCTTGGGGATTTTACGCATTTAATCTGGCAACACTTGAAACATGATTCGCCCTTTCACCAGGTAGACAATGTCCTAAAATTAACAGCACTCAAGAGCTAAATATTACGTGAAAAATACCTTTTTTTGTCAACTATCTTTTATAATGGTCGATTTAAAAAAAAAAAAAATTGAAAAAGAGTTTTAGGAATTTGTGTTCGTTACATCCCAATGAAAGTTTTTTTATGGATATCTTCAATTTCCTTCGATATATGAAGACAAATATGAAAATGTTTGAACTCTAAAAAACTCTGAAAATGACTGTTATGTATTCGTGTTAGCTACATTTTAAAGCAAGAATTTTTTGGCTATCTCTTTTTCCCTTTGAGATATAATGGAAAATTTGGAAATAACATTTTGACCCCCTTATCCCCATTATGATGCGAATTCTAAAAAAACCTGGAAATGATTTTAAGGCATTTGTGTTTACTATATTTTTAAGCAAGAATTTCAGGCTATCTTCTTCCTCTAACGGATGAAGGGAAATGTGAAAAGAACGTCAAAGAACGTTTCAGTCCCTTACACCCACTTGGTTGCGAATTCTAAAACACCCTCAAACTGATTTTCAGGCATTCTTGTTCGCTACATTCTAAAGCAAGAATTTTATGACTGTCTCTATTTCCCTTTGAGATATGATGGCAAATTTGAAAATAACGTTTTGGCCCCTTATCCCCCTTTTCATGCGCATTCTAAAGAACCCAGAAAACGAATTTTAAGCATCAATTTTAAGACTATTTCTTTTTTTCCTCCGATATATCAAGAGAAATTTGAAAAGAACGTTTTGGACCCTTACGCCTGTTTGGGTGCGAATTCTAAAAAACCCTGAAAACAACTTTTAGGTATCTGTGTTGTTACATTTTAAAGCAAGAATTGTACGACTATCTCTTTTTAACCCTGAGATATGAAGGGAAACATGAAAAGAACATTTTGGGCCGCCATCCCCGCCTGGGTTCGAATTTTTAAAAATTGCTTCTTAAATGACGCTTCGGGTACAAAAGCTATAAGCTCCTAAAATTTCATGTCTGTTCCTCCAAGTAGATTTGGCTGGGCGATGATCGTCAGTCAGTCAGGACATCTTCCTTTATATAGAGAGATAAAATGTTTAATTAATGATCAAATGCGAAATAATTGTTTAATTAATCATATAATTAATGAAGTATGTAAATACCGAAAATAACAACCTTGCATCTCCCCCTCCCTCAATCGATCAAAATTTATTGCTATATTTGAAGAATTCTTTTGTTTCGCCAGTAGATAGTGTTATTTGTTTATTTCACCCCAGTGAATTCCCCATGCAGAACTATTTTTCAATTTCGTTTTCAAAATCCTGGTAGGGGTAATTACCCCCCCCGTAAAACCGCCAATGTTCGAATCTTGAATCAGTAAAACAACTAAAGAAATTTTCCCTCTCTCTGCGCCGAAAGCCGTACTATTTAAACACCCTTCACCCTTTCCTCGGGTTTCTTCTCCGCTGAGTTTCCGGGCAGCTTAGCATCTCTCTCTCCTTGCTCGGTCGAATTCAACACTGACACACACAGTTTTGAGCAAATGAGTTCGTTTTCTTAACTTCCTAGCTCGCGCACTGTGTATAAGCAAGTAGTAATTTGTCGGCGGAAGGGGGGGGGGAAGGGATAAGACAAATACGAAACAAAATACTACTTCAATACAAATCATTTGCTTAAAAAAAAGTTCTACTATCATTTTGAAATAATGATAAATACATGTTTATACATCTTTTAGTTGAATGTAGTACTTAACTAGGAAATTTCATATAATAAAGGAAATCAATCGTGCATAGTTAATCAGTTATGTTGTAACACCTTGGTTATAACCTAATATAAATTTTGCCACGTAATTCTACGACGAAGAATTTTTTTCTGAAAATTTCCTAACAATTTATTTGTTTTATAAGAGTATAACAAAAGCTTAAAAAGAAACATTTGGATTTTTTTTCTTATTACAATATATTATTATAATGTAGTGAAAGAGTAGTTTTATAGTATAGTATAAATAGTGTGATAGAATATTCTTAATAAAGTTCCGTTACCAGATTGCTGGAATATATAGTAAATAAAGAAAAGTTTCGGGGGAGGGGGGCGATAAATGCACCCATATGATTGTATTAAGGATTGGGTGGAAAGTCGCCCATAAAAAAGTAGTGAAAGGACTGATTTCCGTCAGGACATTCTGCTCAAGAGCTCCCAAAATTATCCTTTAAATAAAATTACAAATTTCCACATTATGATTTTAATTTAAACTACAAAAATACCGTGAATCATGTTACTTGAAAAGCACAGAATTAAATTAAGGAATAAAAATTAAGTAATATAATTAAAATATTATTATCCCGTATAATATTATCACAAAATTATTCTATTTTACTTTCCATCTTGATTAAATATTTTTATGCTCCTATAACTAACCTCTGTGTATGGTGTGATATGAAATTTGCTTCCAGGATATAATTTTCGTGATAGGGAGCCCTTACTGAAACTTTTGCCCTGGGTCCCCATTTTTGTAAATCGGCCCCTGGCCATAAATATAAATAGCATTTTATCAGAAAAAAAGATTTTTTTCCGTGAGTGTGTTTATTCATTTTTTTCGCACCCATGTTTAACCTACGCGCTCTCATCAATGGAAAGACGCTGAGAAGAAGACTCACCTAGTTTGACTAGTATTTCAGTATGTTGTAAATATATTCATCATATTGACAGCTAAAAGTAGGGCCCCCTCAGTGCCGGTCCCAGCTATTTTGCTAAGTGGTGCAAAATACAAAAATGCGCCCCCTCCTTCACACACACATGCAGCTAGAAAAGTTTTCAAAAGGGGTTAAAACGAAAATTTTAACAATATATAGACACTCAAATATACATATAATATGTATAAAGTATTGTATTTTGGCACTCCCAGAGATAAGTGGGAGAGATGGCGCCCGGTGCGGTCGCCCCGTTCGCTCCCCCCTAGGACCGGTTCTGGGCCCCCTCCACTCTTTGGCCCTCTATGTGGATGCTCATGCATATAAATCCGCAACTAACGGTTACATCACGTGGGGAAAACCTTAATTAGTCTCCCCCCACCTCCAAAGAGATAGCAAGAAGTTTGGAGAACACTTAGACACAAAACCGGGTGAAAAAAAATATATTCATTTTGTCCAATTTTTATTTTTATATAAAATCGTCCCTTCCCTTCCTATGGAAACTGATTTTGACGCTCTCTTCAGTGCGGAGCCTTGGGCACGGGTCCAGTTTGCTCTTTCTAGTTGCAGCGATTACCATGCACCATTACACACATTCTTTAAAAACAACCGTCTGTGACTCGTTAACAAATATTTTATTTTAGTGTAATTTAATGCCAATAGATTTAATATACTACATATGTGTATCTATATTTACGGTGAAGTAAGAGCAAGTGTAAAATATAAATGTGAATAAAAATATTTCAACTAAACACAAGAAATGTAACTAACACGAAGCTTACTTTATTTCTGTTTATTTCAATTCACAAGAAAACACGCAGCCAGGTTACTCGTGGCATCGGAAAAAAACAAAAAACACCTCTGATACAATGATAGCAACAATACCAAAAGTAGTATGTGCGAGACCGATGCAAACACGCTAAATTCCACCACCACCGACCGGAGTTTTCCGTGATATCCTCCGAAACTTAGCGTAAATACGGGTTAGGACCCCTTAGAAAGACCCCCCACGGAGGGCACCCTTCGTGCAGTTAATTGGCCGTAATAACACAACAACATCCACCACTGCTCAAAGACAGAGACGGCCCGAGGGGCGTGCGGGACCCCAGGCGAAGTGCAAGAGCGGGGCCTCTTCTCTATCATGTCTTTGTCTTATGAGATAGCAATAAAATAGCCCAGGAGCGGGGCCTCTATAAGCGCGGGGCCTTAGGCGATCGCCTACATTCGCACCCCCCTTGGGCCGGCCCTGTCAAAGAAATACCAAAGTTGCAACCGTTATGAGCACCCCTCCTTAAAATTACTGCCCGCAAAGCTAACCCCCCTCCACCTCCTATCATAGTACACATATTTCTTAAACTGGTGTCTGGAATTGGTTTACAAACTTTTGATAAAATCACTCATTTTATGCTAATACTTACCAAAAAAAAAAAAAAAAAAAAAAAAAAGTTGGAGGCAAATAAGGAGCTATAAAGGTAATAGATAAGCAAGTAAACTTCTTTAGACCAGCGGCGTAGCAGGGCAGGGCGGAGCGAGCGGTCCGCCCTGCCCTTGCCCGGCAAGCTAAAAGCAAATGTGAGGGCGACAGCAGAAGACCCTGTCTAAGAATCTTAGAACGATGGGGCTGCAATATGGAGGTCCGTCCCGGTAGTCAATAACAGCGGCGTAGCCAGAGGGGGGCTGAGGGGGCTACTGCCCCCCGAAATGGAACCCTTTACTTATTTTTAGTGAGGAAGGTAGCATTTAACTGCAGGTTAATTAATACTTTGGTGCACAGCAGGGACGTAGCCAGGGGCTAAGGGGCTGCTGCCCCCCCCCCAAAATGGGACCCTTTACTTAGCTTACAATTGAACTTTAAATTTGATACCCAGCCCACCCCGAATTAAAATCCTGGCTACGCCACTGGTCAATAACACTAACTACGCCACTGCTTTAGACCCTATTTTGTATTTCTCTGAATTACGGAAGAAAATAAAATCATTACCCTTAAACGACAAACAAGTTTTTAAAAATATCTTAAACGAAATCTGCAGCAATAAAGCGAAATGTTATTTTGCTTACTACAAAGTCCTTTTGTTGGAGCGCTTTATACTGTATCCTTCATTAAAAGTGACAAGCACAATCCTAACTTTATTTCATTCTATTTCCCTTCAAATGCAAACAAGCAACCATGTAAACTTAACGTGTCCGTTTTTTTTTTTTTTTTTTTTTTTTTAGGGTGGGGGCAGGGGGACATATATTGAAGTTAAAAGTAGAAAAGGGATGTTTCATTAAATTTTAAACAAATATTAAACCAGCTAGACAAGTTGGAAGGAGGTAGTACCCCCCCCCGAGGGACACCCCCCCCCCCGCTCTTCCACGAGCATTGGCGTAAATTGGCATGTAATATTTGGATGGGGTGACAAAATGTTTCTAATTGTAGAAAATACCATTTTTAAATAGCTCTGATACTTGAATTTTCTTAATTTTTTTTCGGGGGGGGGGGTAATTGACCCCTCTTGCCCTTAGGAAGTAACGCCTATGCCGCCCAACGATGTTCGACCCACTCCACACACACAGACAGATAAAACTTTAAGTCCGACCACCAGAGATTCTCCCTTACTCTTTCAACTCTTTTCGACTCCTTTCGACTCTGAGTCGATAAAAGATTCGAAACACCAACGAATCTCAACGATCGCATACAATCACTGAAACATTAGAGATTCTACTGAGTTGAGATTCGTCGTACACAATCACCGAAACAGAGCGAAACACTGAATCAGTAAAGATTCGTTGCTGCACCAACTCAGTGACCAACTCACCTACTCATTTGCTATTTCAAATCATCTATCGACTCCACGGACGTATATAAGGGGGGGGGGGGGGTTCATGGGGTTTGAACCCCCCCCTTAGTCTACGCAAAATGCTAGTTTTTCGCATTCGTGCCTCATTTAAGTATAACAGTAAAAAAAAAAAATGTTTTGCGTGTAATTTTGAAAATTTTATTTCAATTATAACAATTACATTAATTTAGTACGCTCTAAATTAATGGGTAATTAAAAAAATACAAGAAGCTTCGCGGAAGCTGCATGTTTGCCGACATCAGAAGGTTGACCGATGTACAATGCCATCTTGATCCACAGGTCACGACGAGTGCGGGGGGGTGGGGGTTGTCATCTCGGGCTTTTTCACAATATGGACAATGAGCGCCGAGCTAAAGGCCTGAAGGTATGGGAGTGGTATTTATAACATGGTGTATGGGGTGTGTATTTATAACATGAAAGTATACATTTTGTAATTCCTCTCTAATGTGAAATTAGTTTCACGGTTAGCTGAAACTTTCATATAAAGCAGTGGTACTCAGTGTTAGGGGTGGCGAAAAATTACCTTGGTTTCCAAACTGAATTCAAAAACTGTAAATAAATTTAATGGAATACAAAAATATTAATTATTCAAAGTTTTGCGAAAAAGTATTAAATTTTAAAAGTTTCACTAAATGTTGAATGTGTTGTGTTGTGGGATTAAGGCCAATTATCTACAAGAGGGATCTAGGTCTCTGGGTGCGGCACCTCCGTGGGTGTCTTTCTAAGGGGGTCCTAATCCGTATTTTCGCTAAGTTTTGGAGAAAACCACGGAAAACTCCGAATGATTAGGTCGGTGAACGCGACCTGGTTCCGAACCACACTAAATGTTGAAATTTATGACATCGCGACACTGTGAAAACAAACACAAACGGATACATTTGTTATAATTGGCATTTCGTTTGTTATTTTTTGCTACTTCGCACAAACATCCTTCAGGTCGACATGATACCTCAATGTCCCACGTAAGGTCGCTATGTATATCTTGGTGCACCTCCCTGGATAAAATCCTGGCCGCGTCCTTGCTTTCAATACTGGCGCTTGCTCAGTAATAAGAGATACATTGACTCTATTGTCTTTCTTTATAAATTAACAATGTCCCAAGTCTTCAGGCGAATTTCAGAGTGTCATGATTTGCAACAATTGTATCACAAAAGAATTTCTACAAGTAAACGTCTTAGCTTGGAAAATGTTAATAAAAATTCTTAAAAGAAACAACGCCTCTTTTTGAAAAGAATTAAAAGTATGAGAAATAAATATATTTTGTTTCTTTGAGTTGTAGATTCAAGTCTCCCTTTGAGATAAAATTCTGTCACAGAAATTCGACTGCAGATCTAAACTTAAATTAATTAGCATGGATAAAATGATTGCGAGCAGTGTGGCAAATCAAAATGAAATTAAATAAATAATATTTTTAATTACTTCTATATCTCAAAAACTGGAAGCACACGGTAACAATTTGATCGACTTGTGAGATTATGATCCCTGGGGACACACTTCTAATAATAACAATTTTTGTAAAAAAAAAAAAAAAAAAAAAACAGTTTTGCCATATAACCCAGCCAGATGTTACAGGCCAACATTTAGGGGGGGGGGGGAATTACTATTCAGAGAAAAACTGCACCGCAAAATTGGCTGTAGTGCTATTCATTTATAAAACATATTACAAAATACTGTAAGCGTGTCATTCTTTTTCTGAATGTTTCATAATCCTTATAAGCTTCCAAGATTTATACATTACAGTTTGTAAAGAGATATTCTGAATTTTTAAAAGTGTCTGATGTCATTTAATTGTGTTAAAAAATTACACTATTTTTTTTAATGAGAAGGAGGTATGAATTTTGCTTTAATATACTCATCCTTTTCTTCTTCTTTTATTTTATTTTTTTAACGGCACGACACTGGCACATTAAGCCTTTACTGGCGGCCGCCAAAAGCTATAGGCGTTTGTGAAGGGGCACTCAATGGGCGACCGTCATTACCCCTAACAAGGCATCACAGATACCCAAAGCTATTGCCGGGTATCGAGCCCGGACCCAAGGTATGGTAGAATAATTCGTTAGAAAACTACGCCACCTTGGCCTAGGCAGCTACTCATCATAGCTAAAAATGTAATTAAATTTGTCTGTATTAGGTATTATTATATTCGTATAGTTGAGCAATATTTATTCGGAGCATAGTATGGGTGAAAATTAGCTGTCCAGAGAAATATTATTTTTCACTTTTAGTTGCGACTCTCACAACATCAACGAGAAAAAAAAGATGGGTGGTCTTTGGTCTTTTATATTGGAGGTCTTTGGTTATCTAGAAGCATTGAATAGAAACTCTTAACATAAAAAGTTTGCTTCCTATCTTACACTAGTGTAAAGCACGCACAGACAATGAAATTGCTATCGAATTTCAAGACACTAAAAAGCTTGGAACCTGGTGGAGGAGAAAGAAATTTATAGCCCCATACTGTTGCCCCCTAGACAAACGATTTATTGCCTAATTCGTCAGTTATATCTATTCCGCCCCCTTTTTCTATTCTGAGAAAAGGATCACAATCACAATAGTTAGTCCATACCACGAAATACGCGTTTACTTTTTCAGTCTAGTTCTTTCTTTGAGTGTAAACGCAGTCTGTTGGCAGGCTTGAACCATGTCCGCTAAAAGAAAATGTGAATCGATTTTATCATATTTCAAGAAAAGTGATTAGAGGGAAAAAAACGTAAGTACATTTTGGAAAATCAATTTTTTCATTTAATCATTTCAGCTCTAATTATTTTTTTGCATATTTAATGAAAATTTCTCAGCTATATCTGAAACACTCCGAAAATTATATGTATTCTCTTAGCATTTTCAAAATAAATGTATTATGAATATTAAATATATTTATGCATTTTTGTGTTTCTGCATTTTTATGCATTTTCTGCATTTGATTATTTAGTGAAGCAACGAACAGTGGTTTGCCCAAATATTCGGCCAAGTTATAGCAGAATTTTAATTAATAAATCCTAATTTCTTTTATAATACTATGACTCGGTATCTTAATACAATTCTTATTAAGCATACTCAGAAATTTAAATTAGTTTTAAATATTTTATTAAAACTATAAACAAAATACCTGGCTTTAAATAGTAAAATATTTTATGTGAAAAAGCTGAAAAATGTTTCAGAATGATTATTACAATATCCTTCAGTTTTTCAGATACTTTTAGAGGTTAGATAGTTTGAACAGCTTTATCATTTTATTATTATACAAAAACATTTTGTTATAAAACATTTTTAAACATATTAAAACATGTTGTTGATTATTATTCCTGTTTTAAATCTAATAATAAAATCAGAGTTTGAAATTTTTTTTTCATTCCCTCTGATAACATTTTATTATAATTTTTATGTATCAAACAAGTGTATTTCCTGAAAAATATCCCCTTATCTCTTTTCTAGCTTCTCACTAAATTTTAATCCAAATCCTTAATCAAGCCCCCCCCCCAAAAAAAAAAAAAAAATCTTAAATGCATAATACTTATTTATAATTTCTTTAATGTGTAATATAATACTTAAGCATAATTAAATCATTTTTATAACGTAAATAAATTCAAATTAATAATTTACTTGAAACTTTCAAATAACATTATTTCATGTGTACTTCACGTTAAGAAAATTTCAATTATTATTAAATTTATATTTAGTATTTGAAATAAAATTGTGTAAAACATTTAGGGATGGGGTGATATGATGTAAATTGAGAATAAATAAACTGAATTTCTCCACGACATAGAGCTTATACTAGCCAGTCCAAAAATTTCGGGGTGTGGTGGTGGTGGTGGGGTAGGATATAATCACCCTTCTGGTTTGGACACCCCTCCCCCCCCAATGTGGTAGCTATAGCTACGTCCGTGAGTAGTCCAGTTCCGATATTTCTCTCCTTCCACGGTGAAAGATGAAATAAATGACATTTGAATATAACTGTGGTATACTGTCAAAGAACACTGTACGTAGAAAGACCGATGTTTTAGTTCTCAGAGATGCAGAGCTGTAATAAAACTATCATTCAACTTATATAATTTAAAGATGTTTGTTTGTGTGATTATGGCAACGCTACGCTTGGGCAATCTGCCAAGGATGAGGGGTGCCTTTGTAGGAGGACTTTCTAAGGGGTTGTATCGGGTATTTACGTTACATCTGGAAAAAAACTTACCAAAACTCCAGACCGTTAGATCGATAGCCGCGCGATGGGACCCGGACCCAGTACCTTCACACATCGGCTGTCTACCATTTTCAGTGACATAGCCACTGTGCCATGGTGAGGCATAATTGAAAGAAATCGTTGAAATTTTCATTCTGTGTGAAAAGATAAAAAATAAAAAAGTAGTTTGGTTTAGGGCCCCCTGTGAAACTGTTGACTGGGTGCCACTGGCGTAAAATGGCATGTAACATTGGGGACAAAATGCTTCCCATTGTAGAAAATACTATTTTCAAATGGGTGATATCTGAATTTTCTTGAATTTTAAGGGGGGGGAGCAAATGCCCCCTAAAATTCAGGGGCCCCCTTCAAAAAATTTCAGAGGGCGCCAATCCACGGCCCTCTTTTTGGTCGAAGAACGGCCAAAAGGGGCCCCTTATGACCGCCCTCGCTGGACCCCCCCCCATGTGAAAGCTATAGCTATGTCCGTGATCGACTAAAGGTGCGTTCAGACTACGTTCTTTCTGTCGTTCGAGTTCTTATTGTCGCTATCGATCTTAGTTGTGACGTCAGTTAGCGACGATAAAACCAGTTTTCTGGGATTTAAGTTTTTTCCAAATCCGTTCCTAATGTCTTTACGATCCCCCCTCTTCTTTTGTTGATACGTTTTCAAGGTGGGGAAAGGATGTCAACATCAATCATTCTTCCCGCATGCACCGTACTCCTTGTTGAGACTTTTAGCCGCAGCATTGTCTTTTTTGAAGGTGGTTGTAATCGATTTTGAAAAGAGCTGGTCAGCTTCTCGTTGATAATATCAGGACTTTTATCGGTCTGAACGTACTAATATGTAATTAATATTACGCATTTTCTTTTGTTAAAACCACAGTGACTGGTATTTGACACGAATAGTGTCTCATTTATTTTAAAACTTCTTACTTATTTTAAAACTCGCATAAATCGTCACTATACTACTTAGCTGTGCTGGTGTGTAAACCCACCAGGTATGGCACAGCCAACACCGACCAATACCACCTCTACAGTGGACCTCGGTCCATTGATGCTGTATGCAAGCACCTTCAACCAGAGATATAATGCTACAAACTGTGACAACTACCAATTAATTATGGATTATCTGAACTTCCTGGACGAGAAGAGGAAAGCACAAGACCCCATACTTGCGGAGGTAAGTGATCTGCATGATTCAGTTACCAGCCTCATTCAATCCCCTTTACTTGAAAACATAACAGAAACGCAAGGTTTCCGATATTATTATAGTACCTGTAAGAAAACAGTCGACAAAATCTTGAGCAAGACTGGAATTAGCTTAAACATTAAAAGTTTTCGTACCGCTAACAAGCGTAAAACTACTAACAACAATGAACTCCCGTCTGCTAAATGCGCCATAATAGAAATTAGTCATACAGCTGAAACTCATGACAATCATGATTTATCTGAAAACTTACACACCAGTGATATGGACGACGTCCAATCTAATATTGAAGTCGAGAGTCATGCTCAAGAAAGTAGCGTAACTCAGAACAGTCTCACTAAAAAGAATGCGAACATCGTAGTCTATTGTGAAATTAAAACAAACATTATTGAACAATTGGGTAAAATAAATGACCTCCTAAAAACCGACTTTGACGCTAAAATAGCCGGAGAGTACGTTAAAATAACCCTTAAGGACCCTAACAAATTTCGCTCTCTCCAAACATACCTCAGTGAAAATAATATCGGATTCCAGTCAATGGACCCTAGAGAGCTTAGACCACGCAAAATCATCATAAAAGGCATCAAATCAAATACACCTTCCCAGGATATCGACGACTATCTGCGGGAACACAAATTTGAACCCCTAAGCATAACATACTTAACAAACAGGAAAACCAAAAAACCCCTTGACATATTTCTCATCTCACTTAAACCCACGCCAAACCACGCGGATATCTATAATCTTAGAAAATACTACTGGCTTGATATTACTGTAGAAGACTACCGAAAGCCAAAAATACGTCAGTGTTATAACTGCCAAGCCTACGGACACTCGTCCATGACATGTTCCCTAACCCCAAGTGTCTAAAATGTGGGGAGCCCCATTTGGTCCGTAGCTGTCCTACCCGAGGGCAGGAGTACTTTAAATGTGCTAACTGTACTGGCACCCACCCCGCAAATTATCGGGGATGTCCAAAAAATCCTGCAAACAGAAATAAACACCCAGGCGCTGTTAGCGAAATCAAAACCAAACAAAACGTCCAAACAAACATACTAAATAACCTACAAACATTTATGCCTGCCCCCACCCCTAAAGTGTCAGCGTGGGAGAAACCACCATTAACCAAACCCCAGGAAGATCACTGCTACGCTCTACAAAACCTGGCAAGTACTTCCAGCAATAATAACGTAGAACCTCCACCTACTACTCAAATCATATCCGCCGATGAATTCAGCGAAATGTCGGAGGACGAAGAACCTTCTACAAAACCCGTACACAAACCTAACAAACCTAAAAAGCGACCTTGGAAACACCAAAGAGAAGCTAAAAAACAGCTTCCAGAAAAACCACAACCGAACACAACGAAAGCTCCTGAAACGCACACATACTTTACAAACTTTATGGATATCACGAAATCTATCAAAGAGATATCTAAGATCATAGACATAACTAAAATCGTTAACTACTTTAAAGAGCTTTCTTCTAAAATTACCAAACATACTGAGCCCATTGAACAACTTTGTATTATTATGGAGCTCACTCAAAAGTACTTTATCCAATCTATCAATGGTTAGCACAACCAAAAACTTCTTGCGCGTTCTATACTGGAACGCAAATAGTCTTCACCAAAAAATTAGTGAGTTAAGAAACTTCTTATCGTACGGTGAGTACGATGTTATTTTATTGCAAGAAACCAAACTAAAAAAACACATAAGGTATAACATCCCTAATTACATACTGTACAGAAACGACCGCCAATGTAGTCGTACAAATGGTGGCACTGCCATCTACGTAAAAAATGACATACCACACTATCCTGTAACTGACTTAACTCACGAAATACTTGAAGCAAACTCCATAATTATTACTGGTGACCCTCAAAAACATATAATGCTGACATCTGCATACGTCAGGCACGGACATCCTTTCCCGACTAAAGACATTCACAACATATTCAATTACTGCGAAGCAAATGTTATAGCTGGTGACTTTAACGCTCACCATTTCGCATGGGACTCCAAATACAACTGCCCCTTCGGCACATCCCTACTAAAATTCATGATCAATAACAACATACGTATGGCTGTTCCACCCCTTCCTACTCATTACGCCACTAACGGATCATCGTCCATAATAGACCTTGCTATATACAAAAACATGAATCAAACAATCCAAAGCTCTGTGCTACAGCGGTTTGACTCCGATCATCTCCCAGTGCAATTTGACATTAACTTAAACATTGCTCGGCATCCTCAGAATGTTCACTTGAAAACAAACTGGATAGACTACACGAACCGACTGCTAAGTGCACCTATTTTCCTTCCTGATATCCACAATACTGAAGACATTGAACGCGAGACTACTCGCATCACGGATATAATAACGTCCGCTTACTACAATTCATCTGAACCGGTCAAAAACAACGGAGCTATCAAACTCCCTCCTCACATTAAAGAAAAAATTAGGCAGCGTAATACTGCCAGGAAATTATACCAACGCACTCGTAGTCCCATAGACAGGCAAAACTATCACAAAATAAGAGCTGAAACTAGAGTACTACTACGAGCCCATTCAAATGAAAACTGGGAAAATTTTATCACTAGCCTTAACCCCGAAGACAGTTCAGTGTGGAAGGCACTGAAAAAACTAAAAAACCAAAAATCGCATATCCCTCCCCTCAAAGAAGGCAGCAGTTACGCCTTAACCGACTACGATAAAGCAAATACACTGGCTAGAACATATGAAAAGCAATTTAGCCTCCACGAAAACATTGCAGTGGACCCAACTACGGATTACCATATAAAGGAGACTGTCGATAATTTCCTTCGCACTCCTTGTACAACTGAAATCTCCCCCACAAAACCGACGGAGCTGGTTATGATAATTAAAAAACTGTTAATTAAAAAATGTCCTGGAAGCGACAAAATTAGTAACGTCATGCTAAGAAATATGCCTGCACGTACCCTCATTTTCCTGACCTCGTTGATTAACCACATACTCAAATTAAAATACTTCCCAAAAGCCTGGAAAACATCAATCGTCTGTCCTATACCCAAGCCAAATCAAAGCAGCACCTCACCTAGCTCGTACAGACCGATTAGTTTATTAAGCGCCTTAAGTAAATTAGCGGAGAGAGTCATACTCCATCGCATTCAAGAACACCTCACTCGAAACAACATTATTATTCCCGAACAATTTGGATTTAGAGAACAACACAGTACGACTCACCAACTCCTTAGAGTCACAGAACATATCGCTGAAGCAATGAAAGAAAAAGAGGAAGTCGGTATTCTCCTCCTAGACATATCAAAAGCGTTTGACAAAGTATACCATACAGGCCTCATGTACAAGCTCATACAAATCGGCATGCCAGACTCTCTAATTCACTTAATTCATAATTACCTTTCTGACCGTACATTTATGGTTCGTGTAAACAATACTCATTCTAACCGCACTCCTATAAATAGTGGTGTTCCCCAAGGATCAATCCTGGGACCTACACTGTTTAACTTGTACGTCAACGATATCCCTAGAAATCCGTACACCACACTTGCTCTGTTCGCCGACGATACGGCGATTATTTGCAGAGCTCACCACCCCACAGTACTCTCAAGATGCATTCAAGCACATATTGACGCTCTCGAAACCTGGCTCGATACCTGGAAAATTAAACTAAACTCCGACAAATGCCAAGCAATTCACTTCTCAAGAAAACATAACCCTCCCCGCATATACGTAAACAACAATGTCGTCCCATGGAGTAACACTGCCACTTATCTGGGAATTACATTGGACAGGTCACTCACATGGAAACCACACATTACTAAAATTAGAAACCGCATGGCGGCTGCCGCCAAAAAGATTGCTCCTATACTTTATTCTAAAAAACTCAGCAAGCAAAACAAAACGCTCATTTACAAAACAATGATCAGGCCTATCGCTACTTACGCAGCCCCCGTATGGGCTTTTGCAGCTAAATCGCACATGAAATCCCTGCAAGCTAAACAAAGTGCAATACTTAGAAAAATCCGTAAAGGAAACCACTTCCTAAGAAACACTACGATTCAAAATGACCTGGCCATTGAGCCGATTAAGCACACAATCCACAGACTTGCCGTCAACTTTTACGATAATATATCCAGTATCAATAACGACATTCTTGCCGAATTTCCGGATTACGACTTTCGTGATCCATCTAACAGCAAAAGACCGAAGGCGGTTCTCGCCAAATGCTCTCCATATCTTGACATATTTGATCCTCCACAATAACGTACTTCATACTGCGGCTTTTAAAATTAAATTAAATAAAAAATAAAAAACCCTTTCCCTACTAACATCCTTTTGGCCGGGCTGTTCATGCAGATCACTTCTTACTGTACTTGACTGATATTCATCTCAACCCGTCCTGTTTGGGGACTCATTACAAGACTGAATATACCCGACTGAAAAGATCTTACATACTGGAGTTAAAGGCCTAGTGCCCAGGGCACTCCTACAAGAACCTATCATCAGTCAGTCAGTGCACCGTACTCAACCCTTTTTCGTTTCACCCAGAACCCCCCTCCTCCCCCCCCCTAATCGATGCAAAACTTTAAAGTCCAAGTGTGAACGCTCTGATTTTTGGTGCTTACGATTTTTGCAACATTAGCTACGAGAAGAACGGTAAAAACGCTAGTCTGAACGCACCTTCAGAGTGGAAAGGAGTCGAAAAGAGTTGAAAGAGTAAGGGAAAATCTCTGGGAACGGCAAAGGGAAAATAAGTTTTCCTTCCCTTCGCACTTGGAATATTTCCCCACAGTTGAAGGCTTGCGATTCGAATCAGTAGATAGTAAGTGTAAAGACTGAGCCACTCAGTAACAAGATTCGAATCACTGATTCGACACATCGAATCATTGGCCATCTCTAAGGCAGATTCAGTTGTAACACTTACGCCCGAAATCGGGCGTAACTTTAAGACACTGGCGTAAGTCGTATTCACATGTAACATTTAAGACCAAAGACGAGCGCGAGCGGGTCGTAGATTTACGCCAGCTCGGGAGCTAGCTTAAATCAGTTTACGCGGGACTTAAATATGGCGTCGAGTGTTGTTTTTAACGTTGTGTAAGCTCTGTCATGGCTAACTGGGATATTCCCCGTCTATCCAAACGGGTCTAAAAGCCCGTATACATGATAGTTGACATTCCGTCCGCCGTGGCGCTAGTTTTATGACCTGAACAGAGCGATTTAAAGGGCATTAAAACTGTCAAAAATACTTGATTTTTAATTTTTGTTTAGACAGAATGTATCTTTATCTATAAATATTTTGAAACGTTTCTTCATCCATGCACATAATGAAAAAAAATTTAAGAAATTGGTAGTTGGTTTATGCTTTTAGGAGCTTCTTCTACATGTAATAAATTAATAATAAATAAATATATTAATTTATGTTTTATTTGAATCTTCAGAAGACTGTAATACTTTTTAAAGACTTGTTTTTCGGAACTACTGCATAATTTAATATATTAATACAGCATTCTCACTATACGTAAAGAACACTCAAAATACTGGGGTTAAACGATAAAATAAATAAAAACTTTGTGAAAAAAACACACATAAAATGTAACTTATAATAGTTACGATCGTTTCGACCAAAAAATTCTTTCGGTCTTCATCAGAAAAAGTCTGAGACGCAGGGGACGTAGCCAGAGGGGAGGGGGCTGCTGCCCCCCGCCCCGAAATGGGACAATTTACTTAGCTTACAATTTGATAATTAGCTTACAATTGAACTTTAGCTTTAAATTCGATACCCAGCCCACCCCGAAATAAAATCCTGGCTACGCCACTGCGCGAGACGAAGGTCTTTCTCTGATGAAGACCGAAAGAATTTTTGGTCGAAACAATCGTAACGAATTATAAGTTACATATTATGTGTGTTTTTTTCACAAAGTTTTTTTTTTTTTGCAATACGTATACGTATGTTCGTGTCAGTGGCGTAGCCAAGGCTGGCATAGGGGTCACGCCCCCCTCCGATGAGAAATTTTTTGCCATACAAAATGCATATTCTTCGCTCCCTTATCACACACACTTATACACAAATGTGAGTTGCAATAGTCGTAACACCCCCCCCCCAAGAAAAAATTCTCGCTACTCCACTGGTTCGTAATATTAGGTTTTGGTTTAGTATATCCATATTCTAATAATCAAAATAGGCGCCAGCAGGGGAGCCAGGGGGTGCACGTGCCCCCTGTCAGGGAGCCTGTCAGGGAGCCCTGTCAGTGACCCTCCCCTTTCGGGGACTTCTTATTCATTCGTCGGAGAATTTTTAAGATAAATAATCCAATTTTTAGGCCAATTTTCATTTTGAAATATTTAAAAGAAAAACTAATTTTGTAGTACTTTCGCTTTTCAAAGATTTGTGAAAGGATGCGTTTACATTTCAATCAGAAACAAAATGTTAGATTAGTGGGGGATGTTCGCAGTTACGTGGCGTAAGGGGGGGGTGCCCGACCAAGGCAGAAAATTTCTAGAGGCGGTATTACGCCTATTGTTAAATTATTTTAAGAAGATTAAAATGTCATGCAGTTTTGGGCGGTTTTCTCCAGATGAAACATGAATATGCCTTAGAACCCCATAAAATGTCCTCCAACCAAGCCCTCCACCCTTCTGCTTTGGTGTATTATTAAAAAAAAAGAGGAAAATTCTCTGTGCAAATTATTCAGGAGCTAAGTTAAATAGTTTAAAATTACTTTAAACAGATTAACAAAAATAATAAATAAAAATATGAAATTTTTCTAGAGGATGGGCTCAGTTATCTAAACAAATTATACTGCAATAAATAAATAATTAAATAAGTAAGTAAATAAGACACTGAACATGGTAGATGGTGGAAGCGTTACGGTCTCACGTTCGGGCCTACCGCGCGGCTGTCGATCTAACGGTCTGCAGTTTTGTTGGGTTTCCTACAGATAGAATTTGAATGCACGTTATTCCTACGGGATGTTCCCAGTGGCGTAGCGTAGGTGGGGCGGATGGGGCGCACGCCCAGTGCAGAAAATTTTTGCGGGCGGCAAACCCCTATCGTTGACTTATTTATTTTAAAGAGATTAAAATGACATTTTTTAATCTTTATATATAAATAAATAAATAAGTAAGTAAAGAAGACACAGAACATGGTAGATGATGGAAGTGTTACGGTCCCACGTTCGGGCCTACCGCGCGGCTGTCGATCTTACGGTCTGCAGCTTTGTTCGGTTTCCTACCGATAGAATTTGAATACACGTTATTCCTACGGGATGTTCCAGTGGCGTAGCGTAGGTGGGGCGGATGGGGCGCTCGCCCAGTGCAGAAAACTTTTGCGGGCGGCAATACCCCTATCGTTGACTTTTTTATTTTAAAGAGATTAAAATGACATTAAAATGACAAAGTAAAAGAAGGCAAATACAATATGTTTATTTTTTCATAGCTACTTCATAATGCTAGTAGTTTCACCATTTATAAGAATAACTTATAAGTATACAATTTTAATTCAGTCAATTGCGTAATTTAATTGCTTTAAATGCTATTTACACTTTGCATTATAGTGTAAATGAATATTAGTTTCTTATCGATTTATAATGTTCATGTCCATGCTGTGGAGGGGGGGAAAAAACTCCCAAAAGCAAAAAATGCGCAATTTGGGCACTGATAACTAAATATATCGTGAATGTGCCGTATAAACAACTTAAACCAATCCATTTCGAGAAAATTCACTCTTCTTGTTTTGCAGTCAAGATATTTTAATGGTGTACCACTACGGCAAGTACCTAAGATGTTTTCATAGTTTTCAAAAAATCTCTGTTAACTTATTTTTTCTATATATGTATACAAATTTATGCATTACACCCATTTTCAGTATGCTCTTTAACAAATTTTCCGCGCGGGGCTACGCCGAGTTTCTGCGGTCGTTACGCCGCCGATGCGAATGTTTTTGCGGCACATACCTCTACTGGAGCCCTACGTGCTAGTTCTAAGCTGATTTGGGAGATTTCACATGAATTCTCAACAAAAATATGATATACATTAAACAGATAGTAATTAAGAGTAAATGCTGACTACCAGAATCAAAGCTATAATTAAAAGTTTGAAACCATTTCAAATGACTAATCAATTATTGAAATTAAAAACATTTCAGTTATAAATTATTAAATAAATAGGTTACAAATTATAAATTTATTATATAAATTATTAAAATAGTTTTTTAAAGCTATAGGCGTCACAGAAGTTTTGAACACTTAAAAAAAAAGTAAAAATTTTAAACACTCGAAAAAATTAACACTGCTTCATTATTAAATGCGCTATGTTCTACTTATATTAAAATAAGAGAAAAGTTATCGAAAAAATAAATAAAATAAACATTTTATATTAAAAAAAGCTGGCAGTGCTTGGTATCAGTTGTTGTAGTCATTTACTTACAGCAAGTTATTCGCAATAACTGTAATTATCAAAATTTAGGTAAAAAAACACCTTACGGTTTTTTGAATATCACATTATTTTGCCAAGAACATACTTTTTATTTTAAGCTTAATTGAAAGAGTTAAAAAATACCGAATTGTGGGACATCATATGAATGTTTAACGTATTCTTTATATTTTAAGATTATAATAATAATAATTATTATTATTTAAATTCATATTGGTATAAGTTCATAGTTCATGTTAGGACAAGCCTACCCGAGGGGCATCTGCCTACGGGTGTTGACTTGGTCGAGAGATTTTACAAATTTATGTTACGAATAGTTCTGACGTGTATTCACGTTCTATCTGTAGGAAACTGAACAAAACTACAGACGGTTAGCTCGACAGCCGCGCGGTGGGCCCGAACGAGGGACCTTAACACTTCCACCATCCACTATTCAGTGTCTTACTTACTTAGTTATTTATTTATTTATTTATTGTAGTATAATTTATTTAGATAACCAGCGTGATTTAAAAAAAATTACAAGACCTCTAACAAGCGAAGATAATTTCAGAATAGAAACGCAGCTGCAAGGTCAAATGATATGCATATAATATAGGCCCGTCGAGAGACAAACTTGGGGCCGGGGGTTGGATATCTGCCGGGCCCTCCTCCCCCCCCAAAAAAGTTATCATCTTATTCATTCTCATTTTTTTTCTCAAAAACATACCCATTTTCGCTTAAAATGTTTGTTCAAACTTTACTGATAACGTCATTTTTTAAAACAGGGGACTAAATGTTCATTGTTGAAAACTAAAAAACTTAATATATGCGGAAACATATGGAGTTAGGGGGGGGGGCTTGAAAGGTTGGGAACCGCTGCTCTAATTAAATTTAGTGAGCTATTACAAATATGCAAAATAAATGTTCCGAACAATTTCACTTGTTCGCTTAGGCAAAATTAATAGTGTGCTAAACGTAAAAGATGTAAGTTTAGAAAACGCTTTAATGAATTCTTAATATATAAAAATAAATATGTGGAAAGCTTTACAGAATCACTACCATAAAAAGTTCCAATGAAATGTATCAGTAGCAATAAGATAATTTTATCCTCAAAAGTTTGCTGTGAGAAATTAAGCCTATTCATAAAGCACTGACGAAATAAACATGCTTTATAATTAATAATTATTAAAAAAATAAATAAATAATCACTGTGATAATAAGAAGTATAAAAGGTAAGTAACTCACCGCAAACAACTAAAAAATCCACATTCCGAGAGCAATTCTTTACAATTTTACAATTTTATTCAAGGAAAATTTTGGGGATGAATGAATTTTCCCGCGCTTGGAGAATATGAAGTTTGCACCAGCGGCCTGGAGTTGTCATGGTGATACCCCGCGTATGATAGCGCAGGGGGTAGCATTTGCCCCCCTTCCGTCCCCCAAAATATAAATAAATAAAAGAGCGTACATTACGTCCATTTAAACGATTTTAATTTTTTCTTTTTCGCTATAATACTAGTTTTACTCCAGATTTATGTTTCTTCTCCTAATCCTAGAGTTATTAAAAACTTTATTAAAAAATGGAATTTGCTTCCGGTAACTTTGTTACGATATCCCTGATTGGTCGAGGACCTACACCCCTTTCAGACCCTCTCTGTGTTTACTTTTTGCGATTCCAGTGACTAGATTAGTGTGTTTTAAGTATTTCTATCTGTAGGAAAATTTCTAAATTCTATCTGTAGGAAACCGAACAAAACTGTAGACCATTAGATCGACAGCCGCACGGTGGGCCCGAACATGGGACCGTAACGTTTCCACCATCTACCATGTTCAGTGTCTAAATTTAGTTATTTATTTATTTATATAAAGATTAAAAAACGTCGTTTTAATCTCTTAAAATAAGTAAGTCAACGATAGGGGTTTACCGCCCGCAAAAATTTTCTGCATGGGGCGAGCGCCCCAACCGCCACACCTACGCTAAGCCACTGCGAACATCCCGTATGAATAACGTGTATTCAAATTCTATCTGTAGGTAACCGAACAAAACTGTAGACCGTTAGATCGACAGCCGCACGTTAGGCCCGAACGTGGGGCCGTAACGCTTCCACCATCTACCATGCACAGTGTCTTATTTATTTACTTATTGAATTATTTATTTATTGCAGTATAATTTCTTTAGATAACTGAGCCCATCCTCCAGAAAAATTTCATATTTTTATTTATTATTTTTGTTAATCTGTTAGAGTAATTTTAAACAATTTAACTTAGCTCCTGAATAATTTGCACAGAGAATTTTCCTCTTTTCTTTTTAATAATACACCAAAGCAGAAGGGTGGAGGGCTTGGTCGGAGGACATTTTATGGGGTTCTAAGGCATATTCATGTTTCATCTGGAGAAAACCGCCCAAAACTCCATGACATTTTAATCTTCTTAAAATAATTTAACCATAGCCGTTATACCGCCTCTAGAAATTTGCTGCCCGGGTCGGGCGCCCCCCCTCTTACGCCACGCCACTGCGAACATCCCCCACTAATCTAACATTTTGTTTCTGATTGAAATGTAAACGCATCATTTCACAAATCTGTGAAAAGCGAAAGTACTACAAAATTAGTTTTTCTTTTAAATATTTCAAAATGAATATTGGCCTAAAAATTGGATTATTTCTTATCTTAAAAATTCTCCGACGAATGAATCAGGAGTCCCAGTGGCTCCCTGACAGGGGGCTCGTGCAACCCCCCTCCCCCTGGATCCCCTGCTGGCGCCTATTTTGATTATTAGAATAATTCGTTAAAACACAAAAAGATTAAAATTTATCCTTGCCATGGGTATACTAATCCAAAACCTAATAATACGAATCAGTGGCGTAGCGAGAATTTTTTCATGGTGGTGTGGGGGGGGGGTAACGACTACTGCAACTCACATTTGTGTATAAGTGTGTGTGATAAGGGAGCGAAGAATATGCATTTTGTATGGCAAAAAATTCCTCATCGGAGGGGGGTGACCCTCTATGCTCCCATTGGCTACGCCACTGACACGAACATACGTATGCGTATTGCAAAATAAAAACTTTGTGAGAAAAACCCACATAAAATGTAACTTATAATTCATTACGATTGTTTCGACCAAAAATTCTTTCGGTCTTCATCAGAGAAAGACTTTCGTCTCGTGCAGTGGCGTAGCCAGGATTTTATTTCGGGGTGGGCTGGGTATCAAATTTAAAGCTAAAGTTCAATTGTAAGCTAAATATCAAATTGTAAGCTAAGTAAATTGTCCCATTTCGGGGCGGGGGGCAGCAGCCCCCCTCTGGCTACGCCCCTGCGTCTCGAACTTTTTCTGATGAAGACCGAAAGAATTTTTTGGTCGAAACGATCGTAACTATTATAAGTTACATTTTATGCGTGTTTTTTTCACAATGTTTTTATTTATTTTATCGTTTAACCCCAGTATTTTGAGTGTTTTTTACGTATAGGGAGAATGCTGTATTAATATATATATATATATATATTAAAATATGTAGTAGTTCCGAAAAATAAGTCTTTAAAAAGTATTACAGTCTTCTGAAGATTCAAATAAAACATAAATTAATATATTTATTTATTATTAATTTATTACATGTAGAAGAAGTTCCTAAAAGCATTAACCAACTACCAATTTCTTAAATTTTTTTTCAATAGGTGCATGGATGAAGAAACGTTTCAAAATTTTTATAGATAAAGATACATTCTGTATAAACAAAAAAATAAAAATAAAATTAAAAATCAAGCATTTTTGACAGATTAAATGCCCTTTTAATTGTATGGACTGGCCCTTTAAATCGCTCGGTTCAGGTCATAAAACTAGCGCCACGGCGGACGGAAAGTCAAGTACCGCGTATTCGGGGTTTCCTATTGTTCTCGGTTTCGTCTGGATAGCCGGGGAAGGGAAGATCCCAGTTAGCCATTAGAGATGAGACGGGCTCAGCCCGAGCCCGAAAGCCCGAGCCCGAGCCCGGGCCCGTCTCGGGCTCGGGCTCTGTAATTCACGATTGCGTTCGGGCTCGGGCTCGTGAAAATTTTCTCCTTTGTTGAACATACACCTTGAAACAGATTTTAAAAAGTGATTCATGGTATAAATAGACGTACTTATTTCAAAAAATAGCGGAACGGGGGACTAGAGGGTGTGTGAAGCTCCAAAATTTATTGTATCCTATTAATGAAGTAGTTAATTTTATTTGTCTTTAGCTGAAATTTCGGGCTCGGGCTCCAACTTTAATAAAATTGCTCGGGCTCGGGCGGGCTCGGATTAAAAGTCTTCGGGATCGGGCTTCAAAAAATGAGCCCGAACTCATCTCTATTAGCCATGGCTGGCTGTAGTAACCTACACTACAGCGCGTTAGCTATAATAAGACTATTTAACCCTTTATGAGGCAGTTGTAAAATACTTACCACCTACGGTCTATTAAATACAGAAATCAATTGTCATTAGTGAATTTTCTGTTTTTTGTTCAGTTATATTGGATGTATATTTTTTCCATACGTCTAGATTCTAAATAATATTTGGCTTATGAACTTTTCTTTCATTCGCAATTTTAAGGAAAGCTCGAATAATGACTCGAAAATTGAGCATAAGAATCATCGCTTTTAATTATATATTTCTGCGTTTAATTCCGTGTACAAGCAGCAGGTAGTTTTCCGACTTTGATTTTGTGCATAATTAATGCATTCTCCTGAAAAATTTCTATGTTTGTTTAGTACTTGTTTCTCCAATTTTTACGTAGGATATTACAGTAGAGGTAAAATATATGAATTAATTCTAAAAAATGGGCCAGAAAAATTCCAAGTAATTTCGACTCTCTGCACATACCCTCGCCTTATAAAGGGTTAATGATACTGGGGGGAAGAGGAGAGAGTAAAACTTACGTTTTAAATTCACATAAATCTAGAAGAGTGCTTAATATTTGTTTCCAATTTAATTTGTTTATTCTTTAGTTTTTCGTTTGGGGGTTCACGTGCTCATGTGCTCCAATGCAGGAGCCGCCACTGCATGTTATGTAATCTTATTTTCATTTTCTACTGAAAAGTAAGAATTCATGAAACATACCTTCTGATAAACATACAAGTTATTTTAAACTTTCGGAAGTGATTGCTCTGGGAACCTAGCAGCCATGCACGCAAATTCTTCGTAGAATACACAACTTTTAAGTTTTGAAATTACTGCTTATATTTTTGTTTATTTATTTGTTTTTTTAACCCACTGAAATGTGGCAACTTTATGCAGAAGGTAACCAGAATTGAGGCGTATTAGCTCCGCCTACCTTCAATGTCGCTCCACCTCTACTCCTAACAATCCATATACAAATGTTGAACTCTTAGAATGTACTGCATGAATCATCAATTTTCTACATTTCCTATTTTTTATATAAATAAACTGCTATCGCTTTATCTAATCTACAATATTTATTGCTGATAATTTTGAAATAATTATTTGTGGGCGTAAATTTTCATTATGAGAATGGAACTTTTCCCGCCCACAGAGACGGCCCGAGGGGCGTGCGGGGCCCCAGCCGAAGCGCAAGAGCGGGGCCTCTTCTCTATCATGTCTTATGAGATAGCAATAAAATGGCCCAGGAGCGGGGCGTCTATAAGCGCGGGGCCTTAGGCGATCGCCTACATTCGCACCCCCCTTGGGCCGGCCCTGCCGCCCATCGCTCTAGAGTTAGTTCCGGGAAAATGTACTTATACTTGACTTATATGTAATGTTAATATGTGACTTTTAGTTTACAGATTTAAATTTAAGTTTTGCTCAACGATAAGACCTTGTTTTTTTTAGCTCATTATTCCGTTCATTAATATCTGAAGTATACATTGTACGAAGAATTTTTTTAAATTATTTAAAACATTCACTGGCGGTCCAAAAAGTACTTGAGTACAAGATAATTTTCTTATTCCGATTTCACTTATACAATATAGTTTTTAATAATAAATGATTCATGTCGTGAGCAATTAAAATTTTCTCTTGCTTGTTTTTCACATTGGGTGTTTTTCGAAAATTAATTATTTATTCAAAAACTAAAATGAGGAATCTGATTTGCACTTGTGACTTTCACGTGCTGGCGCGAAGTTGGCAGCGAAGGAGTAAAAAAAATAAATAATTAAACATTTAAATGAAGGAGTAAGACAACGTTCAAGTCTCTCTCATAAAGTATTTTGCAGTAGAGTCATGATTTAAGTTAACAAACCCATGAAATGAACAGATTCTTTTTCCCCTAGAAATGTCTTATTTTCTTCCGAGAAAGTCTTATTTTCTTCTTTTATTTAACTTATCGTTGCACTTATAGCTTTGCACCAAAGAATGATTTCAATAACTGCTGGGTGCTGTCATCTGTGTTTGAAATCTGAAACTTTAAACTTGATGAAATGTAACATTTACACTGAGAGCTATCGATTTGGTTTTGATAAACGTTTACAGGGCCGGCCTAAGGCGTGTGCGACGTGTGCGACCGCACACGTTTTTTTCTTTGGGAGGGGCGCCAAAGTGAGAAGAATGTTCAAAAAATAAGTGGTAAATTTCAAATATTTATGCATCTTATGTATGTTTGAATTCAAATCACCATTTGAATGAGTTTTTAGTTCAACAAATAAATTTTGCTTGAAGGTTCAGTAAAAAGACCAGCTTTAAGAAACGTTTCGCTCCATTGTTTTGACTGAACTGAACAAATGTAGATTACTGAGTCTTTTATCATGTGTTTAGTCTGTCTGTCGCGTCGGCTTGCAATGGCGACCGACATGAAGGCAGTAGCGGATTCAGGGGAGGGGCTAGGGGGCTTCAGTCCTCCCCAAAAGAGATTGCTAAAGGTTAACATTCTGCTACATTATGCACTTTGAATATGTAAAGTGATCTTTTTTAATCACTTAGCCCCTCCCAAAAGTTTTACATTGGTTTAGACTAAAACTTTGCTTTATTGTACATTTTGTTTGGGTGAAATACGCTTTTTTCAAAATTTAGCCCCTCCCAAAAGAGAATTTCTGGATCCGCCTCTGCCTGAAGGCAGACCTTAGGTTACGTGAAGAGTTAAGAGGCGTTCGCTATTCTATTCTCGACAAAACAATAGTGTTTACAATTTCTGTTGTAAGATATTTAGTACTGCAAGTTCCAATAAAACTTTATCAGATCAAAGTGGCAATTGTGACTGGAGGCACATTGGAACTATACTGAATCGTCATGAAGCTTCTTCTACTCACTTAAAATGCTATGAAAAATGGGTAGAGGTGGAAAAATGACTGATCACAGGCAAAACAATCGATGATGAAAACCAGAAAATAATTGCCCTAGAAAAAGAACGATGGCAAAATGTTCTTAAACGACTTCTTGCCATAACACAATTTCTTGCCCAGAACCAAATGGCTTTTGGAGGGACAAATGAAACTTTGTACAAAAAAAACCAATGGAAATTATTTAGGACTTGTTGAACTAATTGTTCCATTTGATGCTATAATGAAAGAACATGTATCTAGAGTATTGGCAAATGAAAAACAAGGGTGCCTGTCATACTTAGGAAAAATCATACAAAACGAATTATTGACACTGATGGGAGATAAAGTAAAAGAAGAAATAGTAAGTAGAATTAAAACAGCCAAATACTATGCATTGATTCTCCACTGCACCCGCGATTCAAGTAGGAAAGAACAGCTTTCTGTTGTTTTGAGGTATGTTTATGAAACAAAAGAGAAAAAAGTGGAAAGTTTTCATTGAAATAACAAATACTTCAGGAAAAGGAATATCGGAAACCGTCTTAAAAACTACGGGAGTACGATTTGGATATTTCTAATTGCAGAGCCCATGGGTATGATAATGGGGCAAACATGAAAGGCAAATACTCCGGACTGAAAAAATTAGAAAAAAATAAGAAATCCTTTTTTGTACCATGAACCTGTCATTGTCTAAATTTGGTACAGTGCGATGCCGCAAAATCCTCAGTAACAACAGTTACTCTTTTTGGAACAATTCAGCGATTGTTTGCGATTTTAGCACATCGGCAAAAAGTTGGAGCAAATTGTTAGAGAGGCTGTCGCAGTCAAATGAGGCATCATCATTATTTGGGCCTTCTCTTACATTAAAAGAACTTTGTGCAACTCGCTGGGAAGCTAGAATTGAATCGCTGAAAGCTATAAGATATCAGATTGTGCAAATACGACAGGCACTTTGGGACCTGCATTGAGGATGCATCATTTGAAGATGAAGTTAGAAGTGAGGCAAATTCTTTATCCGAAGCTATAGAAGATTTTGTCTTCTTAGTGTCACTGATTGCGTGGTATGATATCCTGTTTGAAATAAACATCGATAGCAAAATATTGCATTCAAAGAACGTGAATTTACCTCAAGCTGTATCTATTTTGAAGTCCTTTGGGGACTTTTTGGGCGGATTTCCGTGAAAACGGATTTTTTTGTTCTTTAGTGAAAGTGGAAGAGTTGGCGGAAGATTTAGAAGTGTAAGGAAAATTCAAAACACCACGGGTTAGAAGGAAAAAGAAACAGTTTGATTATGAGGCCGATGCCGAAGCACCGATTGATCCCCAAGAGCGTTTCAGAGTTTTTTTTTTTTTTTTACCACTTGTTGAAACAGCTCAAATGGCTCTTCAAGAGAGATTTGAACAACTCAAGGACAAGATGTCAAATTTTAATTTTCTTTTTAAACTTGATGAATTACCCAACAGAGATGACAACAGAGTTAGTAAAATGCAAAGAAGATCTCCTTTCGGATGGGGATGACAGTGACATCAAAGGAGTTGGGTTATGCGAAGAGCTGAGCTCTATCAAGAACCTCATCCAAAATAAAGGTACGTAACACTTTTACGTTTTAGGTATTCAGATTTTAACGGCTTGATTTAATGTTCAGTTAGTTAAATCATAATGGTTTTAGCTTCCAACAGTTTTTTTTTCCAGAATTAAAAACAGTTTTTTAATTTCTCTTTGTTTGATTTTAGGCGAGAAAACGCGTACGAACGTGCTGAACTTTTTGTTGGAAACTGGATCGGCTGACGCGTATGTAAAAGGGTTGCTTTACGAATACTTCTGACAATGCCGTCATCGGTAGCGTCGGCTGAGCGAAGTTTTTCTAAATTAAGAATAATAAAAACTTATCTAAGGTCTACTCTTTCTGAGGAAAGATTGAACAATCTTTCAATTTTGTCCATGGAAAATGATATTTCATCGTCATTAGATTATGATACTTTAATAAAAACATTTTCGTCTGCTAAAGCAAGGAAGGTTTGCTAGGAGTAACTACATTATTTTAATCAATTTTACGTAGTACTTTTTCGTACGTAGTAGTATTTTTAGTCCCTTCAAAATGTCATTTTTAGGTATTACGTTCCCTCTAATTTCAATTATAGAGCACACATGCTTCTTACTGGGTTTCTTGTATCAATTTTTACTGTAAGGGGCGCCAAAACTCATTCTTACACACTCAGAATTTTGATCTTAGGCCGGCCCTGAACGTTTTACAGCAAACGTGTTTAAATTTTCAGTTTTTATTTCGCAAAATGTACTGTGCTCAGTAAATAGATGCCTTTAAGTAAGGGAAATAAGCACAAAAGTATTTGAATCTGAACACAATCATAAATCAACACTATTAAATGTAGATAATAAATTTTTCCATACAAAAATTATTCCGGATTTCGAAACTTGCAGTGCTTCCAATGAAGCTGTGTTGTTGATTTATATATCTTTGTCTAACTCCAAGAGTAGCCCTAGAGCCATCGGAAGAGCTGGACCCCACTGACCACAGCTTGGTCTTACAACAACACCATGTTTAAATCTCTTCAATGAGCTAGTCAAGTATTCAATGGCGAAAAAACTGACGCGTGCGCTGGGCAGGCGTGTTAAAGTCTTCCTACTTGGAATAACTTTTCTCCCAAAGGAAAAATAAGACCACCTTTTTTTTTGTAAAAATTTAATAAATTCATCTGGGAATTTTAAAATTAAGGCTGTATGCCAAAGCATGTCAAACGCCCCCGACAGCCCAAAACATGCCCACCGTCCTCCTGTAGCCCAAAATAAATATTATTTTGCACATGATGCGGTATTTGTTAGGGAATGTTGCTTAAAAATGCCTGTTATGGGAGCCCCTCTCTTGTGGAGGCCTCGGGCTGCAGTCCCGGTTGCCTTCCCCTAAATTCGGCCCTGGTTTTAAAAAAAAAACCCTCGGAGTCATGTATTTTAGTAAAAAAAAAAATAATAACATGTGGAGGATGCCTTATAAATTTCATAGCCTGAGGCAGGTGCGTAGCCAGGAAAATTTTTCGGGGGGGGGGGATATGAACTTATATGTGTATAAATAGACGGAATTTCTGCACAGCATTAATCTTGTGACCAATAATCCAAAAATTTCGGGGTCGGGGGATATATCAAGGGCGCCGGCAGGATCATTTCCAGGGGGGTGCACCCAGGATATATATATATACACATATATACATATACATATACAGGGTGTTCCTGAATTCATAGGCCAAACTTTAAGAATAAAATGCATATAAAGCCTTTTTTGTATAGCAGATTAGCAGAGTGGAGTTAAAAATAAAAAGTGTAGATGGAAATATAACAAATGCAAAAGCTTTACTGTAAATGCTCAAATGTGCTGGTATCGTCTATCAAGTGACTGGCGTACCCTTTTGAAGATGCCAGGTGTTCCACGAACGGTTGCAGCGGTTACTTAAGTTTTGCAATGAGGCCCTCATCTGTGTCAACGGAAGTCTTCAAACGAGTATCTTGAGGTGTCGCCAAAAGCAAAATTCGATACTTGATTAATCTAATGAACGTGCTGGCCGAGCAACTAGTTCAACTTGTACAATCGATCGGGGGTCAAAGATGACAATAGGGTAATTACGCACATTATTTGCGAACTAGGCTGGAGCCCTATCGTGCAGAAACTATCTACATTTTTCATTTCCGACCAAACTTTGCAATGCAGAAAAATGCTTCTTTGTATGTATTTTAACTACCTTCAGGGACACCCTGTATACATACACATAAAAAATTAGACTATTTGGCGTTTGAAGGAAGAAGAATCTTGACTTGAAAATGTAGCATCAATGTGAAATAAACATCGTCATAATTATATTGTCGCAACTGAAAAATCTTAACCCATTAATTTGGCCTAATTAATAATACCTCAATTTAAGTATACTAATACTTATTTAAATTATATGCAATTTTGATAACTTTTTTTATATTTAAACATACGAATTTTCCCTGAAAAACTGAAGCGAAATGTATTTTCTCTAGCATTGATGTATATAGCAATTTTTGGCTTAGGGGTTCCCGCATGTCCAGTACTGAAAATAGTAGATGACTGAAATGTGAAGGTCGATAGTTCTGGCCTGCCGCGCGGCTCTCAATCTAATGCTTTTGAGTTTTGGCCGGTTTTATCTACATGTTACGTGAATACGCGTTAGAAACCCTTAAAAAGTCCTCTTCCCAACGCAACCCCCCCCTTCCATGACAGATCCGCAGGGTGCGAATTGAACATTTTCTCCAGGGGGGGGACATTTGAAAGAAAACATTCTTCTGGAGGGGACATTTGAAAAAGAAAAAAAATGGAGGGAAGACGTAAAATGCTCCACTCACATAATATATTATTACATGACAAATGCAGTCGCCAACATGTCTGTGAAGGGACTTAAATTCAAACAAAAGTTAACCCCCGATTTTCTGTGCACATATATTCCTGCCTATGTCGATTCTACGTCCACCCTCAAATTCAGCTCGTGGCGTAACAGCGCTTGTTCGTTCATTTCGCAGTCTTAATTTGATGCAGAATGAGAAGTGGCATCAGGCATGTATATACCGATTTCAAAGGGTTGTTTGTAACTTGCTCCTTTGTCTAGTAAATAAAAAAATTTCTATTTTCAATACTTAAAATCGTTAGGTACTGTTGAATTTGTAAGGTCAGAGACTAATTTTAAAATTTCCCCAGCAGGGCAGGACCGGCCTTCTGTTTGAAGTAGCCCGGTTGCAAACATTTTTTGGGAGCCCCAAACATTATAGTTGCTAAAAATTCATTAATTAATAGACCCGTTTATAAAGCAAATATTAAGAATGAACTGAAATACCACTAATACCACTTTAATGGTCATGGTAATTAGGGTTGAAGGCCGGCTCTAAGGTAGCTGGCGCCCTGGACAAGCTAATTTGTGGCGCCCTTTTTAAATAAATCTAACTCGTTTATGACGACTCCTTATTTAAGAAGAACCCAGATTGAATGAGAAAATCGAAAATACTTGGCTGGTACAATGTTAAGTTTATGGGAGTATAACTCGTTTTTAACGAGTAAAACCTGTTTATATCGAGGAATATTTTTGTGATTTATAAAATTTCTACTGACTTCCACCTCACCAGTTCAGATAATCCTTTCTTAGAAAATATCTTAAAATTCCAAAGTCATTAAAGACGACGATGACAGCGAAGAATAGGAAGAAACTACAAAGGGAGCTTACCTGACCATGGGTAAGTGGGACAGTCTGACGTTGGATAAATATTCAAAAGAAAGAAAAAAAAATCCGTTCTCGCTCCTAAGATTATGTTTTCATGGCGCCCCTAAACATATAGCGCCCCGGGCAGCTGCCAGAGTTTCCGGTACCTTGAGCCGGCACTGGTTGGAGGTCTAAACCGTATTGAATATGTATGCTAAACCTGTGGGGCCATTTATCACCCATTTCAGTTAACCTGTATTACTAATGCTGAAAAATGTGAGAAAATATGAATCTATTCACTCTGGAGATCCACCGACCACCGAGAGTGACATTAATTGTTTCAGAGTAGTTTTGTTAGTAATGAAAACAGTAAAATAAATATTTTGTTGACCAACTACCTATTTAAAATTTGAAAAAGAGGCCCACAATAGAAGTGGAGGGGATGACTTAAAGCTTAGGTGAAATTAAATAAAATCAATAATTTAATACTTAAGTTAAATTAACCAAAATGTATGTGTGAATATTTTTCTTCACATTAAGTCCATTAATTTAATATAAGAGGACATTTCATTAGTCAGTGCTGCCAATTTAAGGGATTTGTCGCTAAATTTAGCAACTTTTCACTGTATTTAGTGAATAAATTTTTTGGAAAGTGACATTTTTGGTGATCTTGCTCTCTAATTTAGAGATTCAGATGAATTTGGAGTATTGTTTCAAACTTTCTAAGATTTTAAAATCTAATCAGTACTACTTTACGAAAGAAATGATGCGGTGAAATGTTTAAGAATGGATCGTGGATGAACAGACATATCAGGGACGTAGCAGAGAATAGGCGATGGAGGCCTCGGCCCCTTCCGAAATTCACATTCTTAATTGGATGTCAATAATCAAGCTTTTTCGTAGAAATGCTATCTTAATTAGAAATGCCTCCTTTTGGGCCCGCCCCGATTTATCTTTTTCTTTCTGGTTATGTGCCCGAGATGTACATTTCAATCATCCAATTTTATGTATACTTTTATCCGCTATTATACTGTAAATATTCAAATATAGTATGAGTGCTACTTTAAGTATGAGGGTTCTATTAGAAAATAGAGCAACATCCATTCGAAATCTATTATTAATTTCAGTTGGTATTTTTTTGGAATTAACCCTTTATTGGTAGGATATTTTTTTGAAATTATTATTATTATTAATATTTTTCATAGTTACCAACCCTTACCGAACACATCTAACCGCTTTTTGGAAACAGTAAATTTTTAATATCTTTTCAAAATGTTAACCAACCCACACGTGCTTTTGGAAACTAAATGTGGTATTCAGTTGTCCACGATCTTTTTCTATATTCTAACATAAAAATCACTGTACATATAAAGTGGTTAATTATATTCCCTAAATGTTATCAACTGTACGTCGCAGGGCACGCGCCGCCGACTGTGCGGGCACAAAAACGCCGAAAGTGTGAGATGCCACGTCGAAGAAGGGGTTGAGATCGATTAATGTGTTTGAAATAATTTATATTCCTAATTTTCAATAAACACAGATTTAAAAGTACTTTTTCTACTTCAGAATAGCTGTTTCATCTGACTGCAGAACTTCGCTTACTCTACATACTCATTTATTGCTTAGGGATTAAATCGCGTAAATATAAGTTACGGGAACAATCAAAATGCATTTAAAACTTTTATAAATGTGAAACTTAACACAATTTAAACTTTTTGACGAAAATTATCTAATCATCTGCAATCTCGGCTATTATAAACAAAATAACGACTTACCTTTTTACAAATGTAGAAAACGCGATGATAAAATTGGTAAAGCTTAATCCACAATTTAGGCCCTTGAAAGTCATAAAATTCAAGAAAAATCTTTCAAAATATATATAACATATACACAAAAGTTAATAGACTCCTACAAAGTCTAATACAAGCAGACACTTCCAATGGCTCAACTTCGGTTAGTAACTTTGAGAGAAGGAGTAACTGCAAAATAGGATCTGACCAACACATTTGCACAATTGTAAACGGGGAAAAAAATGTTCCCATGCTTGCAAAGGTACCCAAATGCAGGTTATTTTTTTATTCTTTGTGTACTCTTATCTTCAAATTAATGCCAGACGCGTGAAACGTATTTCGTATCAACAAAGTTAGTTTAGAGGGGGCCCCGACAGGTATTAATCAATCAGTCCTTGGTTTTGACAACAAAAAGGCCTCTTCCGCTGTTCTTTGGGTTTCGGTTCTTTTCAAAGAATTCGCTAATGAGCGGTCGTTATGACCAATGGTCCAGATTTGATAATTGTATTTTTCTCTAACTGATGTTTTCGCTCTTTCCACGGTGAAAGGTGCGAAGGTCAGTGACATTTGATCAGAGCTGGGGTGTACTGTCAAAGAATACTGCTCGTAGAAAGACACTTTTATAAATGATATTTAGCTCTGAAAGATGCAGAGTAGTCACACAACACTATCAGTCTACTTTAATTTAAAGAAATCTTTTATATATTTCACGATAAGGGAGAGAGACATAATAAAAAATATAGAACGGATTTGGGGGCCCCTCTGAAACCGGGGCCCAGGTGCCTTGCATCCGAAGCAACCCTCCTGTGGCCGGCCCTGCAACAGGGGATAAATAGTATCCCTGGCAGGGATCCATTAATATTTCTCTAGCCAGGGATATTACATTCTTCAGCCAGGGATAATCCCCGGCATCCCCACCGTCAATTCGCACCCTGCAGATACCCCATGTGCAGGTTTGCTTTAAGTGCACTTGTCAAGGACATCCACATATTGAAACAGACCCCAAGTTTCGAAAGTGTCGCAGTGATGCCTTCACTTAATAGTTGAAAAATCACCATGTCAAAAAACTCAAAATACAAATTTTCATCTAATAGTTTTTTAGTTTAAATCTCTGAAAAATTAACTCTATAATGTTAAAAAGAAATGTTAAATTTTAGGCGTTAAGTCCTAAAATAATTGCATTTAATCATATTCACAGTAGAATCTCGATAGTTCGAGTTTCGATTGTTCTTGTTTTCCATACATCTCAGTTATTGAAAAAATCAGTTTAGCTCCCAAATAATGATCAACGCATATAAAACAGGCGATTTTTTTTAAATTGCAGGACAAAAATTCAAATACTTGGTGCACCCTGAAGTCCAATCAGAAATCCCTCTCCCCAAGAAAGTGAGTGTATTTTTTCTGTAGATGTCCTCATAGAGAGAGAGACAATTCTGTGCAGCGTTGACATGGTGCTTTGGCAATGACGCGATACTGCTGTGTGGAAACTAGTCATCGTGTCAATTCAAAAGAATTGACTATTATTTTCCGAAATCATTAACCTGCTCTAATCAGTAATGTGATAATATGTAACTAAATTTTTCATTTAAATATGCACTCAAATCACAAAAATTGCTTTATTTCCATTTATCTGTTTATTAATTTAATGATTTCAATAGTTCGAGACAAGCCCGGTCCCGTCTACCTCGAATACTATCGAGACTTTTTCAAAATATTTTTTTCCTAATTGCGGACACATGCCGTGGGGCATTCAACACTCGTTGGTCAGTACATTATGAGGGCTCATGTGCATGCGCCAACATTATCCCAAAATAAAAATGCGGACGAGTTCTCAAAAGTTTAAAATTTATGTACAATGGTAGAAAATATTAAGCCATTAACACAGGTCTAAGCAGCTAATTAATTTAATCCGACAGTTAAACGTACCCAGAAAACACACACCTGCTGGCGGAGTACCTTCCCAGTGCCTTTCTGCCTTTACGTCCAGTACCGGCCCGGCACTGCAAAAAGTAACTGAATCGTACCAAAAGTGGTCGCCCGAGAAGTACCTTGCCAGAAGCCCGGGAAGTCAACGGCACTCTGCTGGCATACTGCATGTGCCGGCCGTTACTCACAATAAAGGCACTGGCCCATTAAGTTTATAATGCCCAAAATGAAACTGCCGGGTGCCGGCTATTATTAAAAATAAAGGCACTGGTCTGGTACCTTAACAGTGACTCCAAGGTAATGGTACGGTGCCGAATTAGTGCCTATTTACAGTAATGATGCCATAATTAAAATACGAGCCAGTGGCGGATTCGGGGTAGGGGGCTTATTCATCAACCCCCACCCCGCCAAAAAAAAAAAAAAAAAAAAAAAAAATAAAAAAACACCATTCCTTAAGGGTAACATTTTGAAAGATAAAAAACAACATAAATGAAAGATAAAAATCAGCAAAATCCGTTGGTCAATCGTTTGCAAATTATGTGCGCCTATCATTAATGAATTGTGTGCAGTTTTCATAAACTGCAATTTTCTTACAAATTTGCAGTCGCAAAAGATTTTTTTGTGAGAGAGGCGGTAACACATTTCAGAACCAACATAAAATCATTTATAAACAGTTTAATTTCAATTTTTCAGAGTTAGAGATTTTATAAATGAGTTATAATACTTTATGGTTGATATATATATATATATGTGTGTGTGCGTGTGTGTGTGTGTGTGTGTGTATGTACTAATCAAAATCTTACAGGAAGTAATAATAAATAAAATTGTACTATGGTTACACACATAACTTTAGGGTAACATTTTGCTTTATTGTACATTTTGTTTAGATCAAATTATTTTTTAAATCTTAGCTATTCTGAAAAGAAATTTTCTGTATCTATATCTGTTGTATACTGCATGATTCAAATTTTATGGAGGAAAGTACTTTTATACACTAAAATAAGTATCATTAGTCACATCACCGACTTAAAAAAAAGTCATCAGTTTAGTAGCCATTTTCTCAATTTTAGTTACCAAAATAGTAACATTTTTGAATGATTTTGTAGTTAAGAAATAAGCATGCTTAATTTAGCTTCATTTAAGAAGGATTGAATAAAATGATAACTTTAAAAACTTCATATATATATATAACAGAAAATATAATGCATTTATTTTTTAGCACGATTAAAAAAACAGATTAGAATGTTTGCTGAAAGCTCAGTAGCAGCTTTAAAGAAAAGGGGAGTTGACAAAAACCAACACCAGATTTTCAAATGAGTCGCCTGGAGTATGGTACAAGTAGCCAAAACTTGAAAATAGTATGAAAACGACGATTTTTGGTTCAAAAAGTCGCCTAATCTTTAAATTAGTTGAGAAAGTCAGCGGTGGATACTGTGTGTACATTAAAAACAGTAACAGTAAAAATTTACCTGTAATATTTTCCCGACTGTTTAAAAAATTTAAAATCCAATTGTAAAACTTTGAAATCCACTTTCTGTATCCATAACCAGCAAGATATCACTGCAGAAGCAAATCTTATTATAATTATTATTGCTCCTAACAGAGATATCTTACTAGTCTATAGCAATAACCTTCTTGAAAGTCTGCAAAAACTTTGTATCCTAAAAAGCGTATTTCATAACTGGCTACCCGCTCAACGTTTCAAGATTTGCGAAACGAAATGAAACATCAAAAGAAAAAAGAATGGGTCACTCTACTCATATGGACACGAAAACTCGCCACTTCCTTTTTAATGAAACTCGCCAATCTTCATATGCATAAAAAATTCATTTGTACTTCGTATAAATAATCTGAATTAATATAGCCAAATCCACCATAACAGTTCGATTCTTTGTGCCTTATCGTCGTGCAACCGTGAGAAATTAGTTGACCTCGGTAGATATATTGACCTCTTGCTTCCCGTAAAGAGGCTCGTAAAAGGGTGTGAAATAAAACATTTGATTCGAGATTAATCGAAACAGATAGAAAGAAATAATATGTAAATACTGGTTCATTGCTGAATTTCTAACAAAATAGCTGCAGGAGCTCTAATTTGTTTTATTGTAAATTTGAGCATTAATTACCTAATTTATATTTAAAAATTAAGTAATCTTTTGTTTTACCACTGCTATATTTAATATAATAAAAAATGTCAATAGAAGCAATTATGTAGGCTGTTAAAATTTTTAATTTAATCTAAGATTCTCTGAAGAAAAAAAGACTACAGGAGCTGAGCTCTCATGCAAAACCCTGACTGGTCTTCGTGTAATACTCTCTAACATATTTCTGCACCCTAATTCGGTAGATTTTAAAAGGGGCTTAACGTAGAAAAAAGTCTCGAAATATGTTTTTCAGGAAAAGTTTAGCAAAATTGTAAAAAATTAATATAAATTATAAAAATGTTAAGATTAAAATTCATAATTCTGTACATAGTGGGGGTTATATACTGTCATATACAGAGTGGAGGTTCCACTGTCTGTGTAGTAAACATTTTTATAGCATACTGAACTCGTTTGTATTATTTTAGTTTTTAGTACTAAAATATTTGAAGGCACAATATGAGCTTCTCCCCTTACTCCCCCCCCCCCTCAAAAAGAAATCTTTGCAGTGACCCAGCCTTTTGGGTGCCCGGAACTTATATCCCCTAACACTTCTACACCGTATGAATGTGAAACAATATTATTTAATTAAAATAACGAAATTTTATGCCAACACTACGGAATATATACAGGCCCATTACTGCCAAATAGTGCTGGCCCGGTACATTTTAAGCAGTACCACGCCATTAACTTTTTTGTGCATGTCATAGACACATGGTAGTTCGCCGCTACTAGTTATGTACCGGCACATATGCACTTTTCAGGCACTGGTACTCCAGTGACTTCCAGACGATGGCAATCTACCTCGCTCCCGGTATACGGCACCTCGCCAGCACGACGGGTACCCGGCCGTCATTATGCGAGCAGTTGTGTGTTTGCTGGGTAGAATTCAAAACATCACACACACATTCAGGCTCTTTTTTTTACTCTCTTAAGGGTAAAACAAATTACTTATATTTTCAGGTTAATTATACTTTTTTCAAATTTCCAGGGGGGTGCAAGTGCACCCCCTTGCACCCCCTCGCGACGCCCATGCGGATATATCCCTATACCCCCCCCCCTGGCCTGCGGGACCACACAAGGTTCAATTCGGATCTAATTAGGAAATATCACCTAAGCTTTTAAGCCCGAGTGCTGTGTCCCTCATTAATTTTGAAATCTTAGCTCCGATAAAACTTATCCTTTGGATATTAAATTGTAGAAAAATCAGTTTGAAAGAGTTTGGTGTCGACATCTATTGGCTTTATTGTGAAAAATAAATTATTTCAATTGATATTTGAAAAATATTAGCACGGATGCAAAATTTGTATTTCGCTGTATATGTAACATTTTTTTTTTAAAAGTATATGATAGAAAATTCTGTACTTTTTTGGTATTATGGTTTGCCACGTTTCAAGATTTTACCAATAAAATTGAAAGATATTTAAAAAATAATTTACCGAATTTAAATAATAAAATTTTAATATACAAAATAATCATTTAAAAATTTTGATTTAAATGTATATGATTCTTAGATGAATTTTTCACCTTTAAAATGTAGATAACTGTTAAGTACTTTCTACTATTGCTACTTAACCCATTTGTGCCTGGATATTTTTGCGACTTTCTTCGATTTTTACTGATAGCAGAAATAATAGATAAATTTCTGATGTCAAATTCTTGAACAAGGGATGATTTCTTTTAAAATCATTATGCATAAAAATCGAAATATAACATCCTACTTGGTCATGTTAAAATATTTTGTAGAGTTGAGGCTCAATACTCATGAATAAAGGCTAGGAAAAATAAATAAAGTTTTCGACTAATAGCGAAAATGCCGTCCCAAAAAAGGGACACTAGGCATAAATGGGTTAAATTTAGCCCCACAATGGCTGAGCAGGGCCTGAGTATGGTATTTTTTGCCCAGGGCAATTTTCAAATTTTGTGCCCCTATATACTGTTATAAACTAAATTTTTTGGTCTATTTCTCCATGTGTGCCCAGAGCACGGGCCCTAAGTGCACGTGCGATAATCAGGGCCTGAGGATGAGTGGCTAAGACACTGAACATCAAGGCCGTACCCATGGGTCCGGAGTCCCCCTCGAAATTATCACATTATATGGGTATGAGAGTATATTTTTATATATAATATGTGCCGATATTGAATAAGTCAGGACCCCCCCCCCCCCCCCCCCACCGAAATGTCGGACCCCCCCCCTCCGAAATCCGGAATTATTTTCTGGGTACGGCTCTGCCGAACATGGTAGATGACTGAAGTGGGAAGGTCCATGGTTCTGGCCTACCGCGTAGCTGTCGATTGAACGGTCTAGAGTTTTGGGTGGTTTTACTCCAGATAAAACGTGAATATGCGTTAGAATCCTTTAAAAAGTCCTCCTCCGAAGATATCCCCCATTAGGCAGATAGCCCTATTGTAGATTTGCCTTAACACAGCAAACACAGGAAAGAATAAAAATAAGGTGCATATGAGAATTATATTCTTGCTCCAGGCCAAATAGATTTCTTGACTTTTTTCAGGTAATATGTCTTAATTTACTGCAAAATGTATTTTAAATACCAGCCAGCTGAAACTTTTTTTCTAAAATATACTTCATTCTTTTCAAATTTCAAAATGAATATCGCAGTGTATAATGGATAGATTATTTTCAGTTCCTAGTTAAAGAATAGAAGATTGGAAGCTGTGTATCCACACAGTCTCCTAGAAATGCCCAAAAGAGCCGTGAAGTTTCATTAATGATCTATATAAATTCAAAATATTGATTTTAATTTGCATTTAAAACGAAAATAACATTTTAAAAAATGTATTCAACAATTATTAATCAGATTGATACTATCGCCATCTCTAATTCTTTCTGTGATTTCTTTGACAGCAAAACAGTTTTCCGAAGGAAGGAAAAGAAAATGATTTTACGATTAGAGGGAGCTTTGCGACAGGAAAAAAGAAGAACTAACTAATGATAACCGAGTAAACTAATAAGGATTGTGAATGGGATCCATATATCGCAAGTTTGGAGACCTTACTAACTAATGATAACCAATCTAAAAGAACTAATGATAACCGAGAAAAATGAAAAAAAAAATATTATTTAGTCAACAGAAAAAATATAATACAAATACTAATCAACCAGTAGTAAGTTTTAATAAAAATTATGAAAGTACATTTAAAATTAAAAACAAATTCAATAAATAATCAAGCAATGAGATTGTTCAGCATAATAAAGAATGGTTATAAAAATGGTCTATTTTTTAAAATAGAAGTATATTAAAATAAATGGCTTAAACAATTTATTGGTTTTAAAAGAATATTTAATACTAGAACTAAAAGCCCGTTGTGGAGGCAAATACAACGGGCCGTTAGAAACAACAACAACAACAACAAAATATATCTACACTCAATATAGTATTGCACCTTCGTCCACACATGGCACAGTGGTCCATGTCACTGAAAATGGTAGACGGCCGATGTGTAAAGGTTTCGGGTCCCATCGCGCGGCTGTTAATCTAACGGTCTGGAGTTTTGCTAGATTTTCTCCAGATGTAACGTGAACACGCGTTAGAACCCCCTTAGAAATTCCTCCCACCAAGACATCCTTGGCAGATCGCCCTAATCACAAACCCTTCGTCCACGTAAAATAAATAACTTCATATTCAATTTTTATTACTTACCCAAATCGAATTTCCTGCTCTTCTGGAAACGCACGGAAGCTTCGTATTCGAACGATTTCGTTTTATGTAAACAGACCCTCTTATATCAAAGCATCATGGCAAGCGAAATTTATTTTATTTGTGAGAAAGGGAAAGAAAATCTATTTTAAATGAATGAATCACAAGTTTCTCTACAAAGCCTGATAACCGTGAAGTCAATAAACGTAGCTGTCACTCGATACTCCTAATTTTGTTACGCAAATGATAAACTTTTTTTTTTTTTTACTCTCGGAAATAAAATGGAGCTGAAAATAGCAAGAAATCGCTGAAAAATGAGGGAACAGGTGAATTTTCAGATTTTTAAAGTAGCACAGATTGTTTTATATATTTTTATACATAATTATGAAAAAATTCAAGCGGATCGCACAAACGGTGTGGATGTTATTACGCTTTTTCTTCTTAACTTTGCATTTTGTAGAAATGGCGGTAAAATTTTTATCTTCGAGCAGGTTGCCAGGAACTATTACAGAGTGAGTTAATGAGTCAGGAGTCAGCGTAACTATATAGTAGAATTACAAATAAAGTAGATGAACATTTTATCAGTTTCATTTTAAGCTGGGCATTGAAAAACATTTATTGAAAAAATAACTTAGTTCTTAAAACAACAACACTTAAATAATAAAATAAGTAACTAATCAACTATGAACTTAAAACTGCATAAAAATTTAATCGCGGCCTCACCATGGCACAGTGGTTATGCCACTGAAAATGGTAGATGGCCGAAGTGTGAAGGTCCCGGGTTCGGGTCTCATCGCGCGGCTGTCGATCTAACGGTCTGGAGTTTTGGTAGGTTTTCTCGAGATGTAACGTGAATACGCGTTAGAACCCCTTAGAAAGTTCCCCTACCAAGGCACCTCCCCTTTGGCAGATCGCCCTAGTGTAGCGTTGCCATAATCACACACAACAACAACAAAAATTTAATCGCTGACTTTGCACTGATATAGCTTTAAGGAAATCTTAGAGTATCGTTAAACAAGTACACTGCAAAAAATAATCTTAAAAATACAGAACTATTCTGTCATTTTTCCAACAGAAAAAAAATGTTAACAGAATTTAACCATGCTTTCCACGTAAACTTGCTATATTTTATGTTATAAAACGACTTTTGGAATAACTTTGTATTTTAACGACGTTTATCTGTGGCAGCCGATCCGGTGCGGGTGCGGCGAATAGGCGAACCCATGAAGGCGAACGAAACACAAACAACCATTTACGACGTTACGCTTGAGGATCCGTAAAGAATTGCAGGTGATTTTAAACGTAATGTTTTTTAATTTTTACTTATATTTTCTGAAATCTTTCTGCTAAGAAATATTACTTTTTCAAAAAAAACTCATGCTTTAAAACACAACGACGTGTATTTTAAAGCCGTTAAGCCTAATGTTTACACGTAACCTATTTCTCTTATAAAACAATTAGTAAAGCCTGGATAAATTTAATTTTCTCGGTTTCTAATCATTACTCTCATTTTATTGAAGTATTGTACAGAAACAGTTAAATAGATATTAGACTTATGAAGTTTAAGAACGGTACTGTTCAACAAAACCACTGTCGTTGTGTTGGTTTATTTGTGAAACGGCATTGTTTACGTTTTTTTCCGTATCGGTGTATGGGGAATTATGATTGCAAAGTTAAAATAATTTGTGATTATATTCAATTCCTGCTACTCTAGTCATATTTTTTATATATACCTGTAAAAAACAAACAGAAAAACACTAATTTTCAATTTTAAAATTAAAGTAATGATACGATTTGAGATTCATACGCCACCGGGATTAAAAATTAACTCATAAATTGCCAGAGAAATCTCATGGCAAGTTTAGTTTTTCTTTAAAAACCTGAAAAATAGAGCTTTAAGTTGGAATATTTTACATTTTCCTACTTATATTTTCTGTTTTCTAGCATTCATCACTGAATAATAATAACAATAAAAAGCTTTAACGAGTTTTGCTTTTATTATAAGCTTAGTACTTTTATTTAAGACAAATATTCCATTGTTGGGATAAATTCCGTAAGCGGGGGCAGTGTAGAGCTAAGTGTTTTTGTTATGTTCAATTTGTTTTATATTGCATTTGAAATATGTTTAGAAATGTTTTAAGAAGGTCCTTAGATAAGTGTATTGTAGTTTTGGTTTTATATTTTCTTATATATAGACGTTGAAGACAAAAATAATGTTGCCAATTAAACCTGCCTCCGCTTACGGAATTATTCCCCCATTGTTTATGCTTAATATTGCTCGGTTTTACTCGTATTAATACTGTTTAGTAAATGGAGTTGTTTACCATTAACTTTGTGTACAGACAATCAGTATAACCTTGTTTTACTAACAAAAGTTGTCCCCAATTTCATAGGTGCACTGTGAAAAGTTCTACAGACCTTTTACAAGTCAGGGGTTGATCCAGGAATTTTTTTCCAGTAAAATACATTTTGTTAAAATAATTGATAAAACGGGTTAAGTGACAGTGAAGTGCTGTTATAATTTATTGCATTTTTATAAAGAGCCATGTTAATCGTTTGCAATTTTGTGATGAGGCTGCAATACAAACCCAATTATCGTATGCATTGAACCCTGCAATTGGTGTATTGATATCAAGAGATGTATAACCTATGTAATTAAATTTGAAATTTTGAAAAAAAAAAACCATTTAAGTTTTTCAGTTGGGATTTTTTGGGTTGAACAAAATCCTGTCAATCGATAAAGTGTATTTGGTACTTACGTATTACCCCGCGGTCTGCCAAGACGAGCAATTTTTTTCGCCAAGAGAAATGCCGGGTATGAAATTATCAATGGTTTTGAATACGATTGGCAACTCATTTGACGGAAAAATAGTTTGGCAGGATAATACGTTAGTACTGTGTTTTTTTAAAAACTCATTTCACCCTCGAAATAATTTTTGACTTTTTATATGCAGAATTTAATATGGAACTGTGTTTGATTTAATGAATTAACATTATTTATGCTAGAAGCATTGCTGCCAACATGTAAGGTTTAATGTAAGAAATTGATTACATTGTAAGATTATTATAAATCTAATTGGCATTATTGTAAGATTTTTAGAAAGAAGTGTTTTTATTCAACAAAATTTTTAAAAACATAATTTTTTAAACTTTGGTACCTCAGTCACTAATGTTCAGCTAAATTATCCTTGTAAATTTATTAAATTGAAAACCGTATGAGATAAAGATATGATTGATTTTTTGCTTATACAGCAGAAACTCCATTTTCTCTCTAACTTGTCATAGATACCACCATTTATTAATAGCTTAAATGTTGTAAAATGTGTAAATTTAACTAATGTTTTTTATAAATGTATGCTTTTGATACACAGAAATCTAAATAATAATAAGAATGAAACTGTGTTTGTGGGTTTAGACCATATACAAATCCACAAAAACGGACCAATCAGCCTGAAATTTTGCACAGATGTGCAAAATACTATAGAGTAAATGATAGTCCACTTTAAAACTTTGAAAGTCCACCCGTTCTCAGAGTTTTGAGATTTTTTTATGATTTCCATATAGAAAGCTTTCCGTAATTGTAACCCCCATTCCCATAGTGAAAAACGTGTGAAATGAGCATCGTGGTTGTCATGTGTTGCAATTTTGTCGAATAAAATGTTTTCCATTCTTAAATAAGTAAAAATAAAAGAATAATAATGATTTTTTTGTTAGTTTATTTTTGTAAAGTTATTTTTTTAATTATAATATCATGTGCATGGGAAATCTGAGCAGGAATGACATGTTTTGTATGCAAAATAATAAGGATTGAAGATTTCCGAGGCTATTATGTAAAATTTGTTAGTTTGGCAAAAGATAAAATGGATGATATGCCGATTTTAAGAAAGTAAGTTCTAGTGGTTTGCACAGTTTTAGGCTTGGCGCAATGTACTGAGAGCTTAAGGAAATAGCATTTTTGAAAATAAGTGTATAGGTTTTAGTAGAATACAGCATTAAATTTTAATTATCTGATCAGAAGTAATGCAGTTATTAAGGGATTTCAAGAGATCTATCTTCAGAATTCTCACCAAATTCAGTAAATTGATTTAAGTTGGGGGAATTCCGCCAAATTTCAGACAATTGAAATCTTTGCATTTAGTACATCAGAGTTAATGATAAAACTCGTTATAGTTTATAATTTTTAAAATGCTGCTACTTTTCAAATGAATGCCTGCTTTACTTTATGGTGATCGAACCATATAAGGGACAGATATATCTCATTTTGATTGCTGTTAAGTCAATGCTTCGAATGATTCCCTGAAAAAAATCTTGCAAAATGGTGTATGTTGGCACTTTGGCGAGCCTTAGATTTGAAATTGGATATTATTTGAGACTGATATATATAACACTGGTTGCATGTCCCCACTTGCTAGCGGGGTGTATCATATATATTTTCCTCTCACATTTGAACACTCTCATAAATAATAACAATCTGTCTTATGACAAATTTAGGTATGTTGATCATTTATGACTTTCTTTTACAGATGTTGATATAAATTTGTATTTCCATTAATCAGCTTATAAAAATCATAACTGATTTTCATACTATGAAAAAAGATTTCTAAATAACTTGCTTTGATTTTTATTTAATAAAATTGATATTTATAATTAACTGTATTGTAAGGATAAACATTTAATCTTTAGTTGATTTTTATTGTGTAAGATTTTCAATAACGGAATGTTGGTAGGTATGTAGGAGGAAGAAACAAATAATTTTGATTGTTGTAATGCTTTAGACACTTAATAATTATTTTTTTCTTGTGATTACCTGGAAATTCTTGAAAAATCATCCTAAGGAATTCTTTTCTTTTAAGAAACAATCCCAGAAATTGTTATTAATACCAAAATAACAGCCCCAAGTGTAAAAAACTGATCGTTTATGATATCACTGCTTGATTTGCTCTTGTACAATACCTTTAAAATTTTTGTGGCCTATTGTCTGCAAGTGATTTTTTATACCTGTGTTTTAACATGCATAGGGGGAAGTGTCCTGCGATTTGATGGCTCAATCAGATAAAGCTTCTTTCTAGTAATGCAACGTCAACTGTAATTGACACAGGACATCTCTACACTGGTGAATTTGGTAGGCCGAATACTGAACAGATATTTGGCTATATTCAGCTAAATAATTTCAGAATGAAGAGAAAAAAGGTATTTTTAACAGATTTTTAAATGTATTTACAAATAATATTGCTTAGTTATACTTTAATATGTTAATTTCATATTATAAAATATCCTAAGTCATTGAATTTTAAGATGAGTGAAAAATAATCTATTTAATAATATTACAGAAATGCAGACTTTTCTACTGGGTAACACTACTTGACATGGTTTTCTACTTTTCTTTATCGGGTGGGGTGGGGTGGGGATAGGAGGATTTTTTTCTGATCCTCAATTAGAAACATAATTTCGAAAAACTGCTAAATATGTTTTGTAAAACTCAAAGCATGATGCGATTAAGCATAGTTACCAGATTAATTACATTTATCATAGCATATTTATTAAAATATAAGTATGCTGCTATTAGTGTTTAACTTTGTAAAAGGTAATTTTTCATGACCAAGATTTTTTAGTTTTACATATAAATACTGTTGTGTGTTTTACCTATGAATAATATAAAATGAATTTTAATTAATCTTTATTTAGTATTTAATTACAAATTTGAAAAGTTATATTTTATTTACAATTAAAATGACAATTAAGGAGAGTATTGATTATGTGTGCATTTTATGCTGAAAGCTTTATATTAGCTTATACATAGTATGATCCAAAAATTCCGGGATTGTGGTTATTCCTGATGATGTGGCAAAAGCAAGTACCTAAAGTTAAATTGCTTGGAAAGGATTCTCCCAACCTACCCCTACCTGACTGAGTTGATTTATCCCATGTCATGCGGACGAACAGCACTCACAGCTGTTACCTTCCGAAGTCAGTTGTCTTAGCTTGGTGACATAAGAAAATTGGCTTTTCTTGAGCAGTGCTGTATCATTAAATTCTGTCAACAGTTAGGTAAGACGCCAATAGAGACTTTGGAATCTACCATAACGAGATCCAAGGTTTATGAATGGCATCTGCATTTTAAAGAGGGCCGAGAATCGTTGGACAATGTTGGCCGACTTTCGACTTCATGGAATACAGAAAATGTTTCATTGGTGTCTTGAATGTGTTTGAAAAGATCGTCGTCAAACACTTGTAGAAATCGCAGAGTCTAGACACTTATATACAAGTTGCCAGTGCATTCCAATGGAAGATCTCAACATACACCAAGTGTCCCAGCACATTGTCCCTCGATTGTTGATTACTGAACAAAAAGAATAACTAATGACAATATTGGGTGATTTAATTGACAAAGTCTATAAGTACCCAGGTTATTCCCATTCCCCAATTCACCCGACTAGCCCTATGTGATTTTTACCTGTTCCCATTAATTAAAAAAAATAATAATACAGGGATGCCGTTTTGTTTCATCAGAAGAGATGAAACGCCTTTGTGTCATCTGAAGAGATGAAAGCAGCTTTGCAAAAAACCTTATGGGAGGTTGGGGAAAATGGCTTCCAGAAATTATACGAACGTTAGCAGAAGTGTATTGTTGCCCAAGGTGACTACTTTGAAGGTGGATGTAGTACTTCGGTGATGTGAACTATTCAGGGTAAAGAATTTTACACGTTGTCCCCAAACTTTTGGATCATACCTCATATTAAGCTTTTGGTAATTTCGTATGCAGAGATCTTGCTGAAGTGCTATAGCATATATTGTAAACTTTTTTTTTTTTTCTTCTGAATTGCTGGGTTCCAGAACCGCCTTTTTTAAATCCTTAATCATACTTGTGAACCCCTCTTTATGCCTATGTTAGACTTGTAAATGCTTTCATTATTTTGTTACATTATCTAAAAAGGAAAAATGTCAGCGAAAGACTCCGTAAGTCCCTAGAACTTATACACAGAGAATGCTGTGGCTTTTTTAATTTATATGTACAGTCAACTCCGGATATAGAGAACTTTCAGCTATAGTGAACACATTTCCTTAGTCCTGACTCACATACATTAGAAATGCACATAGCATTTTTCAGTTTTAATGAACCACGACTTCCGTTATAGTGAACTTAAAAATTTTTGGACAGTAGGGGTAATGTTGTTCTATTCCCATGAAGAGTGTCTCTTTAGTGTTCAAGTAGAGAGAAAGATTATCAAGCTCCTGTTCCGAAATACAGTGATCCTCACTTATTCCAGTTACATCGAAACGGATTGAAACTGGCTGGAATATCTGAAATAAACAGCGGGACCAAAGTAAAAGTAAGAGACACAAAGTATGAAATATTTAAGATAAAAAAATTTGTGAATTAAATCAAAATATATAAACTATATTATTCAATAGTTTGACATATGAACATATTTATTTAAGAATAAAGAAAAAAAAATAACTATTACAACTTCTTGGGGGGGAAATCTGAGATTAAAGGCTGTTTTAAGGGTATATTGTATTTTAGCGCAAACTGAATTTAACTTAGTGGTGAAAAGAGGTAACCATTTACGTTGTTCTCCTCAAATGCTCTACATAAAATGTCTGTAGTGTTCAGCGAATCTACTCATGTGGTTCAGGTGCACACCATTGTCATCATCATCGGGTGCCTGATTCATTCAGGGTGTCAGATTGATCATTATTTTTATTAAAATTCTATTAAGTGTATTAACAATTGTTTTGATTGAATTATTGTAACACCTCCACACAAATATGAGTCATCTTTGACTGACTGACCCTAAAAGCTAATTGCGTCGAAATTTTACCTAATCTCCAGATTACTTAACTGGATAAAGCAGCACTCACTACCGAGGTAAACGGTGGACAGTGCTGTTTGGCCATTTTGTTCTGTTCATAACAATTTTGACCAGAATAAGCGGCTCACAGGATAAACCACTAACCTAAATAAGTGGTGACCACTGTACAGGTGAATTGCCAGTGTCTAGACTAAGTTGATTATATTAAACAAGGGGGGGAGGGGTCATAACTTTTTCAATGCTGCAATCCATCCTATCCTTTAAAAGCATTCATTAACAAAAGTGAACTAAAAGTTGAAATTTCGTCTTGACTAAAGACGATTTCATTTTCCATCCTCAATGAATATATGTTAAAAGCGACAGCTCCTTTTTCCAACTGAATAGAATACACATTATTTTTTAAATGCGATTAATTGTGTTTATTTTACTTAACTAGTTCTAGACTTGTAAATGCAATCCATTATGTTTGATTTACTTAATAAACATTCAGTACTTGTATAAAATTCTATTTTCTAGTTAAGTATTGTTTTATTGTTATTGGACATCAGAACTTTGGATATAGTGAACGAACTATAGAACAAGTGAGATAACGGCTCTTCGCCTTAAATCTCCAAAATCTCGCCCTCCCTGCAGGGGTGACTTCAAATCAAATCAAATTAGTGAACAAAATTTGCTGCTCCCCAGAGGCTCACTATAACCAAAGACATAATCATACGGTCAGGAACCTATAGTGTCATAGAGTATAAAAATGAAATTTTTTTTTTTTTTATTTAGGAGTTTGCTGAGCAGGACAGTTCCAATGTCTGTGTGTTACCCATAAGTTTTCACACATGTTACAAATTTTATAAAATTAATAATTAAATATAAAATGTTGCAGATAATTATATTTATTGTGTATATGTTCATTTTATAAAAGGATGTAAAGCAAGATAATATTGATACTTGATTTTTCAATGCTGAGTTATGAAAAAGGAGTTAAAGAAAAGCAGTTTACAGATGTCGCACACATAACGGTGGAATCGTCCAGCAAATTTATCAAATATATTTTAAAATGTATCTGATTTTACTTTTTCTTTTTTTCAGGAAATGTATCAATTTACTTGCAGAGAGAAGTCCTGTGTATCTGTATTGCCTTACTTATGAATGTTTAGAAAAGATAATTTGTAATGTATATACTACTTTTCTAAAATAAAATACTTTATGGCATATATAATTTGTTGAAAACTTTTACTAAGAAAATTTTTTTTCATCTTTTTGAGCATGTATCTGTGTGTGTATGAGTGAACACGATAGCTCCTAAATGGTGCATTCGATTGAGCTCAAATTTGGTATGCATATTATAGACCATCGCCATGCAAACGTTATTGATTTTGTATTTATGACTTAAAATTTTTTACAGCGCTACAAAAAAAATTTATGGCCTATGGATAGAAATTCTTCATTTCTATCTATAGGCCTAAGTGTGTTAGTGTCTGAAGTGTGCTGGTGTCTAAGTGTGCTAGTGTCTGAATGATGCATTCAATTGAGTGCTAATTGGTTATGTATGTTATAGGTTTCGATCACATGACCTGCATAGATTTTGATGTGCATAGAGCTGATAATTTGTTCATGGATTTTTTCAGATGAGTAAAAATACTCCTTAACCTTTTTAGAAGTATTTTCTGTTCCAAACAAGTAATTAAAACAACGAACATGCTACATTTTCAAATACATAATTAAATAGCATTTGACACATAAATAATAACTGATTTTATATCTAGGTACATAAATGTCAGTTCAACAAAAACTAGTACAAAAATTGATTTTTTAAATTTAAAATCAGCAAATCATAATTATTTATCAAAATATACCTACTTTTATATGGAAAAACAATGCGTAAAAACACACATTCCGAAATTTCTAAGGTGTGAAATATTCACATCTAGAGGTGTTGTTGCGATCACTGTTCACGGGGTTGGAAAAAAAAAAAAATTCTCATACATAACGGCCTACAGATGCAAATCATTTATAGTGCGCTAGTGCCTAAATGGTGCATTTTAATAAAAGTTCATAGGTCACAGTCACACAACCTGTATAGATTTTGATGTGGGTAGAGCACAGATGTTTTGTACAGTGCTACGAAATATTCTTATACATTATGGCACAAATTCTTGAAAGTGTAGTAGCATCTAAAGAGTGCTCAATTAGGTACGCATATTATTGGTCACTGTCTTGCACACTGTATAGATTTTAGTATGCGGAGAGTTTGCAGTTTTATTTTTTATTTTTATAGGGCTACAAAAAATTATTCTTATACATTGCGGCCTATACACTCAAATTATTTGAAGTACACTAGTGTCTGAATACTACATTTGATTGAGCTGATTAAATTTATTTAAATGCTTGGTAAGGATCAAGAGTTCGCAAAGTCAGTGGAGTTATTCCAGTTTTTTTCTTAAGTATAAAATGAACTGCTGAAAGTAAGCTAATAATATTTTTTCACCCTCTCTGAAAACTGTCTCGAACAAATAAAAGGTTCTATAAAGAACCTTTTATTTTGTTTGAGATTCATAGAGAGGGAAAAGAAATCCAATGTACAATTTTAGTATGACAAATTTCAGGGAACCAAGATCAGATTTGTAATTTATTAAGATTTTTTTTTTTTTTTTTTTTAATGACTTTATGATAGTAAAAATTACTTTTTCATATTTTAAGATTTTCTTTTGCAAAAAAAGCAGTCATAAGTTAAACACTTATTTTAAAAATCATTAAAGTTAATAAAATTCAATTTATTAATAGGAATATTGCATATTAATTCGCAAACCTTTGTGAAATAAAAAGAGGGGTTACTGAATATTTTCCCCGAAATATACTGAAATGTTACACATCTATTCACCTTTTATCTGGAAACCTTTGCAAAAAAAAAATTGGAAAATATTTAAATATTTTTCCAAAATATGCAGAAACATTTATAAATACTGTACCCGCCTAGTGCAGAAACGTTCCTGCAATTTTAAAATACAAGAGCTGCCCCATATTTTAAGGTAACACTTCCGATTCTTTTTTTTTTTTTTTTTTTTTTACAGTGTAGCTAATAATTTTAGTTAACTAATTTTGTAACTTTTAAGTCTAAATGGTTTGGATTTTTCCGAGAATACCAGGCGTCACTACCTATGCTAGTAGTAAAGTGTATGTGTGGTTCCAGATAATTTTGAAAACTCTGTTGCTACACATTTGGGAAAAAAAAAAAAAGCAAAATAGCTACAATAGCATTCAAAATCGGATTTTTTAATGCACCATTTAATGCTCTATTTGTTTTATATTTATGCATTTTCATTTATTTTCAAGAGTTTTTCTAGAAGTGACTTTCATTTAATGGTTCAATTTAACAACTTATGGCAACAATGCATTCTTGTAACTGTAGTGTTTAAAATAGAATCTGAAATGAGTTATTTTTAATTTAAGAGAACAAGATTAAAAGTATTGAGTGTAGTTTTCATTAATACAGCAAAACTTGGATAACTCGAGCATGATCAATTCAAAATTTCAACTTTGAATTATTCAAGTTTGACAATATAAATAAGAATTATTATTATTATTATTTTTGAAAGAAGATCGCTTTTGTGTCGCTTTCTAAAATGTGTAGTTTAAAAATGAACCCTAGCAGAGCAGAGAAAATGCTCTCTGATGTTGGATAATTTCTCATTTGTTTTTCACTATTATGATACCTATGCTTAAATTTTTATCCCGCAATTTAGTTCCAACTATTTATAAAACAATTATTTAGTTGCCAGATTCTAACCAAAGAAAAAAATAAGTAAATAAATAAAATAAGCATGAACTAAAGGAAAATAAAAAGTGAAATTTTCAGCATTTGTTTTCTCCCCCCATATTTTTCTTTTGATCTGCTGCTGAGTTCAACAATGTTTCATTATACTGGAAATCGAATACTTTGTGTATTTCTAAAATAATAGGAAAAGTGTAAAATTCCCTCATTTTCTTTCTCCTTTTTATCTAAGGAGACAGACTGCAGGTTGTCAAGCTCTGCTATAGATAATTTTTTGCTTTAGAGCTCTAATGGCAGGTTTATAAATGATATGTAAAAATTTTCATTACAAATACACTCATCCTCCTATCTTTTCATGGGAAAAGAATGCTTATTTCTCTTGAAGTAAGTGGGGCACATGATGCGGGTGCTGTGCTAAAGGGGGTGCACAGCACCCGCTCCAAGATCAATTGCCGCACCAAGATCAATTATCGCTCCTTGGGAGGGGAACCCTAATTAAGGTTTGCCCCAGGTGTCGTATACAGTAGTTGCGGCTCCGGTAAGTACTCGTGTTCTTGAAATAGCTCTCAATTATTACTCACACAGAATGTTTAATTCAGACCTTTAATATTTTAATTTACTGTTGAACTGAAGAGTTATTTGTGTCTATTAAGATTATTTTAAAGTATGAGTATACTTATATCTCTAGGTACAGATTTTGAACACAAAAAGTTCAGATTCAGTGATTAAAAAAAGAAAAATCAATTTTTATTCTTGTCAGAAATATTTCTAATTTTGTTTATCAGTAGTTTAATATACACAAAAAGTTAAGTAAATGAACTAAGCACTTTTACATGTCATCATAAGGCCACCAACAGTTATGCTGGTAACGTTACTTTTACAGAAAGATTTTACATTCTGGGAACATTTTTCTGCCAGTTTTTCTCTTAATTTACAGAAATAGTATTTTTAGTTATTTCTTATATTACTATTATATTTCTCCAAATGTTTAAATGTTTTTATACATATATTTAAAAATTTTAATACATTTACAAAAATATAATAGTAATAATAAAATAAATAATACCAGACTACTTACTGGTATTATATTTATTTTATGTATTACTATTATATTTTTGTAAATTTATTAATTTTTTTTAATTATCTGTATAAAAAAATTTAAATATTTGGAGAAATATGATAGTAATATATGAAATAACTAAAAATACTATTTCTGTAAATTAACAGAAAAACTGCAGCAAAATGTTGCCAGAATGTAACATCTTTCTGTGTACAGAAAGTTTCTGTATACAGAAGAATTACTGGCAGCAAAAAGTTGCCAGAAAATTTCTGTATACAGGAATTTTCTGTATACAGAAGAATTACTGGCAGCAAAAAGTTGCCAGAAAATTTCTGTATACAGAAATTTTCTGTCGACAGTAATAAATGTTATTCAACAGAATGATTCTGTAACCCTTACAGATAGTTTCTGTATACAGAAATCAACTGTAAAACGCTGCTTGGAAACGACTTTTATATGTATACGGAAAATTTCTGTAGGGAACAGAATTTTTCTGTCATATAACATACAGCTCCTGGCAACAGAAAATTTCTGCCTACAGAATATTTCTGGCAACTTTTTGCTGCCAGACTTTTTCTGTTGATTTACAGGAATATTTTTTGCAGTGTAATAATAAATAAAAAGATAATTTAAATTGAATAAATAAATTTAAATTAAATAAGTAACAAGCTTATTAACAAATGAAAAGAAACGCATGCTTAAAAAAAATCATAAATTGGTTTACTGTTTCAGAGAATGTTTCATCCATTAAAATTTTATAGTCAAGTAGACAAATGATCTACGTAGTAAGTACGACATATTTGATTTTTAAAAATTCAGTAAGGCTATGCAAAGAAGTAAGCCTTTTCATTAATCACTGAATTATATCGAAAAAAAAAAATGTTAAATGATTTGTGTTTGATTATTCACCCACACATCAAAAACTTATTTTTGCTGCATTCTCTAAATGTCAAAATCTATATTTTGAAGATTAAAGTTTGTATAAGACGGATAAAATAATAATAAAAAAAGAAATATTCTGTTGCAAAATACTTATAAGATGGTTTAAGACCAGTCAGACCTATCGAAGTATCGACATCAAAACATACAGTGACCATCTTAAAAAACATGAATATACAGTGTGATGATCGAAAAACCAAAGGGCTGTGTGTTGTGTATTCAACATAATGTTGTGACTGCGGTATGCCAAAAAGGTTTTGTTGGTTGAAATCGACCGTTGTTTACATCTATTGTTTGATCTGTATTAGTTTTTCATTCTGTTATTTGGATATATTTATTGCTGACAAAAATAGTTGGGTCTTGGGTTATGAATTTGATCCATATATCGCAAGTTCGGAGTGGATAGCGCTCTCAACTGGCAGACGGAAAGTGTTTGGTCTAAACCATGGTCACGTCTGTCGGCCTAGCGGTTCGGAGTTTTACGTGGTTTTCTGCGAAACCTCACGTAAATACGGGTTAAGACTCCTTAGACAGACCCTCATGGAGCGCACGCCTCCTCGGCCTAGATCCCTCGAGTAGATAATCGGCTGTAATCCTGCAAAATAAAATCAAAATAATTATACGAAATAATTGTTATACATTCTCAAAATCAAACATTTATAATTAAAAAGTTAATACTGAAAAAGTAAACTTATCGGAAACTAAGATTCCAATTAAAAAATTTTATTCGTTCAACGCTGTGTCTACATTTTTGGACCTATCAGTAGAACTTTTTAAGACACATGTGGAATGTCTGTGTAATTTCTCTCTATCATATATGATAAAATTTATATTTAAAGTTATAGGAACAATAAAAATTCTGAATAAAACTTTACTTTCCCTTACCTTATCACCTTAATATCCATGCCTTATAGACCATGCATTTAAAAATTTAAATTAGTTTACTTTTAATAGTATATATGTAAAAGAAACTTGGAATTTACTTAGAAACTTACTCTTCTTTAGAATATAGTTCAGGAATTCAAAACTAGATGGCAGCACTAAATATCGTATTTCCATTTAGGTTTAGCCATAGGTTTGTTGTGTTGGAACATGCAGTGGCGCCGACTACGTGGGTGCTCCGGGCTCAAGCACCCACTGAAAAAATTCTGTGGGTGCGGAGCACCCACAGAAATTTTCGTGCTAAGTCATACTTTGAAGTTCGCAGAAAGGGCTAGGAAAAGACGTTTATGTGGGTGCTTTGGGCTTGTAAAAAAAATTACGTTGGATGCTGAGCACCAGCAGTCGTCTGATAACCCCAACACAGTCATGTACACTCAAGGAGGGTCCCCCCCCCCGCCCCATTTATGTCATTACGTAATATGAATATTTGTAAAGCATACTGAACTTTTTGCATTATTTCAGTACTATAATACTTTATTTGCTTATTAGTTGTGTGATATTTTAAAAGTTTAATAGAAAATCTTTAATGAGGCCAAATGTATGTGGGTGCTTCGGCATGGACGTCCATATGAGTACTTTAAGACCAGGGGAGAAGGGGTTATTTCTTGCATTTGTAAGGTCTTTCAAATATTTTAGTACTGAAATAGTTGAAAAAAAAGGTTAGCTAATATAAAAATATACCGACGGGTAGAGTGAGGGACCCGAGCCCCCCACCTACTTCCCTATATGAGCACCCATGTCCTTTATAATTCAGATGCGCATGAGGAACTTCGATGAGACAATCACTGGCGTAACTATAGGGCGGTAGAACGGGCAAAAGCTACGGTCCCCCGGCCGGAGGGGGAGTCTTTCCCAAATAGAAAGCTAGAAAAAGTGAACTGCAACATGTTGGTTGAGATTCTGTACAATGAGGAAGGACCCTATCCAATGAATTCATTACGAGCCCTAACGGTATAGTCACGCCACTGATGACGACGAGTGCTTTGCAACTGCATAATTCGAAAATAAAATTTTAGTGAGGGACGGGTTTTTTTTTTATGTAGTATGACAGATCTCAAGCACCCACAGAAAGGTTTTCGTGGGTGCTAAATACTTGCATGTATTTAAAGGAAGTGCTTAATTTGCATGGGAGCTCAGCTCCACTACTATTTTTTTCTCGGTGAAATTTTACACTAAATTTAAAATTTTAATAACCATCGTAATTGTTTCTGTTGATAAGAATTTTCTTACATCGCAAACTAATACAGAGGTAACAAAAATTAACTTAATAATACCTTAAATTAGGTATTAATTTTGTAAATTGCAATACAAAAAATTAGGGCTCTTGCACTTTTTTGGATAGAAATTAAACCCTGTTTAAAGCCAACTGAATGACAGCTACTTTCAGCTTATCGCTGTAGTTCGGGAAAAAAAAAAAAAAAAAAAAAAAAAAAAAAACCATGAAATTTTGGTACATAAATTCAAAAAAATTAATTATGTCAAATATTTCAAATTTTTAGGATGTATGTTTTAGAAACTGCACTATACACTGAAATAAACAATAAACCTGTATCATTTACGAAACTTTTAGAAAAAATTCTTAAAAATCGAAAATTTTAAAGAACTTGTAATTCTTTATTTCGGTATGTAGTGCAGCTTATAAAGAATCATCCTAAATTTTTTCGAATCCTTGGTGCGATAGTTTACTTTAATTTGTGTACTAAGACCGTTATGCAGATTTTGTTTCTTCGGCATACACCCTTATGTGCCTCGGAACTGGAGTAATTACAATAAAATTCCAATAAGTTGTAACTTAGCACATACTCTAAAATTTTAAAAAGTGCATGAAAACAAAAAAGGGAATCCGAACAGGTAATATTTTTTGTCTACTTAAAATAATAATAATTATTATAATAGCTTCTCATATGAGTACTAATTTAGAGGTGTATGGAGGTCATCTTAACTTTCAGACATTTTAGCACGTAAATAATACTTAGAAGTTCAGTATGCTGTAAAAATGTTTACTATACCGATGACTAGGCGGGCTCAAATCTCAATCCCCGCTGCCACTTGCCTTCCTATCTGGCGCCCATGGAAACAATGCCTTTCTAAAATTCAAAGCTTTTTCACAATGTGATGTGCGACTCCCTACAGCCCCACAGGCAATGCCTTTGCCCACTGCAGCAGAAGTCCTAAGTGCCCCCCTTTCTGACTCCACAGACCTCATCCCAGAATCCTCGTCCTCCATGGGAAAATGTATGAATACAATGAGACTGTGTTAGCCCAAGAGTACCGGAAAACAGAGAATTTGAGACAAAGCCGCTGGCTACAATCAGACGTTCACGCGGGAAAGATAACACAGGTGAAAGACTCATTCCCATTATGGAAATGTTTTGAGATAGTTCTAATAATATTACTGCAGGATTCCGAAGTGAGTAGGTTTAATTGTTTTTATTGTAAATAGAGAACATCAAGGTCTATCTGTTTACAAGCACCTAATATACAACACTTTGTATGTCTCTGGAACAAAAAAAGATGCCCATTCATCAAAAAGTGTCGGCGCTTTAGTGTTAATTGAATGAGACTGAGACAAGGCTTCTAAGATATAAAGGTTTGTGTCACTTTTTTCTAAAGTCTCAATTTCCTTTTCTTATTTTTTAATGATTTTAGTGCTCAGTTATTTATTGAAAAGGGTGGAACAGACTGTGGTCCACACTAACATTTCGAGATGCCTTCCGTTTCATTTTCTGCGAATATTTTGTTCAATTTTTGTTCTTGTTTGACAAAGCGGAATTAGGTACTATTTGCTTTGATCTAGCCCAATTCTGTTTTTGTAAAATTATACTGAAATCATGGGCGCATGAACACACATTACTGAAATGTATGTCTCTCGTAATTTGCAAATTTTACCACATAATGGTAGAGGGTAAAATAGCTCTACTTCAGGAGGATGCTCAAAATCATGCCTGTAGGTTATATGGCCAACAATTCAAAATATTTTTTGAATAATTATTAGCTCTAAGATAAACAACTTTTTTTGTTCTGCTTTATTTTTCTGTTTGCATTTAAATAGTTACCAATTTTTTTTTATGTGGTCCTACACACACTTCAACATACAGAAAGTTGCATTTACTCATTCTGAGGAAATTATCTAGTTTTATTTTAAAGGTATAATGTTTGTAATTTTTTTAATTTGTTGGGGAAAAAAAGAAAAGAAAATAGGCAAGGCTTAGTTGCAGCTGTTTATAGGGGTACAAAAATGTAAAAAAAAAAAAAAAAAAACAGAAAAAAACCAGGATATGAATGAGCTGAGAAACAATACTATGAATAACATTTTTTGAAAACTCTGAGGATTTCAGACAGGGATGAGATAGATTAAACAAGAATAGCATTGATCGTGAATTGTTACAGTCGAAAACTGAATCACTTTTTATACAAAATTTCCATTTACACCCTCCAAAAAAAGTATTCGAGCAAGAGAGAAATTTCCTATTTTAGATTTGCAAATAATGATCGAGTTTTTGAAAAACGCACAACTTGATAGAAATATGGAAAGTCATATTTATACATAGCCTAATTCATATTCTATGATAAATAATTTTTAATATACGAAACCAACGTAGGAAATTTCTCTCTTGCTCGAATACATTTTTTTGGAGGGTACGCGTACATGACAAGAAATTTGATTGATTGTGATATTGTTGTTGCATGTTTCCCCCCCCCCCCCCAATAAACGTAGTAATACACTTTTCTTTTGCTTTGAAATTTATAATGATTAGTTAAAACCAATCAAAATTCTATCGCTAAAAGTTAAAAAAAAAAGTGAAATAGTGTAATACACCTCTTTCGGGTCTGATTTATTACAAGGGCAAAGGGTGTGTGTGCCCAGGAATTCTCGAATTTTGACAGAGAATTTGCGTAAGGCAAACAAATTTAAGGTGACTCCAGCATAAGCAGATTTTTCTAAAAGAAGGGCATTTCATCAGAAATACTTCATTACTTTAAAAAGAATCTTGATTTTAACTGGTTTGCTGTTATCGTTACAAGACACAACGGTGGAGACTTTCATTCTATGCCCAGCGTTGCTTCACCGTAGTACAGATAATCGGATGCCAAAATTCACACTATTCACTTAAATTAAACTTTGAATGTCACCTTCAGCGCTGGGAAAAAACATGCAATTTTGGTATATAAATACAAAAAAGAAAACTAATTATCTCAAGCACTTCAGAATTTTTAGGATGTAGGTTCACAAGCTGTACTAGACACCGGAATAAACGAAAATTGTTTGCAGAATGGCCACTCTTAGAAATATTTTGCTGTGCAGTTCCACGTTTAAGAATTTTTTCTGAAAGTTTCATGAAAGTTTTCAAATTTATTGCAGTGTGTAGTGCAGCTTGTAAAGAATCATCCTGATTTTTTTCGAATCTTTGGTGCAGTTAGTTTATTTTAATTTGTGTACCAAAACCGTGAAGCAGATATCGTTTCTTCGATCTATACCCTTAGATATTGGATATTTTATGTGGAGCTAAAATGATTATTTGTATTACCCATTTCCCACTGGTAAAAATGTGTACGAAAAGTCAAATGAATGATTGAGTAGTTACGAGCAAGGAAGCAAATAATAGGAAAAGATTGAAGGGTAGTTGGAAAAGATTCCATAAAGTTGGAAAGTGTATCGTTATTCATGATTGTGCCGTATTTTTCTTCCTTCCATAAAAACCCAGTGGTTATTTGTATTCTTTGCAGTGGTTTTTTATATTCTTTGTTAAAATCACCTACTAAAACTATTTTACAATCTTAGCCAAGTACATTCCAACTATACTCCCCTTTTAAAATAAATTGTCGCGTTTTGGCACCAAACTTAGCGAACAAACTTCACAAAACACACAAACGCGAAAAAACAAACTTCCTTTATCAAAAATTACAAACCTTGTGCGACTTTCAACATTTTATTAACACCCCCCCCCCACGGACTTTTAGGGCACCCACAGAAATTTTGTAAAGTCGGCGCCTCTGGGAACATGGATTCGGATTTGTATGCTTGTCACGAGGAACTGCTTGTAAATCCACGACAAAGAAAGGACAAGCACAAGGGGGGAGGGAAATGCCTTGGGGGAAGACTTTTCTGGGTATCCTGCGCGTATTCACGTTACATCTGGAGAAAACCACCCAAAACTCCAGACCGCTAGACCGACGGCCCCGCGAGAGGACAGAACCCTGTTCCTCCACTTGAGCCATCTACCAATGTCAGTGGCTTTAACCAATGTGCTACACATTGGTAGTCATAGGTTTGGCCATTGTTTTTTCCAACCGTTCCTTACTGAACTTTCGGTTGAACGGCCAGAGCCAGATGAAGTAAATGCAGATTTCAGCGTTTGAATAGTCCATGTGATGTGGGATATCATGTACCAATATTTGGAGGCAGTGGTGCCGACAAGGTGGGTGCTCCGGGCTCAAGCAGCCACTGGAAAAATATTGAGGGTGTGAAGCACCCACAAAAATGTAGCGAGCAGAATTAGTTACTTTCAAGAAAAAGGAATTCAGAAAATCAGATAGATTGTTGGTTTCAGAAAAAGGATCTTTTACGAAATCTGATTCAATTATTGCTGTATAAAATCATTCTCGAGGAGGAAAAGAAATCGTTAATGATGAAAAAAAAAATAAATAGCTCTTTTGTTTATAAAATGAAACGAAATTCATCCCTTCTTGGTTTTGTCCTTGTGGGTGATTTAAAACGTGGGGATCAGAGGAAAATTTTTGTGTGTGCTTCGAAAAATAAAGACAGCTGGAAAATTTTCATGAGTGCTCCGTGTTTGCATGATTCTAAAATAAAATTTTACTTCTCGTTCGTTGGTCGTCATCTATGTGGATGCCCCATTAATAAACTTGATGGATGTTGTGCTTATTGGATTATTCCACAAAAGTGACTGTCAAATGTTTAAGATATTGAGTAGACACAGATAATTTACATGTGTTAAATTGGATCAGAAGAGCTAAGGGATTTTCGTGTGAGTCATTCTTCAGAACTCGAGCACTCACAGAAGACTTTTCTGAGCTTTCTGTTTATATTGTTGAAGACTATTGAGGGTGTGAATTTAATAATGAGTGTCTCTGTATGTGGGTGTTATCGAATGCACCTACAAAAATTTCTATGGGTGCTCAGCGCCTCCCTAACTCCTTAATTTGAGAAAAAAATTTTAACTGTTCTCAGGCTTTGTTTATTTGGGTGCCTCTAAGACTTATACGGACAAATGAATTTATGCTTACTGAAAGCTTGGATTATTTGAAACTAATTTTCTGATATTTTAACTGAGTCACTTCAATAAAAGTGCTTCTCATCTTCAGCATTTACAGAAAAATTAGGATGTTGTACTAAAAAGAACAAGAAAATGGAACTAGGTCCGCATGGCATATCGCGCATGCAATGTTGAGCTGAGTGAATGTCGTGCAGTTACCTCTACCTCAAGTTGAATTTTTTTCAGTGATTATTCCTCAATGGTATGTCTGATTTCGGATTTTCGTTTTTTCAAGTGATCAGCATCGAGACCTTGATCCATGTCATAGGTTCAATGAGCGTTCAATGTCATTGAGAAATAGAATAATTCTTCTAATATCTCCATAGAAAGTTAATGGCAGCAGGTGTTTGTGATTATTCCTCCGTGGTCAACCCGATTGGTTTGATTTCAGATTTATACCTTGCCACCATTGGTACCTATAACCATGCCAAATATGAACTAAATAGGTCAAGCGGTTTAGGAGGAGAAGTGTTACAGTGAAATGCCTGAGTGTAGTGTAAGAGCGCCGCTCACTTCGCTCAGCTCAAAGAAAATCAGAAAAGGAAAGTAAGCACTGGCAAAATAATTGGTATAAATAATGTGGTTTACTTCTTTCTATTTTCAAGGAACAGCTGTTGTACGTACCGTGATGATAACCAACACTTGATTTCTGTGCTATTGAAAATGTGAGTCTGGACAAGTTCAGTCATTGCAGATTATTCAGAAGGCACTTTGAAGTAAAATGGAAGTTTTGCAGAGACTCGATATTTCAAGATGTGCGGCGAATTATTTCAAATTGACAAATACATGTAGCGTGACTTCTCGCCTGAGACGATATTGAGAGATTTCAGTCTCTTAGTTCGATGTATGGATAGCTGGACTAAGAATGGCAATTTTGATTGTGTCTAGATTTTTGTTCAATAGTGTTCTGTTAATAAATACGCAATGTCTTAAAAATAATTATGCTGTCTTCAATTAAGTGCTGCTCTCATCTCGACTACCATAAACCACTAGTAGAGTTTCAAAGAGTTTTTAAACATGATGTATAAATAATTCTTATTCACTCGTTGAGTAGGAATATTGCGAGGAGGTTGTTCTTCCTTAATCGAATATCTGATGAATAAAGAACATATCACACAGCTACGGTAAAATAATTTACTATGATGACTATGAAATCAGTAACTATCCAGAAGAGTTTTTTAATTCTTTTAATAGGAGTGGTTTGATTTTTTTTTTCGGTTAACCGGGAGCAAGTGAAAAATTGCCAAATAATTATGATCTGCGCCAAATGCTTACAAACCTAAAGCGATTTCCAGTGCATAGATGTTTATCCCTTTCCATATTTTGGAAGTTTAATTTAATTTCGTACTTTAATTTAATTCCACACGTTTTCCCCAATTGCACATTATGTAACCAATAAGCATACAAATTTCTTTTTAGTATATTGATATTTTTGTATATATTGAATTCTGTACATAAATACTATTTTGTATACGGATTAAAATTTCCGGCTTTGTTTTGGGGAACGACAGTGTTTCAGAAGTAGTCTTTAAACGTTTCCCAGAAAAAACAGTTGGCGGGATTTGCGCCTGGCTAACCGAAAAATACCATAGTTTGCCACCACATAAGTTAGTATTGAAAGTGAATTGCATCGTTATACTAATCAGAAACTTAAATACAAAGGAAGCATTAGTCAATGGAACAAGAATGCGCATCAAGTTTATACATCGTAATGCTATTGATTGCGAAGTTTGAACTGGAACCGCAGGCAATAAAAGAATTTTAATTCCACTTATAAAATATTCTGGTACTATTTTACCATATCCTTTCAAAAAACTCAATTTCCAAATATACCTGCATTTGCGATGACAGTAAATAAATCTCAAGGACAATCATTCGATAAAAGTGCAAATTTATTGAGGCAGCAAGATTTTATACATGGTAAGTGGTACGCCTCAGCAAGTAGAGTTCAATCATTCGACGGTTTAAGATTTTATAACTCCGAACATAATGGGCCTTTAGCCGAGGACGGCTCTAGGCTGAATTTTCGGAGTGGGCCACTAGACTTTTTAGATTAGCCTAAATTGTTCAAAACGCAAACTGAATGTGTGAAATCGTACGGGAACGTGTGAAATCCAAGGTCGGTAGAGGGAGATGACCCCTATGACCCCACTCGCTGGAGCTGCCTTTGCATTTAGCAAAATATGATAGAGTCTTTACAAAAACACCGTCTTCACAGAAAAGTGTGGTGGTTGTAAAGTGAAATTGTACAAAAGTGGTCACTATAGACAGATGGTCTCTTAGCCAAGGTGGTCACTTTAGTAGGTTCCACTGTATATAGAATCTTGAGACATACTCTTTGACAGAAGAACTTTATTCCCGCTCAAATAAAAAAAATTAATGCTTTATGGTCGAATTTCGACCACTGGCAGACAACTAGTACTGATAAAAAGACTCGGCTCGTCCCTCCGGCATATTCTTGGAACCGTTCAGATTCCCCTGGTGGATCCCTCGCTATGAACTACGACAGATGCGCCCAGACAGTATTCTTCCGCTTTCTTAGTGGCCCTCTAAGAAGATTTGCTTTCCAGGGTGGTCAAAAAACCCACCCAATTTGTCCGAAATGTAACAATGAACAAGCTTCTTTTCCACATATTCTTAGGTATCTGGGTTTGTCCTACGACGATCTATTAGATTTTTCCATGCTAGTCTATGACTTTTTGAGGGTGAATAAACTCGTAGATCTCGTCTAGCAGATGCTGGATACGGAGATTAGCAACAACAACAAAAATGCGGCCTTTAAAACCATAGTTAAAATATATAAAAGGTTTGTAAATTAAAACCGCTAAAGCTGTATTTTGCACGCAATACATGGCCTGTTTCAGCTATACCTGTCACAACATCTTAATTTCGAAGATATTGAGACCAGTAGACGTCTCTAGATTACGTATGAAACGCCCTTCTCGTTTCGGATGTGAACAGTATTGCTGAAGACGACCATGGTTTGTGTGCCGAAATATATCTTTTAATGGTTTTAGTTGATATATTAGTTTTTTCGAATATTTTAACTATGAATAAGAAATACCTGGTTACCATAAAAAAAAACTTTGCCGATATGTGGACCTCTAGGGGCCTGTCTGTTCAACCGATCGACTCCCTTAAATAGATGGAAAAGAAATTCCATTTTAACTCAAGGTCATAGCCAACGGTGGTGTGGTTTAACCCCACCCACCCCTCTTCTAGAGCACCCACAGGAATTTTGTGAAGTCGGCACCACTGCTTGTTGATTGATACAAATTAAGCATAAACGGCAGGACATTTAATGACGTACATCCCATTATATATAAAAAAAAAGCATTCACAGGAGAATTTTGTGACGTGAATGGGTACGTTGCCCTGATAGAAAATCAAACTTATTTGATTCTCCCTGCAAGGGGAGAGGGGTTGCAGGGAGAATCTCTCATCGATTCTCCCTGCAAGTGGCAGTAAGGTAAATGCTCCAGGAGTGGGACACTTGAGGATAGTTCCTCAACTATCATCTTAAATTTAGAGAAGTTTTGTTAATCTATATTTTCTTATGGTTGTTCAAACTCATATTTAAAGTAAAAATCTTCTAGTCGCATGAGACTTGCATTTTTTCTCAAACAGCCAAATTTTCATTAAAGCTTTATGTTAACTCTGGTACTTTCATTATAAGTTATAGTGTGAGCTCTAAGAGTATTTCATCTTTGTGTAATGTTGTTATTAAATATGTTGAATAAATCGTTTTAAACTATTTCAAAGTCCTTTTGTTCCCAGTTTTCAAAGTCCAAAGTCCTTTGTTCCCAGGTTTAAGTCCCTGAACATACATTGCTTCATTCATTATTTCCTGGATTTTGCACAAATGCACATATTTTTATGCATTTCCTTTCTATGAGGGACGTAAGAACAATTTGAACCTCTTTCAGCTCTACATTTTTAAAAATAATTAAAACTTATCTTCTATCCGAATACTCATTCGTGATAGAATCATCAAGTGAAATTGAAGATTGTCATGAAGAATTTCGAGTTCTTTTTGTGTACAAGCATTTTTTTTCTGCTCATTCACCTTTTTCTCTTTTCTGTTTCAGCAGCAGTTGCATTTTTAGCATCTTCTTTTTTCTTATTAGACATAAACATCAGAGGCAAGTAACCACTGCAGGAAATTTCTCAGAGAGTTTCTCGGAAAAAAAGAGAACTCTTTTTACCATCTGCCTTCTGTGGCCAGAAAAGAGCTCTGTTAAATGGTGATGGAATGTTTTTACATTCCATCCCATTGTAGCAAGCAATGGGATAGTCATCATTGTTTCCCTTGTTACAGAACCAAACCGATGCACTCATTCTTGCTTGGCCGACCACTTGTTCCCTAACTCTTGCCTGACCACTAGAATTAACATTTGGACACTGTCCAATGATTTTGATGCATTTTTACTATAAACTTTTGTTTCGGTAATTTGGCTTTGTTCAAAAATCCCGTTTCTAAAACAAGTATTTGTGTAGTAAAAAAAAAAAAATATATATCGGCGCAGTTTCAAGTCGAAGTTCTCTGTTTCACTTTCAAACTAAACTATAGTGTGTCCAATCATTTCTGTAAGTGGCTGTTCTCTGATCAATTATCAGCAACCCTACATGAGTGTACCAGTAGTGAACTATTACTAAATTAGAAGTGGGTAATGGGGATCACTGTTTGGAATGAATTTAGAATTGGATTCATAATATGTAGAATATCTAGTATAATATCGAATATAAGTAGGATATCGTGCACAATTATAGAATATGATTATCTTCATTATTTATAGAACTTTGTGAATATAAATTAAGGTAATTGCTTACCTTTCCTTGATTCCGTAACTTCTGAAATCCAACAGGATGAATATTTGAGACAATGAGTTAAAGTTGAATGAAATACGCATATGAATCAGTGAATATTGAATTTAATTATAACATATTAGGAACAGACTATTACTGCCAGTGAGTCGACATCTTTGTTACAATGTAGCATCTGAATGTCGCCTCAAAAAGCTAGAATTAGAACTTAAACACGAATCAACTACAAACATGAAGCGAAACTAAAAGATGAACCAGAAGTAACCCATCAGGGGCCTCCCATCCCCTCGTTAGTGGGTTAAGTTCTTAAGATTAGATCAAGGGTCTGAATGGTGCTCCCATCTGTTGATCGCTTTGGATTTCATTTCTGTTGTATCTGACAGATTCCGGGGAGGCGCAGAATCAGTATCAACATCTGGAAGTGGCAAGAATGCTATCTGAGAGACTGGGCGTGTGACAGTTCCTCTGGCAGTCCGGACGGTGACCACTCTGCTGATGCCATCAGCGCCTGGATGGAGAGCGGAGATTCGGCCTAATTTCCACATGGTGGCAGGGGCGATTGGATCCTTGATGAGGACTAACCATCCTACAGGCAAGAGATGGTTGTTTCTCATCCATTTTGTCCGTGGCTGCAATGTGTTTAGGTATGAGGTGCTCTATTTCTTCCAGAAGTGGTCTTTGAGTTGCAGTAGGAGGGACCACCTAGAATTAAAACTTAAAGAAATAAGATTAGATTTATGTTCAGGGAGTTCGAGCAAAGGACAACCAATAAGAAAATGTCCGGGTGTTAATACGCTGAAGTCTTTGGGATCAGCTGATAATGGATATAAAGGCCGAGAGTTGATGATGGCTTCAATTTGGCAAAGAAGGGTGGTAAGTTCTTCAAAATTGAGCAGTGCTGTTTTACATGTTTTGATTAAATGCTGTTTAGTTAATTTAATAGAGGCTTCCCAAATACCTCCGAAATTTGGTGCATATGGAGGAATGAATTGCCAGCTTATATTACGTTGGGAGGAATAATCTTGTATTAAGGAATCATGAGGAATTCTAAATAAAGATTTTAGGTACGCTGAGGCTCCAACAAAGTTGCTTCCATTGTCGCTAAAAACATGCGATGGGTGGCGATCGAGCATGCGATCGTGGAAATTGGTCCTGCAAAATCCATGCCCACCTTTTCAAATGCACGGCAAGGATTGACTCGTGCACTCGGTAGATCACCAATCATCTGGGTAATTGGTTTTGCAGATGATTTAAAGCATTCGATGCATTTCCGGAGTTCTTTTCGGACGGTTGATTTTCCGTCAGGAATCCAAAATTTCTGTCTTATGAGAGATAAGACCAATTCTTGGCCTGCATGAAGATTTGCATGATGATAGTGTCGAATAACAAGAGTTGTGAAGTGATGATGTTTGGGAAGCAACATGGGATATTTTTGATCAAAAGTGAATTCTTGTTGGTGACGTAAACGCCCTCTAACACGCAGAATTCCTTCCTTATCAAGAAAAGGATTTAGAGCTATGAGTTTGCTGGATTTTTGGAAGGGGTTGATAAGAGTTAAGTTGGGCGATATCGGAATGGAATGCATCATTTTGTAATAATTTAACTATTGTCTTGGTAGCTGTATCTAATTCATAGGCTTTCAAAGGTCCTTGAGTTTTAGGATCTGATTTTGAGTTATTGTAGAATCGAAATACCCATGCTACAGTTCGCAGTAGCCTCGTGTATGATGAAAATATGTCAAATAAATCTAGGAAAGGATTGAGTTGAGTGACAAGAGATGTGCTTTCGAACGATGAATTAAAATGAATATCAGAGGATATATCATGCATGTCTTGATTTGGGGTATTTACTCCTACAGAGGTAGGATCAAAATCAATGAGCCATTTTGGGCCATTTAACCATTCTGAGTGCTCCATAAGTTGTTTTGGATAAAGGCCTCGACTCGCGCAATCAACAGGATTCGACTTTCCAGAAATGTGATGCCATGAATCTTTTGAGGTTAGAGAATGAATTTTACATACACGATGCTGGACGAATTGATTTCCTTTAGTTGGTGGATTGTTAATCCAGCACAGTGCAATTGTTGAATCGCACCATAAGTAAGTGTTATGAATGGGGAAATTTACAGCACTTTTGAATGTGTCCACTAATTCTGCGAGCAGGATTGCACCACTAAGTTCTAATCTGAGCAAAGTTATAGCTTGTAAAGGTGTAACACGAGTTTTGGCTGCCATTAAGAATATACGAGATGAATTGCAAATGACTCTAAGATAAATGACAGCAGAATAAGCCTTTAAAGATGCATCACTAAATCCGTGAACTTCTATCTTTACTGAATTGACAACATGAATGTAACGAGGAATCTTTATCTCTTTAAAATAATGAACTTCGGCTTGGAAGTTATTCCATCGATCGAGAATGTCAGATGGTAAGTGGTCATCCCAACCGATGTTGGCCTTCCACAAATCTTGCCGAATAATTTTCAAAATTATCGTAGAAGGTGCGAGAAACCCTAAAGGGTCAAAGGTGCGCGCAATGATGGATAATAACTGTCTTTTCGTTGAAATATTATCTGGAGGGACTGCTCTAACTTGAAATGAATCCATCGTTAAATCCCAAACAAGACCTAGAATTTTTTGAGATGAATCTTCTTGAAATGAGTGTGTAAAGGTAGTAGCCTTTAGGGCATCTGGAAATTGTGCGATGACTTCGGGATGGCTACATGACCATTTTCTGAGCTCAAAACCACCAGCAGAAAGATCTAAGAGTTCTTGGATTATGGATTTTGCTGAATCGACCGAATCAGCACCAGCTAACAAGTCATCTACATAAAAACGATCTTGAGCTAGCTTAGCTGCTTGTGGAAATCGTTCCTTCTCATCGCTGCATAATTGTTGTATGGTGCGGATTGCGAGATACGGAGCACATGCTGTGCCATAAGTGACCGTATTTAATGTATAAATTTTGAGAGGTTCATTTGGAGATTCTCTCCAGAAAATTTGTTGGAATGACTTGTCTTCACTAGCGATCAGAATTTGGCGGTACATTTTTGTAATATCAGCAGAAAATACCACAGGGAAAGTTCTGAAATTTAACAAGACTGCAAAAATGTCTGTTTGGAGTTTTTTCCCTTTCAATAATACATCATTTAGTGATTTGCAGTTACTCGTTTTAAACGACCCATCAAAGACTACTCGTAATTTCATTGTTAAACTATTTTCATTTATTATACCGTGATGGGGTAATATATAGCTTTGGGAAGCTACATCAGATGTGAGAGGAGTCATATGACCAAGACTTTGGTACTCTTCCATGAATTGAATATATGTTTGCCTTAATTGTTCATTTGATTGTAATTTCCTTTCAAGAGAAAAAAATCTCATTAAAGCTCCTTCTTTACTGTCCCCAAGGTTTGAATCTTCTTTAAAAGGTAACTTGACGATGTATCTACCCTCGGAGTTTCGAGTATGAAATTTGTCAAAAACGGTGTCAGCCAATTCGTCTTCATCAATAGGTTTAACAGGTTTATGGATTGTTTCGCTTTCCCAAAATTCTTTTAGATTATTTTCAATGTTTGCGAGAGTGTGACATACCACAGATGAATTTTGAGTGGCTGGTGTATTTACACTACCAGACAAAAATGTCCTAACTTGGTAGGTAATGGGGAGGGTGTACCTTTGGGTCCCAATATGGGAGTACGAGTGACTAAGAATAAGAAACTGTCAGCACCTAACAGAATATCAATCTCATTTTCCACAAAATATGATGGTTCGGCAAGACATAAATTATTTAGATGAGGCCAATCCTGTTTTTTCATATTGAAATTTGGAAGAGATGTTGTGACTTTGTTTACTACTACCGCATTCACTTGAAATGTATCTCCTGAGAAATATGGAGAAAATTCAAAATTGGTAGAATATAAACATGTTTCAGCATAGATTTCATTTATTCCCACCAAACGGTGCGTAGTTTGTTTCATCGACAATTGTAGTCGTTCTGCGCAGTATTTTGAAATTAGCGTATTTTGTGAGCCGTTGTCGATTAATGCCCGGCAAGTTATTGTTTTACCAGTCTGAGACTTAACTTTAATTATTGCTGTTGATAGCAAAACATGATTCTGTTCTTCTGTGTAGCTATTTGCTACGGTACTTACTGACTGAGATTGAGGCACTTGATCATTATTTACATAACTATGCAGTAATTTATGGTGCCTAGCTACACAATTTCTGCAACAGAATCCTATTCTACAATTATCAATTAAATGATTACTTCTTTAACAATTTGTACACAAATGATAATCATTAACACACTTCCATCTATCATTTATATTCATCGCATGGAATGTGGGGCATTTAAATAACGCGTGATTTTGTTTACATAGAATACAATTATTAAATTTTACTTCATTACTTACATTTTCTCTTTTCACTACAGTATTATGTACATTAGATTTTTTTACTGCGTTATTTACAACTGATTTCGCTTGAAGCTTTTTGAATTCCGGTTTAGAAAATTTATTTTCTTGTAGACTTATAGCCTCTTTCTCAATAAATGATTTAAACGCATCGAGAGACGGACAGCTCTCAGTATCCAAAGCCAATTCCCATCGTTGTATCACCGCATCATCGATTTTGGACGTAAGGAAATTTATTATGATTAAATCCGTAAGAGAGTTAGTTTCCAACCTCAATGTTTTCGGATTTCTCACGGCTTCGTTACAAATGTCAATGACCTCTAAGAGTAACTTTGAATTATTTGCTTTCGTTATCTTCATTCTGAAGATTTTATTTATTTGGCTTATTGCCAGCTGTCGTTTGTTCTCATACCTCTGACATAAAATCTCCCAGTAATGTGTAAGATTTTCTGGCGTAATTGCGAAACCTCGAATTAATTTTGCTGCATCACCGCGGATACACGACTGAAGATATGTCAGCCTTTCAACATCATTTAAAGATTTGTTATCAAGAATAGATGATTTAAATATTTCTTTAAACGATAACCACATTTCACTATTTCCGAAAAAATGTGGAACCTCTAATTTGGGCAACTTCACTGCCAATGAAGATTCTTTTCCAGATGAATTCTCGCTTTTGGTTATTTCAATCGGAATTTTATTTTCGAGGTCAATGACCCATTTTAATAGTAAATCTTTACTTTTGATATAACTATCAAAATAATCAACGCTTTCATCTTGGGATAATTCTGTAAAATTCTCTACCAATTCCTTTTCAAACTTTTCTACTTTACCTTTTAAAATTCCTATTGCGCGATAATTACTTTCATCAGCCTTTTCTACATTTTTCTCAAATGCACTTATTTCTTTTAATAACAATTCGAATTTGAAAGAACTCTTAGCTTGCTTAGGAGGCATTATTACTCTTATTATTTGAGAAACTTCAAACTGACTAAATACAGAATAATATATATCTTAATGGAAATGCAATAATAATAACATGAATAATGAACTGAGTTATTTTCATACACTTAATAAATGTCATTCACATCCTTCGATAGCCACTCAGGCTGGAACGGACCAGAAATATGTTTGGAATGAATTTAGAATTGGATTCATAATATGTAGAATATCTAGTATACTATCGAATATAAGTAGGATATCGTGCACAATTATAGAATATGATTATCTTCATTATTTAGCTTAGAGCTTTGTGAATATAGAATAAGGTAATTGCTTACCTTTCCTTGATTCCGTATATTTCTGAAATCCAACAGGATGAATATTTGAGACAATGAGTTAAAGTTGAATGAACTACGCATATAAATCAGTGAATATTGAATTTAATTATAACATATTAGGAACAGACTATTACTGCCAGTGAGTCGACATCTTTGTTACAATGTAGCATCTGAATGTCGCCTCAAAAAGCTAGAATTAGAACTTAAACACGAATCAACTACAAACATGAAGCGAAACTAAAAGATGAACCAGAAGTAACCCATCAGGGGCCTCCCATCCCCTCGTTAGTGGGTTAAGTTCTTAAGATTAGATCAAGGGTCTGAATGGTGCTCCCATCTGTTGATCGCTTTGGATTTCATTTCTGTTGTATCTGACAATCACTACTGAACCACATGAGAAAAATCATGTGCACTTACTAGGGCACTTTGGCCTATTTCTGAAGCATTTAGTAAACCATTAATCCAAAAGTGGGCCACTCGTCACTATGATTTCAATCAATGATAGCTTATAATACATTCAGTACGTAATCAAGTAATATCAGTACTAATTCATTTAAAAAATACAAAAAATAAAAAATAGAATGTGTGTTAAAATTTGTTTGAATGAAGACTCGCCTCTTAAGAAAATCACTAGAAATAGACATGGAATGCTTCTGTGAGAGATCCACTTGAGTTACAAACTTTCTTGTACCTAACTAAACAGGAAATGAAGGGGCTACAACTTAGGTATTTAGTTGATAAGGGTTCCAGCCACTCAGAGGTTGATCTCTTATCTCAATGGATAGTTAGAATTTCTTGCTTTTCAACTGAAAATTTAAAATGGCCCACAATGGAGCATTTACCTTAAATGATTTTCTGCATTTCTCAGTACTCTGTAGCTTGTATAGCCTGAAGAGAACACCGAGTTATGTTTACCACCAGGTAAAGCGTCTCCACATATTATTTAATGTGGAGACGCTTATGTAGTGGCCCTTTACCCCTTGTCTTTTGGAGAAGAAACAACAGCTCCTGACATAAGCGTAAAGTTTTCAAAATTATTGGTGGGGCCGGGCCCCACAACCACATATATTCACGTCAGTGGAGTAGCCAAGGGGGGGGGGTTATACCCCTCATGAGGAATTTTTTGCCATACAAAATGTATATGCCTCACTCCCTTATCATACACCCGTACCGTATACATATATATAAGTCGCAGAAGTCGTACCCCCCCCTTCCCCTTAAAAAATTTCTGGCTACGCCACTGATTTATGTACATATAACTTACTCTTAACTGCCAACTAGTACGGAGTAGAATTAACCACTTTTTCTACATGATTTTTCGGCTTAAAATATAGCAAAATTTTTGTGCTGCGCGCTCGAGCTGGTTACTATTTTGAAAAAAATAATTTTAAAATATACTGTTTACAAAAAGTGGTTAATTATATTCCGTAGTAGTTGGCAGCTATGACTTACTATGTCTAAGTGTAAATTATTGGAGGCGCTCGAGCTCTATGGGTCCATAGAATTCTACACCTATGTAAGGTAAGTACCCATGTTAGTATCTTTCTACCATGTTATAAGTTAAAAATAGAAGCAAAGAAAACGTTTTTTAAACGTTTGTAAATGGCGTGAAATACTTTTTTTTTATGTTAGTATAAATTAGTTTTCTGTATTTAGTGGTAAATTATTGGGTGGGCTCAGCCCCTATTCACAATTTATTGGGGGGGCTCGAGCCCCACGGGCCCATATAACTCTACGCCTATGGCTCCTGAGCATTATCCACAGACAAAGAGTAGGTTTATCCAAATATCATCAAACCTAGAATTACCAGAGGTGTCGGGTTATGATCTCAGAGGAAAACAATAAAAATAAAAATGAAAAAATAATAAAAAAATAAAATATATTGGGTGGCCCATACGGCGGAGGTTGCGTTCTATTGACATGACACGAAGAAGTCTTCTCCAAAAGACAAGAAGGTTGAGCTTCATCATACTGTCATCAGTATATGGCGAACTTCAACATGGGAACATATTGGCTATTAACAGTTATTTCGGCGGGACACTTTTCGCCCTTTTCTTTCACACTTTTACTTTTTAGTCCAGGCCTCGTGGGGCAGGGAGTGAGGTTTTTCCTCATAAATACATATTTGTGTGTATACTTTCCTAATATATTTGTTCCGTTCTAATTCGTCAGTTTTGTATCCAGTTACGGCACACAATTACAGTGACTTTATTTCGGTGGGACACAGTGTATATATTTTTTATATTAATCATTGTTATTAATTATTTTCACTCTTATAATACTGTATATTAGAATTGAAACACTTTCTGAAGCATTGAGAAAATAAAGGCAATTCCTTATCTGTTTTTCACTGTATGTTGGAAAAACAAATAATAATTACATGATAATGTTATAGAACTTAACTGATGAACTTTTATGATGAACTGAAGTTTCAAGCATTTCAAAAGAACAACTTCAAAGTCTGTTCGCTTTAAAAAAAAAGCACATTCAGCACCATTAAAATCATTAATGCTAAATTCATTAAGTATTCATTTGTTTAAAAATAAAAAGTCAAATATTTGCTGTCCAAAAAATTTAGAATCAAGTCGATTGTGGAGAAAGTTAAACTGAATAAGGTTAAAGAAAATAAAAAAACTTATTTGAAAAGGTTTTTTTTCATATATCTCAAGTAACTATCGTGGAACAGAAAATGGAACTTCCGAAAAGATAATGGCAATTATCCCTTTGTGCGATATATTTCACACTGATCTGTGCTCTTTGCGGAAGTTCTTTGACAAGAGATTCGAAAATCCCAGAATCCCCCCCCCCCCACTCCTCCCATAAAAAAAGTTTTTTGGTGTTTAAGAAAATTAATAACTTGTTTTGTGCAAGACAGAGCTATCACTATTTCTTTTTAATAAGAAATTTAACAGACGAGTAACTGTAAAATAAAAAGACAAAAATATGATTGTTTTTATTTTTCAGATTTTTTTTCAAATTGTATACTTTCTGACTAGGTCAGATGAATGTGCTCAAATACGTCTTAGAAAATTTTATCAAGAGCTGCTTTTACTGACAGACACCCTATAATCAAATGCAATCAGGATGTTAATTGTTTGACTCTCCATTGAAACATTGCATTGAATTTGAATTAATGAACTACATCGCAGAACCTATAAATATAACTAATATGAAACCACTCCACCAGAGATTTTTATCATTTGAGATAAATGTCATGTCAGTTAGACGTGGACTTTAGATCTTTCGCGCAAAAAGAAAATTCTCTCTACTGAAATGGATCTTTTGACGAAGATCAGCCAGCAAATCAGGACTGGAAACAGTTAAAAATAAAGGGAATATAAATTCTGGAATAAAGAAAATCGTGGAAGTTAGTCAGGAAGTGGTACAGACGACTGAACTTAATAAATTTAAATGGTATGGTCATGTTTGCAGAATGAGCCATGAACATCCACCAAAAGTAATCATTGATTGGAACACAGACGCGGCCCCACCGGCGGCTGAGCGCATAGCGCTCTGAACTGGGAGGCGGAAGGTGCCTGGTTCAAACCCTGGTCGCATCCGCCGACCTAACCGTTCGGAGTTTTCCATGGCTTCCTTCGAAACTTAACGTAAATACGGGTTAGGACCCCTTAGAAAGACCCCCCCCCCTTCCACGGAGGGTAACTCATTCTTTGATCCCAGGTGGGCCTAGATCCCACGTGTAGAAAGTTGACAAAGTCCACAAAAACAACAACAACGTTTTCAAGACGAAGGAAGGACAGACCTAAACTGAACTGAAATAATTTTATAGATGAGAATTTCTGAAATTTTAATTTGAGTAAAGACATGCCTTGAACAGGAAAAGATGGTATAAGATTCTCTCAAAACATTTTCTTAGGCTGCGAAAACCCACTTTTTAGTGGAAACTCCTAAAGAAGATGATTTTTTTAATTGATACCAGTTTGTAAAATATTTATAGCATGGTCTTGGAGCAAAAGTTCTCTGACATTCCTTCCCCCAATCTCAAGTTGGAAAACCCTGCGTTAATGATCTGGAACTTCGATTTTAAGTCAATTGCACAATAATCGGAAAGCCATAATGTTTAAACACTATTACGTGTAATTTTCAAAATTTTGTCCGAGCGTTCAAGAATTTTAAATGACTCCTAACAGTGCTCCTTTTTAGTAATAGATAGTTATATTAGATACGCGTTCTGAGAAATTGAAAATGTGGTTAAAAAGAATTTTTAATGTTAAAGTACGTAAACTTAGTTCTTACAAAATTACAAATTACTCTCATGATGCCAAATTTCATTTATGTGGAAAATAGACCCAAATTTTGTTTGTATTGATCCCTTTGTACAGAGATTGATTTCTTTGGAATGGGAAGTAAAACCGTCCGTGCGATAGCTAAACAAACGCATTGCACGCAAATTGATTTTTATGGTATTTAGAGCCAGCGGAACAAACCATTTTTAGCCCCCGGGCCATAAGATTGTGCATCTCTGATTTACATCATTAAAAAAATCATAATGAATATAGAATTGTTAGAACAGTAATTATTTTGTCTTTAGACATTCTGGAGTAAATACTTTTCAGGAAAAATTTATGACAGTCAAATTTAAGAAGTAAGGCTTCTTCAACAATCATAAAAAGTAATCCTTATTCAAACTTCTATGCAAGCAGACTAAGGAAAGTCTACGGTCTTATTCTTGGTTTATATAGAATTTCTGAAGTTGATAGAATGCATTATAAAACTGCAATAACTTGATACAAAAGCACTTAATGCCACAAGAAAAGACATTTAAATCCGACACATGTGGAACAAGAAAATGATGGAAAACCCCAGATAAAATAAACTCCTTTTGAAAATGTGTATCTGATATTCGTATGCATGAACGATTCTATGGAGCTTGATCCTTTAAAACATTACTTCAAGAGATTGTTTTCCAATTTTATCCGTTTCTTCTTACTCTCAGTGAGTGGAAATAGAACACAGTTTTTGTTTGCTTATTTTCCTGGATTGTACGGAGATCAAATAAAAAGTCAAAGCTGTTTTGAGTACTGACGGAATAAAAACATTCTCCCGAAATAGTCAATATTTTGAATAAATAAAAATCCAAGCTATTTTGTGGCATTTTCATTTGTTACGAATTTATAGTTGAGAATCTCTTCTTTGAAATATGTGTCACTGGGGCGAAAGAAATATTAAGTTTAAATATTTTTATTTTTGTGGTGAGAAATTTAAATAAGTAAAAAAAAAAAAAAACCCTCAAAAGAAACAAGTGAAAGCTGTAAAAATAAGTTAAACTGACTACAAAATTCATAAGTTGGTTCTTAGGTTAACAATGCTTCACCTAATAACCATTGATATTGAAAGGCAATTTTTCGCAGTCTCAAAATTACGGTCAGAAAAATATCCATTTAAAGGCAAAGTGTTTGTTTAACTACGATTTTTTTCCTTTACCTAGAGGAGACTAGGGTCAAAAGTAACATATGTCAATTTTATTCTTCATATTTAATGTGTGATATAGCTCTAACGACAGTTAACCCACTCGTCACTGAATTATGAAAAATCAGAGAAAACAAATCTGTCTAGAATTTATTGCATCTGAAATACTATTATAAATCATGCAAAAATATTTTTTTCTCATGTCGATTAATGACGATAATAATTTTTCTAATAATAATTTCTGCATTTTCGAAGCATTTTGTTATGCTAAAATTATTTTAAAAGGATGCACATGTTAGGTAAAGGTTGAGGAATAAGAAAAAAACCATACTTAGCTTAAAAAGAAAGAAAAAACGGTAAAAATGCAGCGTAAATATTTTCTTAATTTTTCTCCTGAAACAATGAAGCGAAAACTGTAAAAAATGATCTAAATTGACTAGTACTGCAATCTAGGCACGATTTATGCATCTAGTTAAGAGCCTCATATACTTTCTACATGAATTAATGATATTGATATCACTGAAAGAAAAAAAATACTAAATTCATTTGTTTCTTTCTCAATATTGCTATTTGAAATAGGAGCCTCATATGAGATTCAGGGTGACGAGAGGGTTAAGAGATGGCAGTAGTCCCGCAGTGGCCTGGGAGCTAAACTCCGTTCCCATAAGAACACGGCAAATGAAGCAGCATCCGGCTTGGCCAATGCTTGGCAGGGTCAAACTCCTTCTCTCGGCTCGACTGCTGTGGGACCGTGTACGTTAATGGGAGCTGGTGCACGTAAAATCTGTCGTGGCTCCAAAGTCCTCCAAGTTGTTAAACAATACCTCTGGGACAGAGGTCGAGCTGTCGATCGCCAACGTCGCTAATTGCGAAAATAAAATTAGTTTGGCGAAAGGAAATACGTTTTGGCGAAAATATTGACGATTGCTTTTCTTAATGATGTCCGGAAAAATCTAATTTGGCAAATGAATTGGCGAAATGTTAAAAAGAGCCAGTGCAACCCCTGCTCTCGGGGTGCCGATTTCAGGGGGTTGGCCCCTCTTTAGGAATTGGTTCAAAATTAGGGGACCGCGGGCTAAAGTCGGACTTCCTCCCACTGGGGCTCTAAAAATGGAAGGCGCCCCCCCCCCCTCTGCTCACAAAGAATTCTACTGGTGTATTATATCTATGTCTGCTCATCGCCTCCCTACCTGAGTGATCTGGCACCACATGCGGTTCTCAGAGGACATAAGTAACAAGAACAACACAGTCAGTAGCATAGTAAAGCTCCATCTAATAATTCAAGGACAGAAAGTGCAAAGTAATCTTCTGTTGAGTTAGTTATCTGCGTGGTATGGTGGATAATGTGCATTATTTTATCCACAGAATAAAGTTGCTTTGTTAAGGGCATTGGCAGGCCGAAAGAGAAGTTTTTTATATCTTCATATCACTTCAGAAGGGTTCCAAGAGGCGAAGTGAGCGGGGTAGTTTTTGACAGCTCGCCTCCTCCTTCCCCTGAACTTCACCAAAGCCCCTTTTTGAAAGTAATTAACCCCCCCCCCCTGCCTTTGGCATAGAAGTATAATAGGGGAAGGGTCCCTATTGTACTTCTATGGCCTTGGGGGCCAGGGCGTCAACCCGACAACCCCGATATATCGGAGTTGACGGCCGAAGCCGAATAGTGTACGTGTTTAGAAGAAGGAAATGACCAAAGACAAAGATTATCCCAAACGACAGACTTCCTTCGCGAACTTGGGTAGTTTTTGAGTTTATCGCGTTCAGACAGACAGACGCGGAGAGACTTTATTTTATTATATGCATAGATAGATAGATAGAAAACTCTTGCTTTTCGCGCCTCGTCAGGTGAGACCCCCCCCCCTGAACTCCCCAAATTTTTAGTTTATTATTGCCATATTAAAACAATATTAATTGAATATGTCATTTTATCTCTCATCTTTCGTGTATTTCACCTAGTAACCCTATGTTGAGATTTTTATGATTGTAACCTTATTTATAAAAAAATACATGTGATGCCTATTCTACAGCTTACGAAATACTGTAACAATAGATTAAAGCTGTTGTGAACTAATAGTATTTAAATATATGTGAAATTATGTCGCTTTTTTGGGACACATTTTTTCGGACGATTTTCAATAAAGGGGGTGAGAGATAAAATGACATAGTCATTAATACTTTTGTATGTTCTTGAACACGCATAACAACTTCCAGTGGGGGAGAAAAACTGTAACTGAATTAAATTTAAATGAATTAGAAACACGTAAAAAAGTTGTGAATTAGTTGAAGTCTCGAGGAATAAAAAGGCATTAGAGTTTTGATTTCGTATTGAGGGAAAGGAAAAGAAAAATGTTAGACGAAAGTTACAGTTTGTCATTCAAATAATAGTATTTTAGATAAGAATAATACTTTTCAATTTTACAATTTATTGTGTGATAAAAACAGAAGATTGAATAAAAACTTTTCTAAAAAAAAAAAAAAAAAAAGATTTTGTTGCTTATTTTTTTCTTTTTTTTTAATGTTACTTATTTTTTTTTCTTTTTTTAAGTTGAAGAGTCTTGTATCTACACATATGCCATACAAAAAAAATTTGCATAAATAGTAAATTTTCTCAGACCTTGCAGACATGTTAAAAATAAAAATATACAATTATAAGCAGTTTATTAATAAAGACTAAACGGAAAACAATTATTATGGAATAAAAAAATAGGTTGTTCGAAATACAGTGCCCGGAATAAGTTTATTACAATAATTAATGTTAAAATAAACTTAAAGGACCATTTTAGAGACCTTTTCTATCTGACTCTGAAGCTTAGACCTTAATACTAATCTAAATTCCTCTAAAACTTGAAAAGGGCAAACAATATTTAAAGATTGATTTCTTATGTATAAAAAATGAATTTTAAGAATATTCCACAGTTTTTAAAATATATTTGTATTTTTAAAGATAAATTAACACTTTAAGCTTGAAAGGTGTGTGACTAACGTAACAAAATAAAAAAACAAGTAGGTAATGACCAAATTAAATAAAGTTTAAGAAAATCGTAATAAAAATAAAATTCCACAAGATTTTTTTTCCAACTGCTGCCAAATTCTAGTACTAGAATATGTAACAAATAAACAGTCACTTTTAATGTTTTGTAAAGAAAAAAAAATTGGTTTCAAGGTTGACATTAAAATGGAATGCTTAATCAGTGAAACAAAACAAGTTCGAAAACAGAACATCTATCTGAATTTGCAAGCACTAACAGTGAAAGTGGCAAAAAGTAAAGTCCGAGGTGTACCGTGCTCCAGTCAGTTGCTGTCCCTTGGATCTATTACTAGCCTGCGCATTATAAAAATTAAAATCACAATATTATTTTATGTACAGTGAAACCTCTCTGAGCGGCCACCCTACCGTACGGAGAATATTTGACCGCTCAGAGGGGTGGCCGCTCTCAAGGGTTTTATTGACTATTATAAGGTAATTGCTATAATGCGTAATATAAACAAGTCTGACACATATTCCTTATTTAACATGAAATTTAAAACTTATCTAAAGAGAAAATAGTACTTTATTTGTTCTTTCTTACAAATTTTTTGAAAAAAGGATACAATTTGTATCTGTTTTAAGTTTTTACTTTTCTCTGAAACAACCATTTAATCTAGTTCATTTTTTTTTACTTTAGCAGATCTCTAACCGATTAGTTTGTAACCGCGTCGGAATTTTCGATAATTTTCGTGTAGGAAGTTTAGCTTCCTCGCCATTACAAACATCGGGAAATTCCTCGTCAGGAACGGAATTAGAGACTGAAAGGGACAAAAATTCACATGTAAAAATTTCATTTGTAGGACAACTTCAACACCTGATTGTCCAAAAGTATTCCCCATCGTAAGGATGTGGGGAGAATACAAAAGGGATAACAGATTCAATTCCAGTTATTTCTGGGACTTATATTCGACCATAAACCCGACCTTGAGTTTTTAAGCTCAAAACTACGGCATGAAATTAGTAAAATTTCCCGAAAAATGAGATGGGCGATCCCACTCCGTGGCCGTTTAGAGGGAGTCGGGTGGCCGTTGATAGGGGTTATTTTAACATTAAGTCTATTAGCCGAAAAATCCATGCCATGAAAAATTGGCCGTTTAGAGGGGTGACCGCTATACAGGGGTGGCCGCTCGGAGATGTTTCACTGTATATGCTATGTTCGTTTATTATTTGTATAAAAATTACCACTGAAAATTTATTTAATTATAAATAGGAAAATTTTCCTTTTTTTCTGAATTGGGCTACAAGTTAAATTGAGATTTTCATTAGTGAAAGACTTATTTATTACTTGCTGAACACTGTTCAGCGTGGTATCAATGTATTTTGGGGATATATATATATATATATTTTTGGTTTGTTCCCATTTATGATTCTAATGCCACCACAATATTTCTTTTATTACTCTTGAATTTTAATGACTATGTCATCTTATCTCTCGCCCCCTTTATTGAAAATTGTCCGAAAAATGTGTCCCAAAAAACGACATAAAAGGGCGACATAATTTTACATATATTTAAATGCAATTAGTTCACAACAGCTGTCATCTATTGTTGCAATATTTCGTAAGCTGTAGAATATGCATCATATGTATTTTTCTAGGTTAAAATCATAAAAATTTCAACATTGTGTACCAGACGAAATACGCGAAAGATGCGAGATAAAATGACATAGTCAATTAATATCGTTTTAATATGGCAATAATGAAACTAAAAAATTAGGAGGGGGGTCAGGGGGGTCTCCCCTGAGGAGGCTCGAACAGCCGAGTTATTTTTCTTTCTTTCTGCAAAATGTAGAACGTATGGAAAAAGTCAAAGTTCGAATGCAACCCAATCTTCAGCTTCCTAGCATTGTACAAGACAGCAGTAAAGTAATATATTCTAAAGTAAAACATTATTTTTCCTTTTTTATAATATTTCTGGGTGCATTATTTTGGTATTTAATTTTTATTCATATATAATATGTTGTAATAATGATTATTTTTCAGGCTTCCCATAGCTAAATTACTATACAACATGTATGTTGTATCAAAATGTAAGTGTAATAAAAATACACTCAGAAATTTTTGTCGTTATTATTTTGAAATAGCTTTTTTTTTTTATTTTATAAGACGAACCCCTTTGTTCTTGGCACCCTCTCCTCATCGAAATACAACCCTGCCCCCCCCTTCATATTGCCCCGCGCCTAAAAACAATGAAGCTGTATAATTGCTTGTTTGTTTAAGTACGGCTGATTAGCTATTCTAGGCCGATGGGTGAGGTGCCCCCCGTGGGGGTCTTTCTAAGGGGTCCTAACCCGTAAAAAAAGCTGTATAATGCCATATGTTTGATTATTTTCATCTATGTACCGATATGAGGTGGAGGTACACTTCATTCATGTATCAGTAAATCAGTTTTTTTTTAAAATAAAAAAAGGTTATTAAAAAGTAGGAAAACTATTTTGCGAATTCCTCTATTAAATAAAGGCAAAACCTTCAATAGTAAATAAAAACAAAAAATAAATAAAAGATAACAAAATTAAAATACATATATGTATAATTCAACAGAAAAGTTTTTAAAAAAATCATGAAAGATAAAATTCTTATAAGATAAAAATTTAGTTAAATAGTCATCTAATTAAAGCCCCGTACTCCCTACCCTACTAGTTTAAGATGACAAATTAAGAAAAATTGATCCGTCCCCCAATGGGGATCACTTTTAAATGCAAGAAAGTAAGAAAAAAAAAAATGTTCTGATAGTAAATTTCTAACTTTTGTTCAAATTAAGATGTCTTTTTAAAATTTGTTCTCTGTATCAATTTTTGCATTTAAAAGTGATCCCCAAAATTTCAAACAAATCGGTCCATTAATAAAAAAAAATATAGATGAATGAATTTTTACACAGTTGATTCCCATCCCCCCTTCTCATCAAAGAGACATCCCCCCCGTCCTGCAGGGAACGGACGGAACGGACCCTTACAACTTCCTGCAAATCAATCAGCATCAATCATTTTTTCGCCCTGCTCAGAGATTTCTTGTAAAAGAGGTTATTTGTGAATTTCATAATGCCCGCACTTCACGGGTATTAAAAATGTACAAAACTAATTTTAAACATATCTATAGAAAAGTTTAAACATTTTTCTATCTATGAGCATTTTCTTTAAACGAATAAATTGGATTTCGAATATAGTTCTGACGGATTATATCTGCGACTGCATGAAATTTTAAACTTTCAACTGAATTTTAACCACGTTATCAAAACAAAATGCACAAAATAAAAGTGTTCCTATTTAGGCAATTGTCTGCTGTACAACCTAAGGTATTTCTTTCTATTAAAATATTTGAAATTATACCACTAGTGAACGGGCAAAATTTCCCCGTATGTTAGCATGGGAATGGAGAATCCAAGATGGCAGGTTTGAAATGCATAAGAAGTAGTACTAGAGAAAACCTTTTCAAAACACTTAAATCTTGCTTAGTGATACAGGTCTGGATATTAAAAAATGTATTTCTAGCTCTTTTGATAAAGCTTCGAGCTTGAGTGGACAGTGCAGTGGTGTCACTGCAAAACTTAAAGAAGTGATCTCCAACCATATTCATACGTGGTTGTATGCTCATGATTTGAATGTTGTGATGTATGATACATCACAATGTATTCCTGCCTCAATATCGTTTTTTGGGTTACTTCAAGAGACACAAGTATTTCTCAAGGAATTCCATAAACGCCTGAACATATACCTGCAAAAAAACCCGAAAGCTCGCCTTGTTTCTTTAAGAACGACTAGATGGAGAATCAAAAATGATGCTACAGTTAAAATATTTGGCCGTTTCAATTATTGGATGGCCGATGGATGCATAGAAGAAAATAAATCCAGTCATGTTTTTGCTGAACTTATTATTACTTTATTTACTATCTGTCATTCTAGTAAGTTTAATCAAAAGATTCGATGTGATGTCCTTTCACTCTTGAAAAACTTTGAATCTTATGAAATAATTTTAATAGCGATGATGTTTCTGTTTATATTCAGAATAATAACACTTTTATTAGATTATCTCCAAACGAAGAACCTTGATTATGATCAAGCTTAGAGACTGATTTCAGCTGCGTAGCGTGATTTTAATGATGTCAGATCAAAATTTGATCAAGTGCACCTTTCTGCACAAACTTTTGTTAATTTTATGACTGAAAAAATTAATAACAAAATTACAGATAGTTCAGAGCTGAAAGACATCCACATCGAATCAGAACTTCCATGGAGAATGAAAAAAAAAAAAGAATATGAGTGGCGAAATAGTCATAGAAAATCCCGAAGAAGCGTTTAGAATATGTGTATTCAATTTTACAACTGACACTATTAATCAAAGCTTTATTAATAGATTTTCTATGCATAAAAAAGTCTATTTAGATTTATCTTATTTCGATCCACGGCAATTTTCAAAACTGCAAGATAACAGGACTCCCAGCGCATTTAACAAAATATGTGAGTTGATACCAAACTTAAATAACTGGAAATTAACTGATGAACTGGAATCTTTCGCTAAAGTTTGGCCTAAGATATTAAAAAGTCTAGTCAAAGATGACTACAGGGCCGGCCCAAGGGGGGTGCGAATGTCGGCGATGGCCTAAGGCCCGATCTTAAAGAGGCCCCGCTCCTGGGCCATTTTTTTGCTATCACATTAGACCGAGCTTAGTAGATGGTTGCGATATATCCCGAAAAAAAAAGCAGAGAAATTAAAACTAATATGTACTAGCAAACAGTGCTATTAGTAACTTACATAAGACATGATAGAAAAGAGGCCCCGCTCTTGAGCTTCCACTTGGGCCCCGCACGCCCCTCGGGCCGGCCCTGATGACTATATGAGTGAACAGTCAGATGGAAATAATTCAGAGATGGAAAATGATCAGCTATCTGATGTTATGATTTGTAAAAAAGAAAAGTTTTGCAATTCTCCTGTATAACTTGTGCGTTTAAAATTATTCGTGAGTGCAATATGTATTATTTTTTATGTACCGAACTTTTTATAAAGTATACAAATATTTACATGCAATACCTCTAACACAAGTAAGCTGTGAAAGGGCATTTCCTAAATTGAAAATTATTAAAACAAGGATGAGATCTAATCTTGATCAAGAAAATTTGGAAGCACTGCTGTTAATACAGTGTGGGGACAAGCTTTTAGAAGCTTCGGTGCTCTTGTAGTTTTAAAATTTTACCAAATCTTAACGATTTTCACTTTGGGTAAACTAACATAGTTGATGCGATTCGGAATCTTTAGTTTTGTCGATTCGAAAATTAAGGCAGTATTTCATGTAATTTTGAAAGAGCTGTTTTGCTTTGCTTAATATTCTTTGCAGCATTAGGTTACATGTTCTCTAATACGACCAATAACGTGACATTTTTCAAGACTACTCTTTTTCATTTTCAACAAGAATACAATGTAACAAAGGATGCTACTGCAAAGTGTGCTTATGTCCGACATTAACGTATGACGAGTATTTGTTATTTTCTGCCAACGATCAGTTCTTAAATTGTGCTGTTCATGACCACAAAAAAAAAATGTCAAGAGTACTATTCCATGAGCACATAACGTGTTTTTTTTTTTTTTTTAAATCTTCGAATTTTTCTGTTCTGCATCTTAATACCAAATTTGACTTCATAAATAAGTACAATATCCTCAGATTATAATATCTGCTAAAAATATATACATCTTTGTTTACATATATTTTTAAAACAATGGCAGAAATTGGATGATGTCCATTCCAAATATTTATTTGAAAAACGACTGTTATGTAGAAGAGGACACTTTGTCAAGTTATAATACATTAAATTTCTGGAATAGCTCAGTCCTATCACTTTCCTTGATTCCTGTGTAATGCTTCTAGGTTTTTTTGAGTGGAACAAACTACTATACACAGTTACAGGTCTTATTTTATCTGAATATACCAAATCATTTATATATGTATAGTTACTAAAAAATATTGTAATAAAGCTATTTTAGGAGTTTCTTTTTTTATCGTTAACATAGAAAAGCTTAAAATACTTAGATATTACTTCCATAGATTTATTTAAATTTCTAAATTTAATTTTGAACAGAATGCCTTAAGATTTATGAAATTTTATGAGATTATAACACAAAAGCCAGAAGATGCTGTTATAAGAAAACTTTTTTATGTAAAAGAAGAATTTACTATTAGATTTTTTGCATGTAACAAATGTGTTACTACATAAATCCATGCATTTTTTAAATATTTTTATGTAGTTAACTATATTTGAAAAGAAATCCTCAGCTCCTGCAGTAATTTTGTAGTTTGGTGAGCATCTAATCATTTCATTTAAAAAAATCTACCTAAACCTTCTTTTGATGTTTTAAAATAAAAAGAACTTGACCAATTTCTTCAGACGTCAAGCCTTTGTGTTTACTTTTATCAATGCACTATACCTTCACGCCTCCTATTTTATAACTGAAATGATCCAACAAAATATACTAGGGAAAGAAAAGGCATTTATCATCACAGAAATAAAAATCCTCCAGACAATATCCATTTCATCTGTTTCAGAAAACAGTTATATTTATTTTTTTTCAGACTCCCGAAAGAAAAATTTATTCTTCTGGCGATATATTTGATAAGGTATAAAATATTACGAGACCTAAATTTTCTTAAATCTCTGTACAAAACAAAAAGTTAAATTCAAGTTGGTTGAAATAAAAACATGCTACATTGAACAAAGCGTGTTGTAAAATCTTTTACCTCTTGTTTACAGAGCAACAAAATACTGTTATAGGAGTAAGTGACCAAGTGAACTGGACTCTAGAGACTTGCTGGCCTTTTATATTTCCTCTGAGAATTATTCAGTTCATGATATGATGAAAAAGATGGTGGAAACGTGTACATTAATAAAAATAGCATAGACGAAAAATATGGACTGATGCTCCCGGTTTGGAGTTCGTTCAGGTCAGCGATCTTTCTTATTTCAAAACATTGTGTTTATTTTTTTATTTCTAGTCGGGGGGCGTACACAAGGGGAGGATATCATAATATGTTCACCCTCCCCCACTGGTAAATTTTCCGATTAGTTAACATGAGCTTTAAGTCGTGCAGAAATTCATTTTATTTACTCACGATTTATTTCGAATCCCCCGAAATGTTTTCCTGGCTACGCTCCTGTTTCCAGTGACCGTAGAAAATGACAAAACTTGAGTGTTCTTTCTGCCTATTAGTTGTTTGGGTACCACAAAATGTCAAAGTCAAACATTGGCGCAACAGCCACTCTGCGGGGCCAAGGCCTGCGCTGCCCAAGATGCTCCTTCGCGAGCATGGGCTCTGGGGTGCGGATGCATATGCCTCGGCCAGGTGGTCAGCCTGACGCGAAGCCCCCATAGTTCGGCCCCAAGCATGCTTGGACCTCATTTTATCGACCCACTCAAGGGATGAAAGGCTTAGTCGACCTTTCCCAGCCCGGGATTTGAACCCCGGGTCTGCGGGGCGGCAGCGCAGTGCGCTAACCATTACAGCACTGGGCTTCACCACAAAATATAAACAGTGTAATTCTAGACAGTGTATGTCTAGAAATTCTGGAGTAACGGATTAAACTAGATTTGTTGTATAAGTATCAACGTAAAATAAAATAAGTGTGAATTCCCATGAATAACTAGAGCGTCCCTAATGACAAAATTCAAGAGCAATCTTTCATATCTCAAAAAGTGTACGTGTACGAGAGCCAAATAAACAGTCCTCGATTTAACGTGGAAATAAATGTTGTCAATCCTAAAAAGCAAGTCTCTCAATATATAATCATGGACCAGAGATATTCAAGCAGTGATTTTTTTTAGCCATTTTCTATCAAACCATAAAGTTGTGATCCATCGTCAAGTATTTAAGGTATGGTCGATGAACAACCAGAATGTGCAGCTTTAAGGAAAGGTATATTTTCATAGCTGCATTTTAGGTATTCAAGAACATCGTAGAAATAAACATTAACTCAATTTTATGATCATTTTAATTAAATTAGCATCAATTCAGGACCAAGTCTTCGCTAGTAATTATTAAAACTACGGTTTATGAGTATGGGTTCTGTTGAGGTGTTGACCCTAATTTTCGAAACTTGACAGTACTTAAAAATGAGAGAAAATATTTGCCTTTAGTAAAATGGAAGTTTACTTTTCTGAGGATTCTGTGAGTTTTGTAAAACAGTATAAAGTTGCGTAAACAAGTAACTAATATTTGTTAGTGCTCATTCCGAAACATTTTTATACATGAGGAATGGAGCTTACATTTGCTGCTAAAGATGGATTAGTCCTTCAAGACCCACATAAGTGAAGATTTTTCAAATATATTTTTTAAATTTATTTTTATATTGTTAATAAAAGTATCATATATTTTGAAGCCTAATAACTATAATAAACCCAAACAAGTCCTTGAATATCCATGTATTTGTTTGTTGTAGAGTTTTTATTGATTTCTGAAAATTTGGGGCTTAAGTGATTTTTGAAATAATCAATTCAAATTAGTTTTTTGATATTAATTGCTTTAGGAACCCAATACGGCCATTATTAGAATACGAAAACAGAGAAGGTTGAAATACAGACAGAAAAGCCCTATTTCGTGTAGAAATTTCATGCAAATGAGGTTTTTGTTTAATATTTAATTAGCGTAAGAGTTTGCAGCCCTCTCCAGTACTCGCCCGCCACTACTCCAGGGGCTATAGCTGTATGTCGCTGTACACACACATATATGTAAATAAACTGTACGATACAGGATTTGTCACTGAATACTATTCTCTGCTGATCGACATGAACAACGCCAGTCCAGCAACGGGGATTTCGTACGGTTTGCTATAGATATTTTAAAGGTAATGGGTCAACCAGGCGTCAGGAAAATGGAAGGGGAAATTGCAGTGTCAAAAGTTTTGACTTGGTGGAGAATATTAGGAGTTCCAGCTTTCCTAGCGCGAAATATAATTGTAGCTGATCCGTCATTCTGCGGTTTCAGACAAAAAGGAAACTTTCTGAATCAGAAATGCCTCTTGATCAAGTGTTCCATTGCGTAGTATTGAATAAGCAACGATCCATATCCATAAGGTTGATACTCACTCCCGGCAAAACCAATGTTAAATAATCCAAAGGTTCTTTCTGGCAGGAAGATGCTCCCTTTTGTTCAAAACCGCAGAATGATGAATTTCTACAATTATCTTTAGTTGGTGGATACTGGAATCTTGTGATATTTTTTACCCAGGTCGCAGAAAATGACCCTAAGATAATTTCCCTGAACACAAGCGCTGGGACAACAGCCGACCAGGATGTAGCCTAAATTAGGAGAAAAAACATGAGATGGTACATGTTAAGATGGTCTTGCATCGGCTGTAATTTGGATTCATGGGACCCATACCTATGAGCAAGGAGAGGCCCATATTATCGTTATGATATACGTACTTGTATAACGTAGAAGTGGTTCAACACTAAAATATCTTTCTAGGGTTAGACCAGTGACTTGCTTCCCCCACAAACAAATATATGGGCGCCCATGTTGGGATTCAAGTCTTCGTAGGAATTGTTCGGAATTGATTATCATCGGTCGATATAGACTTCCTTCCGCAAACTTTGATCATTTAGTGAATCTTTCGCTCTTATACATAATTGCATTTCCATATCTGAACGGTACTTTTGCAGCTCTAATGCATGATATGACAATCGGCAGGCAACGCAAACAAGTTTGAAATTGTTCATGCAGTTGTAGAACACAGCGTAATGACATTATGGATGCTCTTACAGATGTCATTGTGGAAAGAATTAACAGACAACAATTGTGACCTGTTTATGTACCATGTGGTTTGTTGTTGCGGAAGCTGCCATTCCTTGATTTTTAAATTTTAATCATTTGTATTAATGGGATGAAAGAGAATGCATACAGAATTTTTATATAATTTGGTTATTTTTTAAATGGGTTTATTATTTTCTAGATATTTTACTTAGCTTCGATGTACTCACCCTCTCTATCCTTTGCTTCCAAGCGTGGATATTAAGGTAATTTTATTTATCTTAAATGTACACTAAAGCGCACAGATAACAACATATTGGATCTATGATGGAAAAATTTAAATAAATTGTTTTATTTCGGTTTTTAAAAATTTATTCTGTGTCCACTTACACAATCGTTACTGTTGCCTTAAAAAGGACAGAAAAATAAATAGGATTAATAAATATTTGCTATTTTCTTTTCTAATGGCGGGCACTTGCCGTATAGGCATTATTGGCACTACCAAGTCCGGAATTACTGGTCTCTATTATGGAAGAACCTAATAGGTGCACCAGCGTTGCCTCCTACGAAGGGAAGAACGAAATGACACCAAAGCCCATGCCGGGAATGGAACCCGGACCGATGATGTGGTAGAATTCGTCTCTAACCACAACACAACTTGCGCGGTAATTTGCTATTTAAAGAGAACACTTAAGACTTCGTCCATTCTTAACGCCTAAAATATATAATTTAGTTTCCTACATTTAAATAATTCTATCAGTAACTTAAATATCGGTACTGCACTTTATCGTTCTTTTAAAAATATATAAAGTATCAAATTAAAAAACAGGTTTCATATGAAATTTTTCAAATCATTATTGAGCTCTTTTAATTGAATTTTATATGCATCCTTCTTTCCCACAAAACACATTCCCCATCCACCGTGAAATTTCCTGTTTATTGAATTTCTGCACTGTTTCGTTTCTAGATCATTAATTTGAAATTTTTGTTGACTTTTCAGAACCCCGCCATGCACATCACCTCAGTGAAGTCCGATGTATGTAGGATCGTGTCATTATGCGAAGCGGATGCAGGAAACGGAGCCGCTCCCGGAAATGAATTTCTGCATGGAATTTCCTCTTTTACCTCATGCATTGGGCTAATTATAACATTATTCGCATAATTTAAGCATTTTCTTACTTTTCGATGGGCAACGTGCCTAATTTCGTTTATAAAATTACGTATATTTTTATTGAATAGAAGAGTTAGATTCCGTCAGTGTACTTGCTAATAAAGGAGATGCTCTTTGTTACTTTATTTGTTTGGGGTTAAAATATTCTTCTGTATTAGACCTACAAAAGAAATACCTACAAAAGAATATATATATATTACTCTAAAGTTAAGTGAGGAATACTGAATTCAAATTCTATAAATTTTACATGTTACTGGTGAACTCTAACTTAAAAAGGAATGTTTGCGAGAGAGTAATAAAATCACAATTAAAATAATCGGGAATTAATCGTGTAGTTCAAAAATAATTTGAAATAGTAGATGGTGGAATACTAAAGCGTCAGACTGTATTTTACGTGTTTTCATTAATTAATTTTCTGGAAATAAAGGCATATCAGTTTCTCATACTTCGTAAGGATAACAATCAAGAGGATATTCATGAGTAACATAAAGATTTTTCAGATAAGAAAGGTTGATTTAATTGCCTCGTTTGTACAAGGGGTATTGAATAATGGAAATTTTGGATAAGTACGTCCTTGAAAAGCGACCTTTGGAAGCACGGTAATATCTTATGTCTATCATTCTGTAAGTTAGCAGTTTGAATTGATCATTTGTCGCAAGATGGAAATTGACTTCGTCCTCTTATTTGAGAATATTTTCATTATTTTACGTACTAATAAACTTTACGTACTAATAATAGAAATTTCTTTCAAATGTGTAGCGTGAAACATATTTGTGATGTCTTGAATTTTAAGCATCTTTTTAAATCACTTAATAATTTAATTTCAGTTTTATCAGTTATAGGTCAACACCTTCTAGATATACAAAGCCTAACAACTGAAGCTTTGATGTCATCACTAGATCTTCTTACATGACCTATCGCAGTTTAATATTCAAAACTAAAATTATTTAAAATTTTTGGTAAATGCTACAAATATTTGAAAACATTTGAAATTAAACATAAAAATTAAGATATCTTTCTGATACAAAATAATTCATTATTATCTATTTCTGCACCATATTATACAATTAATAATGGTTAAAAATAGCCATTTGTCGTAAAATTAATTTTTCTATCTTAAGTCATTAAAATATTTCATGGGGGAGAAAATTCACCGCAAATTTAAAGTAGTTTTACTTTGTGAAAATAAAACTGTTGTTGTTGTCATGGATTAGCGAGCTACGACGGATTTAACGTGCACCAGCTCCTATTAGCGTACGCTGTTCAACAGCGGACGAGCCGAAAGAGAGATGACCCTCCCAAGCACTGGCCAAGCGGGGTGCTGCTTCACTTGCCGTGTTCTTATGGGAACGGAGTTTAGCGCCCATACCACTGCGGGACAAATAAAACTGTGATGATGTCATTTAAGAAGCTTTAGTGATGACGTTAAAGCTTCAGTGGTAAGGCTTTCTATATCTAAAAGGTGTTGAACAGGTTCGTAGGACTTTACCAGTCATAAACTTTATTCGGAACACTATTGCAGTGTTAAACACTGAAGAGTGTTCAAAATTCAAAACTTATGTTAAAAGCATTTGCACCACCACGGATATCAGAAACAACGTAGAATTTTATGAGGTTACCTGAAAATAAGAACTGAAATAGCCTTTCTTGCATGACTGACAGAAACAAACGAAAACAGAAAAAGGAGAACTTTCCTCTTCAGATTTTACAAATATTAAACTGTGATTCTATCAGAAGTGCCAATGAGAATCCTAGAAAACTCCACGTGGGGTAATCCCAGCGCATTGAAATGGGATATCGGTATCGGAATAAGGATAGATTCCGAAAATGCAGAACAGGAGGACTTCCATGCACATATCGCGAGTACTTCTCCGATATCGGATTCCGATTTTCTGGGAATACTCCAGTCCCCTATGTTTAGAAAATCATTAAGGTTCTCATTACAAGATGTGAGAAAACTAAGCATTTCTTTACTTTTAACACCCCCACTATATTGTAAAGGTTGAGGAACTCCTTTATTACCACTACCAGTTTTTTAAATGAATTTTAAACTTCAGAAATGTCAATTATATTGGTTACATGGTTACAGCACCAAATAGCCATTTCTATTGACATTTCATGTTGTATGTACTTCTTAGTTAAAGGTATGATTTTCTCTCTCTCCCTTTTTAAAAAGTAAATAGGTGTTTTTGCTATAATTCTAGATGATGCTTATCAAAAATTGATGAAGTATTATTTGTCTCTGGAAACTATTCCTCCTGAAAATAATTAAAATTCTCAATTTTACTAAATGCACATTAGTAGTAGATTCTCGAGAATCATACAATCTTCATTTTGTTCCTTTTAACCCATGAACATTTATTATAAATAGATTTCATAACCTTGACGAAAATTTGCAAGCATAAAAGAATTCTAATAATTCAGCTTTACTGATTACCGATACTTTAAATTTTGCGTTTATAAGGACAGCTAAATTTACTATTTACACTAAGACGAAAGTTTCTATGTAGCAGTTGTTTCCATATCCAGTACAAATTACACCTTAAATATTTAGAATACCGCTCCAGTATTTTTGTTATTTATAAAGCAATAACAGTTGTCGAACATTATCGATTAAGTAGCTTTTAAGTTTCACTCATTAAACCATCATTTCAAATGCATTACCAATATTCAGTTCCCGTCTTTGTTTCTGAAATCCTAAGTTACATTTTACAATTTTTATCCGCGCTTCATACTTTTGTTCGAAGATGTGACTTCACATACAATGCTGGAGTGTCAGGTTGTTGTTACATAAATTTTGGAAATGGTAGAATTTCAATAATGGCGTGGTCATAAATTTTCCTTACCGCTAGAATGAGATAAAGAGATAACTATCACATTTTCAAGCCTAAAAGTTTTCTTTATCAATATAAGTTAGAATTAATTTTATTATGATATGCAGTGAATTCTAATGGCAAATGAAAATTATATTTTATCTCACAATGGAATAAAATATGTATATTCAAAAGGCCATATGCAAAGAGGATAATTTTACAAAATCCTGATGTTTTGAAAACATTGATGGTATACGGTGTTTCACAGTCAGCATTGTTGCAATTTTAAAATTTATTTTATTTTATTTTATTTTTTACGGTTAACTAGCCCTTTTGCATTAAATTCTCACTAGTTTATAAAAAGTAGTACATTACATGATCTGATAGTACGAAACATTAAACGTAATTTGTTTTTTTCTTTCTCCTTATTTATTGAAACAGCAAGGTTTAAAAATATAAGAAATAAGCTACATACATTTTTATTTTTATATCAATTAGTTGTGTTAAACCTGAGTTGTAATTAATGCCTTGTTCAAAGAGTTTATCACTGGTTTACATCTGTTTAAGCTATTCCTTTTTTAATGCTTTTTAAAACTTTCCTATTCGTATCAAATTTAACTGTTAAATAATTACTTCTGACTTTTTTCCATATTAATATTTATACGAAATGTGTTTAAAGTGACTGAATCTATTTGATATATTATTATTATTATTATTATTATTATTATTATTATTATTACTTTTAACAGAACTTTTGAACTGGAACACGTTTTCACATAAGCCGGACTCGTAAAACCTCCCATAAATCACGCCAATGAGAAAAATAATGGGGTCGTATATGGATCTAGAGGTCTGCGCCGCCGCGCCACGCCGCCGCCGCCGAGGTCCAGGCCGGCGCGCCGACAAAAATCGCCGATTGTATGCCGCAGCGTACAATCGACTTCAAAACTTTAAAAAAAATTGTACCTAAACTTTCAACTGCTTATTTTTTTCTGGCTTTTACTGGCCAATGTTTCTAATTGAGAACATCAAATTAAAAATTTTTTGAAAAATGAAATTTTATCAATATTGACTTGAAAAAAATAGCAGATAAAGTTAAAAGATGACTTGGTTGTTTGAAACGCAAGTTGCATTTCTATCATTAGTGGGAAACTGAAAAAGAAATCATAAAAATAGCCATTTTCATGAATTTTTTACAGAGCTATCTTGATACCCCCTCCCCCATCCCTTCAAACGTAATTCATCTTTATTTAAATTTAAAAATAAATCTCTCATTAATTGTTAATATTTCACTTATTATTTAAGCTATTGGTCCCCAACCCCCGGGCCATGGACCGGTCCCGGTCCTCGGATCAAATAGTACCGGGCCGTCAAGGAACATTAAATTCTTTGGATTTTATTTACTTTGGTGTATATCTCTCGGGTTTTTGCGACTTTGTCGTGCTTGTGTTGTGTTGATTTATACCTTTGTAACAGAAGAAATATTGTAATTCTTTTAACATTTCTCTTTTCTTTTTGTTGTTTATTCAAGATTTCAAGAATTAAAATTGCTGTCATGAATTAAAATTGCTGTCATGAATTAAAATTGCTGTCATAAAATAGAGAATAAATGTTCTTTCCTTAAAACTATTCCAGACAACTCTGCCTGTTGAAGTGCTACATAACTTTATATTCATTTGTTGTGTGTGTGTGTGTGTGTAACTGTATTTTATTTTGGAGGCATGTTTAAATACAATTAAATTAAAGTTATTAAATCAAACCAATCTAAATTAGAAACATTCAACGCCCTCGCCGGCCGCAGTAAAATTATCAAACGTTGACCGGTTCGTGGCGATAAAAAGGCTGGAGAGTACAGATTTAATCTACTCATCACTACATCAAAGCTGCCAACCGTTCCGATTTTATCGGAACAGTTTCCACCACTATTTTTGAACAATTTTATTTTAAATTAAAATTATGGACTTATTTAACGCTAAATGGCAAAGGAAAAATTTGTAGGCAGGGGTTGAAATTTGCAGCTACCCCTGACAATCAGATTTTTAAATGAGCGAGTAAAACCACTTTTTCTTAGAAATACTACTTGACATCTTTGGAAGAATGCAGTGGGAGAGGTGAAGCCACTTACGTTATCTATCCTAAGACACGAAAGATTTAAATTAATATTTTTTATAACAAGAACTCTTAACAAATACTTGCGTTGAAATGTAAAATTGACAAAAAGTTTGTATAATAACACACACATATAATAGTACAATTCAAAAGAAAACCAAATCTACTAAATTTAGCACTCTTGATAAAGGTGCATGAAAAACTTAAAATTATGATTTCTTTTCAAATAAAATATATTGGAAATGTTAATGTCCATATTTTTATGGCAAGAGTATAAAATAATCTAATGTATTCATAATCAGCTGTTAATTTATAATGAATTTTGGTTAATTTATTAGCTTTGTTTTCTTATTTAAAATTTATAAAGACTTAAAAACAAAGTTCTGCAACTAAATCTTTTAACCTTTTTAGCTGGAGAAATTATTCTATGTATATTTATTTCATTTTTAAAAAAGGTGGTGAGGGCTTGAATTGAAAACAAACTATCTTTAAAATACAGTCATTAGTTGTTTTAGATTTTTTTTAAACGATCTAGAGGAGGAAAACATATGAAACAACCATAAATGGTATTTATCAACAATGTGTGTTACTATACAGTTTTATCAATTTTACATTCTAACACCAGTATTTTTTAAGAGTTCTTGTTATGAAAAATATTAATTTAAATGAGCTGCATTTCGGGATAGGTAGGCAACGTAAGTAATGCCACTCATCGTTTCACCTCTCTCATTGCAATATTCCAAAGATGACAGGCAGTGTTTCTAGAAGGCGGTGGAAAACGAAAAATCCAGTTGAACCTCGGGTAACCGGAAAAACAACTATGTTCCCATTTTTATTCCTTAGCTTGAAAATGCAGTTTCCTATTCCTAATTCTGAACTTCTTTCTATTCCACTTTTCATTTCCGAATAGTAACGGCAATTTTATGAATAAACGTTTGTCAACTTATTTTCATTGTAACGGCCGCATGTTCTTAAAAAATTTTTGTGTAGCGAAGATTTTATGGGCAAGAAACTTTATTTGCGGGCAACCAAAATAATTTCAGTGATTGCCCAATGGACAACCGAAAAAAATCACAAGATTCTATCCCTGGTGGTAGGAAATGTTCCGATAAAAACGGAACGGTTGGCAGGTATAGTATATTCCGTTTATGAAACCAACTGAAATGTAAAAGTTTGTCAGAAGTCATTAGTCAGAAATGACCAATGCTCACAATTGCGAACACAGGGCACATTGTATACAATTTCCTCCCGTTTAAATGACTAATATCCTTTAATTAACTCATTAGAAGGCAAAATATGCGGAAAACGAAATCAAAATATGGCTGGATCTGAATTCTGTCTGTAAAAGGTTAACACTAGTAACTTGTAAAGATACCATTTAAATATTTTGAGTCAATGGCGTAAGTTGATTGCTTTAAAAACTGCTTAAACATTGCTTTACCTCAGAAGAACATTATAGGTTTGGAATGATTCATGAGAAGGTTGTGGAGAAAAAAAAACCGTTTAAAAGCAAATGTATCAATTGTACACTGACAGCTAAATGTATCGTGAATGTGCTATTAGAGCAATATAAACCTATCGGATTTTGATAAAATCTATTGTTTCAGTTTTGCAGTAGAAATGTTTTAAACGTGCACCGAAACGGCAAGCTCATACTCTGGAGCTTCACCGAGCCAAGAGTTCGGAGTTTTCCGTCTTTTCCTCCGAAATGCTTGTTAGGATCCCTTAGAAAGACCCCACGGAAAGCACTCCACACCTAGGCCTAGAGCCCACATGTAACTAATTGGCCGCAATCCCACAACAGAAAATCAGACACAAGACAGGTTTTCATAGTCTTAAAAAAATCTTTTAACGTTAACTTATACATAGGATTGTATGTGTTTGTATGCATACGCCTATTTTCACTATGCTCTTTTTCAAAAAAAAATTCCACGCCGCGGCGGGTCGCCGCCGCCGGTTTCTGAGGTCGTTACGCTGCCGCCGCGAATTTTCGTACGGCGCAGACCTCTATATGGATCCCACTAATCTGCGTAGTTCTATTTGATGGTTACAATTCAATAGGGTCACTCTTAGAATATAAAACACCTTTACATAGTATCTTTTTTTTCTTTTAGCGTAGGCATATGCATCGTAGAATACTAAAAATGTAGAGCTTTTTAATTAAAAAAAACAAAAATCATGTTTTCCTCGGAGCAGCAGTGATCGGAAAAATATAATACGTATAGTACAACCTATGTGCATACAGTTAAATATTTAAACATTTTCAAACGGCAAATGATTGTCAAAATTACTGTGCAACTTTTGCTGATTTTTTTACCTAATAATGTTAGTACTAAAAACATAGTTATGTTAATATACAAAAGTTCGCTCTATTAGTAATCGAAAACCCATTTTCTCCAATAAGTTTAATTTTTCTTTAGTATTTATGTTCTTTATAGCGGCTCGTTCATAATTTTTAAATGATATCTTTATTTTAACCCTTTATATCCCGAAGGGACTTTGAAGTCCCATCAATAAAATTCCTCAATCGAAGATGAATCTGTCATAAGAGGGCAGGAGGATTTTATGACAGTCCCTGTTGCCTAATATTTGATTTACCAAAATGAAACCAACTGTAATAATTTCATAAGTCTAATATGAGATGTTTCTAATATATAGAAATATGCATTAAAAAGCTTTCAGACTGTTTTATAAAAAAAATTTAGGACACACAGGGTTAAAATCAATATTAGCATATAAAATACATATACACATTGCATTTCGCATATCAGGAAAAGAAAACAAGGAAAAAAAATCGGACTGCAAGGAATATGAGATAGCGCAAATAGAAAATGGTTTCCTACTGAGTGGAAACTATTTCCAATTGCTTCCGATTGGCGAAATTTTCCCTTTCAGTACTGAAGAACAGCATTCTAGGGTCTGAAGATCTGTGCCCAAATAAGCCGTTTTGAAGGTGGGGCGTCAATATGGCTTTCGGGCTAAATGCCAATATCCTAACCCAGTAAACGGATAAAGACGCCAAGTTCAGGGTAGTCAAGCCCATGGCCCTTGCATGCTTGGGGAAAAACATAACTGGCGTTTTTTTTTAATGCTTTTGTATTGATAATATTAAAACAGAATAAAATGAGTCCTTTTTTCAATAAAGGTAAATTATTAAAAGAACTGTGTTACGTAATAGGAAGAGATCATGATTGATGGTGGTTAGATTGTGGGGGCAAACCCCCTCCGGCCCCTAACGACGAGCCGCCACACGCTAAAAAGTGTTTCGTTGAATTTAACAAAACTTCTTTAGCTAAACGGTTTAGTAGTTTCATTATGCTGTTCCAACAAAAGTTTGTTTGATTCAACCAAATATATTTAACATATGACTTTTTACCAATAAAAATCTTTTTATCAAACTCGAAGAACTAATGGCATTTAAAATCGTTGAACAGTCAGAGATGCGCAGGAGCGCAGTACGATGTAAGCGAGAAGAGGAGAAGAGAACACAGAACGTCCACGGATACTGGAATATTTACGTTTTGTCGAGAGGTAAAAATAGTTTTAAAATTTTAGAAGCCAGCAAAAGTTTTTAGGAGCCACATATATATTGAATTTCGTTAATGAAAGAAAGAAAGCTAGTCTCCAACGTATAATTTTTAGACAACCGGGCGACCAGGTTTTTCCGAACCCTAAGGTCTGCAATACATTTAAGTATGGGTGGTTATGATAAGAAATACATAACTATTCAATTTGACATTTTTGTAGTTAATTGAAAGTTTTAAAGGTAAGTCTAATTACTTCATACATTCATTAAAATGTGCATTTTTATTTTAGTGCTTTTATAAAGATTAATTTAAAGCAAGTCATGTTTTGACCTTTAGTAGAATAGCAGAATAACCACGAGCATCAAAATTTTTAAAACAACTATTTCAACGCCTTGTAAAAAATATATATTTTTATTAAAACCTTTGTAATGTCTGTTTAGGATTTGGAATGCTAAAAGAAAAAAAGTAGGTCAAACTGTAAATTAATTAGCCTTCCGCGTAAGGACTATAAACAAAACACCCTTTCGAGATTAATGATTAGCAGATGGAGGAAGACCGGAGCCGCAATATTTGGGGTTTCACGATTGCGATAGTCAACTTTTACTTGTAGCATTAAATCTGAAACTGCACGCGGAAGTTATAAATTTAATTTGATGCATCTCCGCACATGAGATGAAAACGAGACAACCCATTAGAAAATAACACGAGCTTTCTTTAACACTTTTTAAAAATTAAACTGCAGTCTTGGGTATCATTTAGCATTAAATATACATATTTATTTTACCATGAACCGAAGAGCGATTCAGACTACCTGTCTTATGAACAACAACAAAAAAGAAAGTGAATTGAATTTCTTCAATATTAAATTTGCAGATATATAAAAACACACCAAAAATGAAAAATTTGATAAATAAATAAATTAATTAGACTTACCTCTGAAATTTTCAACCGACTGTTTAGTGGGTTAAAAAAAGTAACATAACAAATTCAACAAAATAATTTTCTTAAATAATCCATGTACACGCAAATTAACAAAGAAATTTTTTTGATTCAAACAAATAATTTGGTAGATTTTAACCAAATAAACCATTTAAACAAACAGTTTTTTTGAATTAACAAAATATTTGTTTATTTTAACCAAATAGTTTAGTTGAATTGACAAAATGTTTTGTTGAAATAACCAAACAATTTTTTAAAAATATTTTGTTAATTTAACAAAAATTTGGTTGGCGCTATTTCTACCGGAAAATTTTTTTGATTTAACAAAATTTTGTTGATTCAATAAAACATTTTTTCAGTTCACTGTTTGCTGTCCTGTATAGATAATCGAGTACTCTGCGAAATATTTTTAAACTGTTGAAAGTTTTAATAACTCTAAGTCATTTCATCGATGTCAATGTCTCTAATGGTTAAACTTCTTATCAACAAAATTCACAAGTAAATTCTGGATAAATTTTTACATTTCTTCAGTTTGGGACAATTTGGTGAAAGAGCTTATAGAGGTTTATGACATTTTTCGGCTGTCATCACAGTTGATCCTAAATACAAGATCATCTTTATTTCAAAGCACAGTTTTTCAACCCAATAATTGGACAAACACATATGTCAATGGGCGAATGGGAATTGAACCCGTAACCAAACCGCTCCCAGAGCGACAGGTGAGCAGACCTGTGCAGCCGTCAGGCCTCCTTTCTTAAATTTGTTATGCTTATTTTTTTATTCTATTACAATAGTATTATTAAATTAATTTCTCAATAACTTATACAATTGAAATATGCATCAAAATGCAGAGTGATTCTACAATCATGGGACAAATTCTTGAGAGAGTAGGTTTCTGGAAGGCCAATCAGAATCGCTTAATAACGTGGGGCCGTTAGCTACTTCTTTATGTACCTGGTATATATAATGATGGACAGTTAAATATTTGTCCATCTTTAAATAAACAATTAAATAATTGTCCATTAAAATTAATGGGCAATTATTTTTTTAAAAAAGTGTTGAAGTAATGATGGACATGGCCACGATTAGTCTAAACAAAACGCACCTTTTTCAGAAAGCGCTTGACTAAAACTGATTGTCAAGAAAGTCTACATTTTATGAGAGAAATTCTCGGAGACAAGCCTGTTGCTTATAAACTCTCCATTAAGAAAGTAGACAAAAACTTCTTCTAATTTTATTATTAAGAAATGCATGAAGACAGCTTTATACGACCCTACATTCCTACGTGATTCTGATTAGTCTAACATACTTCTCTAGAAGTGTGTCCCATGATCGTACAATCGATCCTTGCATAAAAAAGAAACTAACTTTAAAATTTGTTCTGCTGTCGTTACTAAATTAATCTAATGTTTCATATTAACATTACTTATTTTGAATTTATGGAAAAGCACTGCCATTCACGATTAACAAACTTAAGGAATTTGAATTTTTATCATTCTTTAGTCTTTTTTTTTTTAAGTGAAAACTTCTTAGGCGCGTTGGGCACTTTTGGGATGGAGAAAATCCACTGAATCTTTTTGTCCATGACGCTCAGATAAATATGGGATTAAAGTGGATCGTGACGTCATAGCTTTCTCTTGTCTGTTGAGATTTCTTCGTCTTTCTTTGAATTTTAGTGCTGTCACCTCTTATAATACGTAAAAACTTACGTATTATTACGTAAACTTACGTATTACGAAGCTACTTTTAAACTACGTCCTTCTAGCTTCGGCATCGAACCGTGGGCCTAAAACGTAATAGGCCAGAGTTCTAACCACCAGCCGGATTCGACTCGAGGCAAAATGACTAAAGTTTGAAGTGATTGTTGTTTCAATTTCGGAATGGGAACTTTCATGTATCTCAATAAATAAAATTAGACTTGGTCTGCACACTACTTGGTATTGAAAAATTTGCGATTTCTATCCATTGTAAGCATTTGGGACCCCAGTACGACCGTAAAATATAAAAAAATAAATAAAACTAAAAATTGTCTGTCGTTTTGTCAGTGACGCATTTTTTATTCGCACATCATGTAAACTGACTGAAGCGAATGAAATAAAATTTGGTGACATGATAGGTGGTCACTCAACTTAACTGTAGGCATCGAATTCTTTAAAAATTCATTAGATTTTGAGATTTTCCGAAAGACTGCGTAAGACGTTTTTTTAGACTGCGTAAATTTTTGTTCGCACATCACGTAATAATGACTAAAGTGAATGAAATGAAATTTGGTGACATGATAGGGGATCCCTCAACTTTAGAAATAGGCGTCGAATTAAAAAAAATTTTTGATTCGATTTTCAGATTTTTCTGAAAATCGTTTCAAACTGCGTAAAAATTTGTTTTAGTATGCATAAAAACTGCATATCATTTGCACAAGTCTATACTTTCAAAATATTCAAAAATATCCACTTTTTATGTATAAATTGGGTACAATCAGGTAACTTTTGCTAGCTGGGCAGGTACTATAATTTTCTATTATTTATTTAAAAAACTGTACTGAAGTTGGATAGCTATATAGTTATTCTGCAATAAAGTTAATTTGATAATGTGGAGCGTGTTAATAATCATATACTGTACATTATTTGGTTTATAAGTGTTATACTACAGTGCATTTGAATTTGAATTAAAATCCATCGTTCATTACAAATACACTCATGTCCATAAATTAAGGATAATGAAGTTCAGGGAAAGAAAGAGAAAGAAGCAAAACAAATTTGACTTATTTGTAAAGTCTATTTATTAAACAAAAAGTAAAGAGCAAAAAATATGCTATATGTTTGACATAATTAATAAAAATTGCAAGTTTTACTCCCTTGACCAAATTTCAAAAAAGAACCTATTTATAAAAAAACAGTATAACATGGTTAGTAGGATGGTTAATACGGAGTATGTCTCCCGGACGATGCAATACAGGCCTGACAACGCCTAGGCATGCTGAGTATCAAATGATCAATCTGATCTTGGGGAATATTACACCACTCATCAAGCAATGCACTCAGACAGGTGGGAGGGGGTTGACGGGCTGCAATTCGTCGGCCAAGCATATCCCACACATGCTCTATTGGATTCAAGTCCGGTGAGTATGCTGGCCAATGCATACGGGTGATATCCTCCGATTGAAGGCATTCGTCTACAATGTTTGCACGGTGAGGACGGGCGTTGTCATCCATAAACACAAATTCAGCACCCATGGTGCCCCGAAACAAACGTACATGCTGTTCCAGAATGACATCCCGATAGATGTGGCCTGTCATCGTTACACTCTGAACATGCAGGTCAGTTCTGGAACCAAGAATAATTCCTCCCCAAACGAGCCATCCTGCACCACCGTAATGGTGTCTTTCAATGGTGTTCTCTTGGTGGTAACGGGTACCTGGCGCTCTCCAGATGAATGTCCGGCGAAAATCAGACTCCAAACTAAACCTGGACTCGTCGGAAAACATCACACAAGACCACTGTTGCGGTGTCCACAATGCATGCTCTCTACTCCAGGTTAATCGCAGGCGACAGTGAGTTGCGGTAAGTGGAACACATCTGACAGGCCTACGAGCATATAGACCAATGTGCCCTAAGCGTCTGTACACGGTCTGCCTTGAAACTGTCGTACCGGTAGCTGAAGAGAGCTGACGAGACAGGTCTGATGCTGTACTCCGTCTGTTTCTTTTGGCAGTAACTGCCAAATAGCGGTCCTCATTCGGCGTTGTAACTCGGGGGCGACTTGTGCTGTAACGTCTACTCACATTACCATCATCTTGGAATCGTTGCTAAAGCCTGGAGATGACACTCTGGGCGATTCCAAGTTCCTCGGAATACTTCCAGCTGGGTACGTCCACATTCCAGTCGTCCGATAATTCTGCCACGTAAAACATCATCCAAATGCCTCCTTTGTGCCATAACTATGCGGTTTTTGCACTGAAAGGCTTTCACAGCGTTTGTGAACAATTTTACTTCTTTGCCACCATTCCTTATATACCTCTCTTACACTCTCGTCATCGTGACGTACCATCCACGCCATCTGGTGGTTTCCTGTAATTTGCATATTCTTCTTCAAGATGTGTGTGATCATTCCGCAGGTGAAATTTTTATTTTAGAGATCAATTTCAGTGTGATTCTGAATTATCCTTAATTTCTGGACATGAGTGTAAATAGGATTACTGTTCATTACAACGTAGTTATTGATGATTAATAGATTCGCGTACATAATTATTGATTAAATCAAACAAAATCCAACACGTATCCTCTGATGTATACCGTACGCATATATCAGCTGTGTCACGTTGCGGCCTGTGCGCGAAGTTGCTCTCTCTTTTCAAATTTTTAAATGTGCACACAAATTGAGCACGAAATTTGAAATCTAATTAAATTAAAAAATGAAAAATTTCCAATGCTAACCGAATGAAAATTGCGTTAAAATGTGTGCAAACGTACAAAAATATGTGAAATTGTGAGAATATCATAAATAAATGTGCAATACACGTGCAGCGTTTAAAAAAAAAAAAAAAAAAAACATTTAAATTTTTTTTTCAAAGAATTTCAAATGTATAAAAATGTGAATAAATGTTTATAAATATTTATATTTTGTTAATATAAATACCATAATGTGTGAAAACCTGTTTAACTGCATAAATATAAATTTTAGAAAGTTTGGCAAGAAGTTTTTACTTCTGACGTGCAGTCCTACGATTGACTGTTTTTTTAATTTATTTATTTTTTTTTTCTAATGGCGGGCACTTGCCGTATAGGCATTGGACACTACTAAGGCCGGAATTATTGGTCCCTTTATTATGGAGGCGCCTAATAGGTGGACCAGCGTTGCCTCTGCCTTCCATGAAGGGACGGACGAAATGACACCCAAGCCCGTGTGGGGAATCGAATCCGGACCGTGATGTGGTAGAATGGTCAGGTCATTCTTTAGTCTTACAAGCAAAATCGGACTTTCTCTTACACAAAGGTATAGAGATCATCGGGAGAGATAATGGTGTCCGAGGATGTTATGTTAGCTGTGTGCCCTAAGAATCGCCATGGCATCAACTATAAACACTGAGCACGTAATATCTTTTTCCATTTTCTTAAGTTGAATTATGCAGAAACTTGAATTATATGCATGTCATAAATTTTCAGCCTTCAAAGAGGTATTATAATTATTCCAACTAGGAAGAGAATAACCACAGTGTAACATGAAACCAGGTGTCGCGCTAAAAAATAAAACTAATTTTTTTAGCTAATTTCATTTTTGAATGATTTGTAATTTCTAAATCTTGATGACAGTATTATGAAACTGTTTAGTGCCCTTAACATCCTGGTGCATGTGGAACAAGGCTCAGCGTGCAACGTACTGATCAGCCCCGCAATCTAGGAACCCATCTAACTTTTGTCATAGGTAAATTCTGTTTCTCTGGCAGTGCTTCAACTTAATTTAAGATTTTTTTAAAAAGGTAATTTTTTACGGCAAAAGAATTCTGAACTTTTGATAGAAAGATATTTTGGAAAAATTGTGCGCCCCGCTTTTCTTTAATTAAAAGATAAATACATTAAATTTTTCTTTTTCTTTAATACATCTTAATGATCTTTCCACGAACAAAATCAGGATTACGTTCTATTTACAGCAGTGTGGAAATTTTTATCCCCAACTTTCACGGCAAATTAGTTTGAAATTAGAGTTATTACTTTCAATTACAGGCACATTTTTATTTTCCCTAATTACACCACAAGATATTAAAAACTTTAAATGGGGGGAAAAGACATTCCCCGGTGAATTTTTAAAGAAAATCAATGAAAACACATTAGACAAGATGTTGGTTTAAAGAAGAGAATTTCTCCTGGCGAAAGCATTTCTTTTTCATTCTCTATTAGTCATTACTTTGTACTATGTAAGTTGCCTGCAGGGTTTTTGTATTTCTATAAAAACCTACAAACATTTTTAAAACTCCCAATTATTTTCGGAAAGAAAATTCTGTTTAAAGGTGGTAAAAGTGATAAGTGTATTTGCGTTGAACGTTTCGCTTCATCGATTTATTTAAATCATTTACTTGAGCTGAGAAATTTAACTTTCTCTTAGAAAAAAATGGTCGATTACTTTTTTTTCTTCCTGCTATATAAATAAGTCTCTGGAAATTGATTACTTTACGGGTTGTATGTGAATCGGAAGTTTCTTATCGAGAGATCGTAAAACGTGCTTAAAGCCAATTATGATCTCAAAATTTTCTGCATAATTGCTGGTGATCCACTTGATTTACCGACTTTTTCAAATATTTTATTTTAAAGTTAGTTTTTAAACCGTTTAAGATAAACTCCAATGAGCAAAAAGTAATTTAATTGCCTATTTATTGATATAATATGAAAATGAACAATAGAAAAAATAATCTTTTAAAAAGTTTTTTACTGGAGAATAAAAAGTTATTTAATTGTATGTTAGCGCCCAACCTCCAAAGTGAGCTTAAACCTAATTTCTTGTAAAACGAAAATACACTATTCGAGAAAAATTAACTTTTCTTCCTAACACAAATGAAATAAGATAATTACAACTAATTTCGCGGTTTAGAATTCAAAAGTATAATTTAAAAAAAGTTGTAATATGTACAGTTATTTTCTTATGACTACCTTGCCTGTATTGGAAGGAAGTGAAAAAAGCATTTAAAACGCACGTATTCTCATTAGAAATCTCACTGTTTTATCATGGAATACTGTCGTAATTGAGATGGTGTACCTGTTTCAGACTAAAAAAAATGCATAAAACCATTAAACAGTCATCAAACTCGATGAAACGTTTTCACTTCTTTCTCTTATTTGGCATCAAATCTTTTCTCCTTAGAAGCCAACTGAAGTCACCAGGGCCGTCGCGAATGTGTCAGGCGCCTTTGTGCAAACACCGATTTAGTGCCCCAATAGAAAGAAAATTTCAATCTTCGAAATTGAAGTATCATTTTACTATTCCATGTACTTAATCAGTTGGAAAATATCATAATTAAACCGAATCTCGGGAGTTGAAACCCCTATAAATATTCAGGTTTGAAACAAAAATAAGATTTTACAGTGCCATACTAGTATTCAGTAGAGAATATACGGCATTGCTCTGGACTGTAGGATTGCCCGATGGATATCCGGCACCGCCGAAAACTCATCGGGTACATATATGCGGTGTACGTGCTCGTAAAGTAGTGAAACCAAAATCACTGTGGTAAGTAGCCAACAGTTACCATGGGTGCGGAAATCAGATTTGCTTCCATCTAGACTAATCTTTCGCAGAGTTCTAGTGTTATGGAATTCATTAAGTTCAAGCGCGGACTTGGGAGGTATCCTTCAAGGGGTTGCCTGTTCTTTACATCCCCCCCCCAAAAAAAAAGGACGAAAGAAGGAGGAGGGGAGAATAAAGTGCATGTTTTTCAACAATAATTATAGAACACTGCCATAATGTTTAATGAGCGAATGCGCTTCACAACTAGCAGAAAGCTTACTTAGATATAACGTTTCCGATTTACACAGAGACACCAGGACATTGATTCAAAAGTAATGAGACATGCTTAAGTCTAAATAAAAAGCTTGAAAATATTTTAATTTTATAAGTGCAATGTTTGTTTATAAATAAAGCAATATAACACAAGGAAGGAAAACTACAAACGACAAGTTTTAACATAGTCGATACTTTCAAAAATGTCCATATTATTTGGAAGCATCTATTATTGAAGTTTTTTGTTTATCCAGATTACATAAGATAGGTTTGAAATTTAAGTGACCGATTTCAGAGTAGAAATTAATGGCAGATGGTTATTATATATTTAATTTCAAGAACAGTAGAGTTTTAATAAAAAGTCAAACATTTCAAAGGGCTGAATAATTTAACTTTCACATTGACAACTAAAATGGAAAGTGCAGTATCTCTTATTGCAATAATATGGGAAAATGGAACAAAATAAGTAAAAAGAACATGGCTTACGTATTTTATTCAATTAAATTCTGACTTTTGTTTTGAATGTAAAATACTTGGAAAAAGGAAAAAAAACCACTTTTCTACTACAGAATTTAAAAATTTGCGCACTGTTCAAAATGTTTTCAAAGGCATGACAATGTATTAATAAAATGTTTAAAAGCATGGTACAAAATAAAAATACGTATGATTAAAAATTATGGCTCTATTAAAAAAATAAACGAAATAAAATTCGTTTAATGGTGATGAAAAAAACGTTGTAGGTCAACTGTTGAATTAGATCTTTCTAAAATTATAAAATAGTTTTGCTAAAATTAAAGGGGGAAAATGTTAAGTTTTTATTTAAAAGGGGAGCCAATGATCATTAAAATGGTTAGTACAAATTTTGCGCTGTGCATATGAGAGAAATATTAAAATCGTACCTGAAATGTATCCGCATAAGGACACCACTAAATCCTGAAATTTAGTTTACTCAAATAATAACTATAATTTTTCCAGACATGTCTTTATTTATATTTGTGTATTATATTCATTGCACATACAGTTTATAATTAACGCATTCTAAGTAACACTTTACGACTAATGATTTCAGATAATTATATTAAAAATAGGGTACCCTAACAATTTATATATTAACCTTAAATGTAGTTTAAACCATATTTTTACTTATAGAAATATTTATCTAGAATTTTTTAATTAATTAAATCCCATCTTTACAAATATATAATCTCAATATTAATCAAAGCATTATAATACGCAGCAAATACATGTAATGTAGGATGAATTTTTCATCGCTGAAATTTTTTATCAAACAGTGCCTTCTCTCATCAACTATGAGACATTTTAAATGTTAAATGAAATACATATCAATAAGAATTCATCCTATATTCATTCAAAATATTGAAATACATTTAATACAAACAAAAATAGTAAAGTCAAATTGATTATACATTAAATTAAATACGCCAAAGTGCACTTTATATAAACAAAATTAGTAAACGAAGGCAAATTGATCATACCATGTTGGGGCAGCTTAAAAACCTCTTTAACCCTCTCGTCACCGAATTATGAAAAATCAGAGAAAACAAATCTGTCTAGCATTTAATGCATCTGAAATACTATTATAAATCATGCAAAAATATTTTTTTCTAATGTCGATTAATATTTGTCGATTAATGTCGATAATAATAATTTTTCTAATAATAATTTCTGCATTTTCGAAGCATTTTGTTATGCAAAAATTGATTTAAAAGGATGCACATATTAGGTAAAGGTTGAGGAATAAGAAAAAAACTATACTTACCTTAAAAAGAAAAAAAAAACGGTAAAAAAGCAGCGTAAATATTTTCTTAATTTTTCTCCTGAAACAATGAAGCGAAAACTGTAACAAATGATGAGTAAAATTTATTTTACAAAACAATCTGAAAGCTTGTTAATGCATATTTCTATGGATTAGAAACATCTCCTATTAGACTTATAAAATTATTGCAGTTGGTTTCATTTTGGTAAATCAAATATTGCACAACAGAGACTGTCATAAAATCCACTTACCCTCTTATGACAGATCCATCTTCGATTGAGCAATTTTATTGATGGGACTTCGAAGTCCCTTCGGGTTATAAAGGGTTAAAATAAAGATATCATTTTAAAATTATGAATGAGCAGCTATAAAAAACATAAACACTGGATATGGAAATAACTGCTACATTGAAACTTTCGACTTAGTGTAAATAGTAAATTTGGCTGTTCTTATAAACGTAAAATTTAAAGTATCGGTAATCAGTAAAGCTCAATTATTAGAATTCTTTAATGCTTGTAAAATTTCGTCAAGGTCAGGATAAAATGTTATCAAATTTATTAACGATAAATGTCCATGGGTTAAAAGGAACGAAATGAAGATTGTATGATGCTCGAGAATCTACTACATATTTGCATTTAGTAAAATTGAGAATTTTAATTATTTTCAAGATGAATAGTTTCTAGAGACAAATAATACTTCATCAATTTTCTATAAGCATTGTCTAGAATTATAGAAAAAACACCTATATACTTTTAAAAAGAGAGAGAGAGAGAAAATCATACCTTTAACTAAGAACTACATACAACATGAAATGTCAATAGAAATGTCTATTTGGTGCTGTAACTGACATTCCTGAAAATTAAAATTCATTTGAAAAACTGGTGGTGATAAAGGAGTTTCTTAAACATAACAATATAGTGTGGGTGCTAAAAGTAAATAAATGTTTAGTTTTCTCACGTCTTGTAATGAGAACCTTAATGATTTTCTATATATAGGGGACTGGAGTATTCCCAGAAAATCGTAATCCGATATCAGAGAGATACTCGCAATATGTGCTTCAGTTGTTAGGCTTTGTATGTCTAGAAGGTGTTGATCTATAACTGATAAAACTCAAATTAAATTATTAAGAGATTTAAAAAGATGCTTAAAATTCAAGACATCACAAATATGTTGCATGCTATACATTTGAAAGAAATTTCTGTTCATTAGTACGTAAAATAATGAAATTATTCTCAAATAAGAGGACGAAATCATTTTTCATCTTGCGACAAATGATTCGACAAGCAATTCAAACTGCTAACTTACAGAATGATGGACATACGATATTACCGTGCTTTCAAAGGTCTCTTTTCAAATACGTTCTTATCCAAAATTTCCACTATTCAATACCCCTTGTAGACACGAGGGAATTAAATCAATCTTTCTTATCTGAAAAATCTTCCAGTATGTTATTCATGAATATCCTCTTGATTGTTATCCTTACGAAGTATGAGAAACGGATATGTCTTTATTTCCAGAAAATTAATTAATGAAAACACGTAAAGTACAGTCTAACGCTTTAGTATTGCACCATCTACTATTTCAAATTATTTTTGAATTTCACGTTTAATTCCCTATTACTTTAGTTGTGAATTGATTACTCTCTCGCACACATTTTTTAAAATTTAGAGTTCACCAGTAACATGTAAAATTTATAGAATTTAAATTCAGTATTCCTCACTTAACTTTAGAGTAATATATATATATATATGTATAATTGCCTTAGAAGGCTATATTTAAACACTTTATTCGGTATAAGGTCGTTAATTGGCACCATGTGCTATCTGCTTTTTTATTTTTATATCTTTTTCACTTTATCAATGGATTATCTTGGGATTTCACATAACGTAAGTTAGCTATTCTATATATATATATATATATATATATATATATATATATATATATATATATATAATTTATTTAGTAGGTCTTATACAGATGAATATTTTAACCCCAAACAAATAAAGTAACAAAGAGCATCTCCTTTATTGGCAAGTACACTGACGGAATCTAACTCTTCTATTCAATAAAAATGTACGTAATTTTATAAACGAAATTAGGCATGTTGCCCATCGAAAAGTAAGAAAATGCTTAAATTATGCGAATAATGTAATAATTAGCTCAACACATGAGGTAAAAGAGGAAATTCCAAGCAGAAATTCATTTCCGGGAGCGGCTCCATTTCCTGTATCCGCTTCGCACAATGGCACGATCCTGCATACATCGGACTTCAGTGAGGTGATGTGCATGACGTGGTTCCGAAAAGTCAACAAAAATTTGAAATTAATGAATCTAGAAACGAAACAGTTCAAAAAATTCAATAAACAGGAAATTTCACAGTGGATGGGGGATGTGTTTTGTGGGAAAGAAGGATGCATATGAAATTCAATTAAAAGAACTCAATAATGATTTGAAAAATTTATCTTTAATTTGATACTTTATTTATTTTTAAAAGCACGATAAAGTGCAGTACCGATATTTAAGTTACTGACAGGATTATTTAAATGAAGGAAACTAAAATATATATTTTAGCTGCTAAGAATGGACGAAGCGTTAATTGTTCTCTTTAAATAGCAAATGTGCCGCGCAAGTTGTGTAGTGGTTAGAGAGGAATTCTACAATATCATGAGTCCGGGTTCCATTCCGGGCATGGGCTTTGGTGTCATTTATTCTGTCCCTTCAAAGGAGGCAACGCTGGTCCACCTGTTAGTTGCCTCCATAATAAAGAGACCAGTAATTCCCGCCAATGGCAAGTGCCCGCCATTAGAAAAAAAAATAGCAAATGTTTATTAATCCTATTTATTTTTCTGTCCTTTTTAAGGCAACAGTAACGATTGTGTAAGTGGACACAGAATAAATTTTTAAAAACCGAAAAAAACGATTTATTTAAATTTTGCCATCATAGACCCAATATGTTGTTATGTGTGCGATTTAGTGTACATTTACCCTAATAGCACAACTGTCACTCGTGACTAAAAAGTGACCACGCGAAACAGTGACATTAGAGTCACAAAGAGTCGCTGTGACGCCGCCGTTTAGTCACGCCACAGTCCCTATGTCCGCCCACGGTGACGTCACAATGCGACCCCGCAGAGTAGTCACAAATGTGACGAAGGTTGCCGCTGTGACCCTTTAGTGACGACACAGTGCGGTCGCAGTCACAGATGTGACTACAATGCGTCGTCACATTGTAGTCGCGATCACACTGCAACTGAAATGTGCCGGTACATAGTGGTCACAATGGCGACTCCGATATCACAAAAGTGTCGCAACCGCAACCCTCATCAAGACATTACTCGTATGGGACTATTTTGAAAGACAAGCAATTATTAGTTTTCAAAGTAAATTAAGAGAAAGCATTTGAGGTCCCTAAAATTTCGTTATAACGGTATTTTAAGTTTTGTATGTTATTAAAATGTGGGACATTCTAGTTTAGTTATGCGTCAAACATGCTTTTTAGGCTATTATTAAAAATAAAGGCACTGGCCTGGTACCTTAACAGTGACTACAATATAATGGCACGGTACCAGATTAGTGCCTATTTACAGTAACGCTGCCATAATTAAAATATGAGCCAGTGGCGGATCCGGGGTAGGGGAGCTTATTCATCAACCCATTCCAAAAAAAAAAAAAAAAGACATTGCTTAAGGGTAACATTTTAAGATAAAAAACTAGATACATGAAAAATTAAAAACAACAGCAAAATCCATTAGTACATCATTTGCAAATTATGTTCGTCCAACATTAGTGAATTGTGTGCAGTTTTCACAAACTGCAAATTTCTTACAAATTTTCATTTTCATAGGATATTTTTTTTATGAATGACAACAGCAAAATCCATTAGTACATCATTTGCAAATTATGTTCGTCCAACATTAGTGAATTGTGTGCAGTTTTCACAAACTGCAAATTTCTTACAAATTTTCATTTTCATAGGATATTTTTTTTATGAGAGAGGATATAACACATGTCAAAACCTACATAAAATCATTTATAAACAGTTTAATTTCAATATTTCATTATTAAAGAGATTTTATAAATGAGTTATAATACTTTACGGTTGATATATGCATGTATGTATAACATATATATGTATATATTAGTCAAAATCATATAGGATATAATAAAGTGTCACTATATATATATATGGTTAGACATAACTTTAGAGTAACATTTTGCTTTATTGTACATTTTGTTTTGATCAAATGAATTTTTTTGATGTTAGCTATTCTGAAAAGACATTTCTATATACCTGTTGTACCTACAGGACTCAAATTTTTTGAAGGAAAATACTTTCATACACTATAATATACAATGAGATTTTGTATATTAAAAACAGTGTAAGTAAAAATTTACCTGTTATTTTTCTAATTAATCCAGGGCATTATCCCAGTTATATCCAAATCCAAGGCATGCAAATGTGAACTAACAAAAATCTCACTGTTGAAATAGTGTTATTAAAGTAACTATTCCTAACGATGAGATCTTGTTAGTCTGGAACAGTTTAAAAGTACCAATTAAACACTTTGGAAAGATGTAAATCCATGAAACCGCTAAAAACTTTAAAACTTTGAGATCCCAAAAAAGAGTACTTCACATTCACAGTTCACGAAATGGCATTCGAGAGGGGTTGCCATTTCCGTTGGAATGTAATTCGCCAATTTTCAAAATATCACTGAAGCAGAAAATAGCTTGGCGACAGACCCTCCCCACCAAACCACTATTATTTAACTTCGCGTTTCATAAACATTTACTGCCAAATAAAAAGATAACAGTTCGATTTTTGCTGCCTTCTTTCGAGATCGTTTAGGATTCCTCGGCAAAGAGAGAGGCGGATGGACGTCTTGCTTATGAGGCCCGTAAGGGGAATCGAAATATAGAATAAAGTAAATATAATTCCTAAATGAACCCCATTGCGTAGATTTTATTTTTGACTATTACATGAAAATACTGGCTCATTGCTTAATTTCACAAAATAACTACAGGAAATTTGCAAAATAACTACAGGAACTTAACGTAGAAAAAGTCTGCAAATATGTTTTTCAGGAAAAGTTTAGCAAAATTGTAAAAAATTAATATAAATTATAAAAATTTTAAGAATAAAATTCACCTCGTACTTCACCCCACTATGTACAGAATTGTACCCCAATTCTGTACATAGTGGGGGTTTCACTGTCGCTGTAGTAAACATTTTTATAGCATACTGAACTCGTTTGCATTATTTTAGTTTTTAGTACTAAAATATTTGAAGGCACAATATGAACTTCTCCCCTTACACACCTCCCTCAAAAAAAAAAGAAAAAAAAAATCTTAGCAGTGACCCTTGCCTTTGGGTGCCCGGAACTTATATCCCCTAACACTTCTACACAGTATGAATGTGAAACAATATTATTTAATTAAAATAACGAAATTTTATGCCAACACTACGAAATATATACAGGCCCATTACTGCCAAATAGTGCTGGTCCGGTACATTTTAAGCAGTACCACGCCGTTAACTTTTCTGTGCATGTCATAGACACATGGCAGTTCGCCGTTACTAGTTATGTACTGGCGAATATGCACTTTTCAGACACTGGCACTCGAGTGACTTCCAGACGATGGCAATCTACCTTGCTCCGGGTAGACGGCACTTTGCCAGCACGACGGGTACCCGGCCGGCATTTTGCGGGCAGTAGTGTGTTTGCTGGGTGAGTTGCTCACAGGGCGTAACGTGCTCAATGATGTAAACGTTTACAAGAATATATGTATTTCATTATTTCCTTACACAGACTCCGGTTACAATTCTGAACTCTTGTACTTTTTGGAATAATAACTTTTTTTTATAAATGATATTATTTTTAAATGAAATAATTTATTTTTAAAATTAATAACTTCAACTATAGTCCACTACTTTAAAACTACGAGATTTTATCATATTAGTCGTTATCCTTTTAGCATTTGCTCATTAAATATTTGAAATAAGGTATCACTCAAAAAAATGTGATTACAAATAAGTTTGTTTGCTAAGTGGCAAAGAACAGTCACTATGACGTCACAACAACCGGCTGTCACAAATCAGTTCCGCAGTGACTTCACTAAGTGACCGATCACACAGTAGTCACAGGGTGACTTCACAGTGACGTCATCTGGTGACTGGTCACAAAGAACGGTTCGCAGTGACTACACAGTGGAGTCGCATCACTCACAAGTAAAAATGTAACTAGTTTGTGATAGTCCTGTGACAGTTGTGACCCTCTGTAACGTTACAGCGACTGTTTTGTGACCATCTATGCTATTAGGGTAAGATAAACAAAATTACCTGAATATCCACGCTTGGAAGCAAAGGATAGAGAGGATGAGTACAACGAAGTTAAATAAAATATCTAGAAAATAATAATCCCATTTAAAAAATAATCAGATTATATAAAAATTCTGTATGCGTTCTCTTTCATCCCCATCAATACAAATGATTAAAATTTAAAAATCAAGGAATGCCAACTTCCGCAACAACAAACAACATGGTACATAAACAGGTAACAATAGTTGTCTGTTAATTCTTTCCACAATGACATTTTTAGAGCATCCATAATATCATATGCTGTGTTCTACAACTGCATGAACAATTTCAAACTTGTTAGCGTTGCCTGGCGATTGTTATATCATGCATTAGAGCTGTAAAAGTACCGTTCAGATATGGCAATGCAATTATGTTGACAAGAGCGAAAGATTCACTAAATGATCAATGTTTGCGGGAGGAAGGCTATATCGACCGATGATAATCAATTCCGAACAATTCCTACGAAGACGTGAATCCCAACATGGGCGCCCATATATTTGTTTGAAGGGGAAGCAAGCCATGGGTCTAACCCCAGAAAGATATTTTAGTGTTGAACCACTTCTACGTTATACTAGTACGTATATCATACTATAATATGGGCCTCTCCCTGCTCATAGGTATGGGTGCCCATGAATCCAAATTACAGCCGATGCAAGACCATCTTAGCATCTACCATCTAATCTTTTTTCTCCTAATTTAGGCTACACCCTGGTCGGCTCTTGTTCCAGCGCTTGTTCTCAGGGAAATTACCTTAGGGTCATTTCTTGCGACCTGGGTAAAAAATATCTCAAGATTCCAGTATCCACCAACTAAAGATAATTGTAGAAATTCATCATTCTGCGGTTTTGAACAAAAGGGAGCATCTTCCTGCCAGAAAGAACCTTTGGATTATTTAACATTGGTTTTGCCGGGAGTGAGTATCAACCTTATGGATATGGATCGTTGCTTCTTCAATAGTAAGCAATGGAACACGTGATCAAGAGGCATTTCTGATTCAGAAAGTTTCCTTTTTGTCTGAAACCGCAGAATGACGGATCAGCCACAATTATATTTCGTGCTAGGAAAGCTGGAACTCGTAATATTCTCCACCAAGTCAAAACGTTTGACACTGTAATGTCCCCATTTATTTTCCTGACCACTGCTTGACCCATTACCTCTAAAATATCTATAGCAAACCGTACGAAATCATCCCCGTTCTGGACTGGCGTTGTTCCAGTCGATCGGCAGAGAATAGTATTCATTGACAAATCCTATATCGTACATTTGATTTACATATATGTGTGTGTACAGCGACATACAGCTATAGCCCCTGGAATAGTGGCGGGCGAGTACTGGAGAGGGCTGCAAACTCTTAAGCTAATTAAATATTAACCAAAAACCTCATTTGCATGAAAATTTCTAGAAGAAATAGGGCTGTTCTGTCTGTATTTCAACCTTCTCTGTTTTCGTATTCTAATAATGGCAATATTGGGTTCCTAAAGCAATTAATATCAAAAAACTAATTTGAATTGATTATTTAAAAAATCACTTAAGCCACAACGTTTCAGAAATCAATAAAAACTCTACAACAAACAAATACATGGATATTCAAGGACTTGTTTGGTCTTTTTTATAGTGATTAGGCTTCAAAATATATGATACTTTTATTAACAATATAAAAAAAAAATTAAAAAATATATTTGAAAATCATCACTTATGTGGGTCTTGAAGGACTAATCCATCTTAAGCAGCAAATGTAAGCTTTATTCCTCATGTATAAAAATGTTTCGGAAAGAGCACTAACAAATATTAGTTACTTGTTTACGCAACTCTATACTGTTTTACAAAAGTCACAGAATCCTCAGAAAAGTAAACTTCCATTTTACTAAAGGCAAATTATTTTTCGTATTTTTGTGTACTGTCAAGGTTCGAAAATTACGGTCAGCACCTCAACAGAACCCATACTCATAAACCATAGTTTTAATAATTACTATCGAAGATTTGGTCCTCAATTGGTTACTAATTTCATTAAAATAATCACAAAATCGAGTTAATGCTTATTTCTATGATGTTCTTGAATATCTAACATGCAGCTATGAAAATGTACTTTTCCTTAAAGCTGCAAATTCAGAGTTGTTCATCGACCATACCTTAAATACTTGACGACGAATCGCAACTTCTTGTTTCATAGAAAATGGCTAAAAAAAAAAAAAAAAAAGCTTTACTAAATATCTCTGGTCGATGATTAGATATTGAGAGACTTGCTTTTTAGGATTGACAACATTTATTTCCACGTTAAATCGAGGACTGTTTATTTGGCTCTCGTACACGTACACTTTTTGAGATGGGAAAGTTTGCTCTTGATTTTTGCCATTAGGGACGTTCTAGTTATTCAGGAGAATTCATACTCATTTTATTTTTACGTTGATACTTATACAAGAAATCTAGTTTAATCCGTTACTTCATAATATCTAGACATACACTGTCTAGAATTACACTGTTTATATTTTGTGGTGAAGCCCAGTGGTGTAATGGTTAGCACACCGCGCTGCCGTCCCACAGATCCAGGGTTCCAAATTCGGGCTGGGCAAGGTCGATTCAGCCTTTCATCCCTTGATTTCATCCCTTGAGTAGGTCGATAAAATGAGAATTACGCTTGCTTGGGGCCAAATAGTGGTGGCTTCGCGTCAAGCTGACCACTTGGCCGAGGCATATGCATCCGTATCCCAGAGCCCATGGTCGCTAAGGCGCGGTTGGGCAGCGCAGGCGTTGGCCCCGCAGAGGGGCTGTTGCGCCAATGTTTTACTTTGACACTTTGTGGTACCCAAACAACTAATAGGCAGAAAGAACACTCAAGTTTTGTCATTTTCTACAGTCACTGGAAACAGGGGCGTAGCCAGGAAAACATTTCGGGGGATTCGAAATAAATCGTAAGTAAATAAAATGAATTTCTGCACGACTTAAAGCTCATGTTAACTAATCGGAAAATTTACAAGGGGGGGAGGGTGAACATATTATGATATCCTCCCCTTGTGTACGCCCCCCGACTAGTAATAAAAAAATAAACACAATGTTTTGAAATAAGAATGATCGCTGACCTGAACGAACTCCAAACCGGGAGCATCAGTCCATATTTTTCGTCTATGCTATTTTTATTAATGTACACGTTTCCACCATCTTTTTCATCATATCATGAACTGAATAATTCTCAGAGGAAATATAAAAGGCCAGCAAGTCTCTAGAGTCCAGTTTACTTGGTCACTTACTCCTATAACAGTATTTTGTTGCTCTGTAAACCAGAAGGAATAGATTTTACAACACACTTGGTTCAATGTAACATGTTTTTATTTCAACCAACTTGAATTTAATTTTTTGCTTTGAACAAAGATTTAAGAAAATTTAGGTTTCGTAATATTTTATACCCTATCAAATATATCGGCAGAAGAATAAATTTTTCTTTCGGGAGTCTGAAAAAAAATAAATATAACTGTTTTCTGAAACAGATGAAATGGATATTGTCTGGAGGATTTTTATTTCTGTGATGATAAATGCCTTTTCTTTCCCTAGTAGATTTTGTTGGATCATTTCAATTATAAAATAAGAGGCGTGAAAGTATAGTGCATTGATAAAAGTAAACACAAAGGTTTGACGTCTAAAAAAATTGGTCAAGTTCTTTTTATTTTAAAACGTGAAAAGAAAGTTTAGGTAGATTTTTAAAAATGAAATGATTGGATGCTCACCGAACTACAAAATTACTGCAGGAGCTGAGGATTTCTTTTCAAATATAGTCAACTACATGAAACTATTAAAAAATGCATGGATTTTTGTATTAACACATTTGTTACTTGCAAAAAATAGAATAGTAAATTTTTATAAGTTTTGTTTAAAACAGCATCTTCTGACTTTTGAGTTATAATCTCATAAAGTTTCATAAATCTTAAGGCATTCTGTTCAAAATTAGATTCAGAAATTTAAATAAATCTATGGAAGTAATATATTTTAAGCTTTTCCATCACATGTTAACGATAAAAAAAAGAAACGCACTAAAATAGCTTTATTATAATATACTCTATAACAAAATAATCGACGCACCAAGAAACAATCATCCGATTGCTTTGAAATTTCTTATGCATGAATGTTTTGAACAGATATGCAAATGTTCAAATTTGGTGTCCAATGAATGAATAGTTTGATCTCTAGCGCATCGGAACTGCGCATCCAGCAGACGTATATAAGGAGCAGTTCTTCAACGGTTGTTGAAACTTTCGGTTTGATTGCGATTCAGATGACCTTTCAGCAACTTAAAAAATGCCTTGCTGCAGGATTCGTGCTCATTACGAGCAACTGTCAGAGTTTGACAGAGGTCGTATCATTGGATTGAAAGAGGCCGGTTGGACTAATCGGAGAATCGCTCGTCATTTGAGTCGGAGCGATGCGACGATTCGAAGATGCTGGCAAGGATGGGTTGAAAATGGCAGAGTGCAGCGTCAGGATGGTAGCGGTCGACCTAGGGCTACAACAGATCGTGAGGACAGAGTGATGGTCCGATCAGCTGTCACAGCGCCTTCTTCATCTCTATCAACCATCAGACGTTCAACCCAAACACCAGTGTCCATCATGACCATTCACAGACGGTTGAGAGAGCGAAATCTACGCTCGCGCCGACCGTTACGCCACCTACCACTCACGCCTGCACACTGCTGAGCCAGATTACAGTGGTGCAGGCTCGATCAGGTTGGAATGATGCCGACTGGGGACGTATAGTCTTTAGCGACGAATCCCGCTTCCAACTGTGTCCTGACGATCATCGAAGACGTGTTTGGAGACGCACAGGGCAGAAGGGGGATCCTGCTTTCACTATTGCACGCCACACCGGCCCTCAACAAGGCATTATGGTCTGGGGTGCCATTTCCTTTGACAGCCGGACCCCTTTGGTCGTCATTAGAGGTACACTTACTGCACAGCAGTACGTGGACGACATCCTAAGACCTGTTTTGCTACCGTTCCTTTTGCAGTGCCCTGGGCTGGTTTTTCAGCAGGACAATGCCAGACCACATACGGCTCGTGTTGCTCTAAACTGTCTGCAAGCTTGTCAAACTCTTCCTTGGCCTTCCAGACCGCCAGATCTCTCTCCCATCGAGCATGTCTGGGATATGATGGGAAGGCGATTGCATCTGGCACGGACTGTTGATGACCTCGTTCGACAATTGGAGCAAATTTGACAGGAAATACCGCAGGAGACCATCGGTCTTTATCGGTCTATGCCACGCTTTGTGGCAGCTTGTATCCAGGCTAGAGGCGGGTCAACACCTCATTGAACTTGTTACTGTATCTCTGAAATAAATTATTCAATTGTTCTGAAATTTTAATCATCTACTATTCTGTACATTGTCTTCCTATACACCAATTTTCGTCTCAATCGGACACCTCCTTCTTGGTGCGTCGATTTATTTGTTATAGAGTGTATTTTTTAGTAACTATACATATATAAATGGTTTGATAAATTGACATAAAATAAGACCTTACAGCTGTGTATATTAGTTTGTTCCACTCAAAAAAAATTCTGAAACATTACACAGCAATGAAGGAAAATGATAGGACTGTATTCCAGAAATTTAATGAATTATAACTTGTCAAAGAATCCTCTTCTACATAACAGTCGTTTTTCAAATAAATATTTGAAATGCATCATCCAATCTGCCATTGTTTTAAAAATATATATAAACAAACATGTATATATTTTTAGCAGATATTGTACTTATTTTTGAAGTCAAATTTGGTACTAAGATGGAGAACAGAAGAATTCAAAGATTTCAAAAAAACAATATGTGCTCATGAAATAGAACACTTGACATTTTTTTTGTGGTCATGAACAGCACAGTTTAAGAACGGATCCTTGGCAGAAAATAACAAATACTCGCCATACGTTAATGTCGGACACAAGCAAACTTTGCAGTATCATCCTTTGTTACATTGGATTCTTGTTAAAATGAAAAAGAGTAGTCTCGAAAAATTTCACGTTATTGGTAGTATTAGGGAACATATAACCTAATGCTGTAAAGAATATTAAGCAAAGCAAAACAGCCCATTCAAAATTTCATGAAATATTGCCTTAATTTTCGAGTCGACAAAACTAAAGATTCCGAATCGCATCAACTATGTTAGTTTACTCAAAGTGAAAATCGTTAAGATTTGGTAAAAGTTTAAAACTACAAGGGCACCGAAGTTTAGAGCAGATTTAAAAAGTATATTTTATAACCCATACCAAAATGACGCGGGACATTTCAAATAATTTTATACTATAATTTTTAGAAAATCTCTTAAAATATCAAACAAAGCTATTGGAGAAAGCATTTTCGTTTAAAATTAAAAAATCATCAGCATGCATGAAATATTCCTTTAAAACATTTGGTTTCCTTAAACGTAATTACTAATACGTGCTTCAAATAAAAGATTAAAAAATTCCGAGTACAAAATAAAAATATGCTCTCTGAAATTCTTTGATGTTTAATTATACTGGAGAAACATACTAGCAGGTATGAATTTAAGATCCACTTCAAACGATTTTAGGTAATTATTTACAAACATTAAGTTTGATTAACGTTTTATGAGAATTCCAGACAGAAAATTTTTGAAAAGTATTTAAAATATTCATGTTACTGAAATACAAATATAAAGTATTTGTATCCCGCTTTAATAGCATTACACTTTCGCTTTGTTTAATGAAACCGCCCTTTGCTGTTTGTAGATAAATTTAATCCCTCGTAAAATATTTACCTATAGCTTTCAGTGACGGATGGATGTTACATGCCGCGTTTTGAAGCATTTACTTACTGTAGGATCAGATTATTTCTGCATGTACACTTGTTTCAAAGTGATTATAATTAAATAGTTTGCACTAACTACGTGCTTATAATCATTTGTTCAAAAGAATTAAGTTTAAATGAGTACTTTTGGAAAATAGGTCGTCTTTTAAGTTAAATTAATAAAGATGTGAAATAATAAGTTTTTTGCGATTACTTCATTTATTCAGCGGTAAAGGATCTTGGAGATCAGTAGAGTAGGGTGTTGTTAAATACTGCGTAATTAACGTATCAGGGGCTATAGAATAATAATTAAAAATGTTATGTTACAGAAACCAGCTTTTATTATCTATATTCCTTGACAATGAAGCAATATTATTTCGAAGCCTCTTCCTCATGACATAAATCGTTCTTGAGTTATTAAAGTTTTTTTTTTCTACGGGCGGGAGCTTGCCGATTAGGCATTCTCCCATACAACTGCTCGAAAGTGTGGCCATTTTATTATGGGGGCACCCAGTGGGCAGCCAGCGTTTTACCCCCTCTGAAGGGACGGACACAATGACAGCCACGCCCAGTCGGGGATCGAACCCCGGCCGCCGGGAGTTGAAGTTGAACCCGAAACCGGAGTACGGTGCTTTGGTGTATACGCCATTTGGTATAAAAAGTGTCTACCCCCATCTTGAAGGGGAGTTCCTGACGGGAGCTGGGGGATCAGTTAAAAATTAGGTTTCTGTAAGATCGCCGCGTTGGTCAGGGACACAGGGAGTAGGGGGGAGGGACGTTCCTGACACCTGCTACCCAGCTATTTTTTTAGGAAGAAGGAAAGAGTGCCCATATTTGACCGCAAACCTTTTGGAACACCTTTAAAGGCCGTTAAAAGGGCTAAATTATGTGAACAGCGGCTGTGTATGCTGTATCGTCATAAAAGGTAGATCGGCGGATACGGATATGAAAACGAATAGTTTTTTTTTCTTTTTTTTTATCCGTGGATACGGATATTAAACGGATCATTTCTTTCTCATTTCCGAGAATACAAAAATGAAACGGATTGCTTCTTTCTCGAATACGAATACAGGAATTCGAATACGGATGACTTTGTTTGGGAATTATTAGAAGAACACGTTATCTTATTTTTAAACGAACATTTGTTTTAAAATTGAAAAGAAATTAACCTCTTACCGGATTTTCCCGAGCTGATCTCGGTTAGGTTAAACGTTCCACTCTGGATTATCCCGAGTGTAGCTCGGGCAGTAGGAATTTTTTTATTTTTTATATAATCTTTCCCCAATTATTTCGTTTTGCTTTCAAACACTTTTACTTAATTTTCTGCCCACTAGAAGGTAGAACTATGCACGATTTAAGAAATCTTATATGGGAAAAATGTTATCATGTTTTTAAAATATATTTATATCAAAATATCCATTTTAAAAAATTGACATTTTTTGACCCTCCAACTCGAAAAAAAAAATTGAGCCGGCAAGAGGTTAACCTTTTCTGCTGTTATTTCGATATTTGACCCCCTCAAATCTTTCATGTGCCCCTTCAAATTTTCATTTGGTATGGGAGCGGTGATAATTCTTCTTTAGAAAGCTAAACTTTTCCTAAATATTTTAAGAGTAGCAATCTATTTTAAGAGTAGCAAATATTTTAAGAGTAGGTGGGGGGGGGCACGTGTCCCCTCTCTGTCCCCAAAACTTTTATTTTAAACATTTATTTGGCGGGTCATTTTTAACTGTTCCATTAAAAAAAAAAACCCTCCAATCTGCGTCTTGAGTAAATATTATTTAAAAGAAACTATTCACTGTCAGATTAGCTTAAGTTAAACAAGGTTATTTTTTAACTACTTCGTTTAAACAATTTTTCTCATTCCCAACAGGTTGTGGTTTTAAATGCTTTCTAAACATTAGTGTTTCTTTGAAATATTTATTCATTTTTTATTTTATTTTTTAGTGCAATACAAAGTATTTTATGCAAAAATGTTTTATTTGTTGTGCGAAAGTGAATAGGATTTTCCCTTTTCTTAATAATACTCTCAAAGTTTTACATCAAGTTATATTAATCGTTATAATAGATTTTTTGCATTCTTTTTTATCTTGCTGTATTTTATTCATATATGAAGTTCAATATTTGATAAGTTATCCTTCTAAATATTTATAATTCACCATTCTTGCGTATTTCAGCAAGTTTTTTTCAGTTTATCTTAGTTCAGTTAAAAGTTAAATAAGGTATAAGTTTTATAAAGAAGAGAGCTTTATAGGATATAAATTTATCTAATAAAAAATAAGAAAAAAATTAATCAAGTACCTTTTACATTGTAGTATAAATACTTTTTACTAACTTCATGACAATTAGTAAACGGCTGAAGTGCATAGGTCTAGGGTTCTGGACTACCTTGCGACCGTTTTCTCCAGCTGTAACGTGAATTCGGGTTAGAACCCCTCAAAAAGTCCACCGCCCAAGGCATGCCTTAATTAAGCAGACAACCCTTGTGTAGATCTGCCTTAACCCCAAAACCTAAATAACTTTTATGATCATTTACAGTGAAAGTAAAAAGTTTAATATTTTTAATATTAAATAAAAATCATAATCACTCTCAATCCCTATAATTGTAAGTGTCTTAAAAACAGTGGCCTATGGTTTCCTTCTTTAAATGTTGATCTAAGACATACGGAATGAATTACATAGTTATTTTATGATATCGAATAAAATATTCAGGAAATTAAATGTAAATAAATACAAACTTTTATTTTTTATACAGCCCTCTTACCATGGGCACCCCTAGGAATTTTTCTAGGGGGCGGGCAAACTTCAAAAAAGTTTTCTAGAGGGGGCAAATTTGAAACTTTTAACAAATTTAGTTCTGGTTTTGCCATTTGTTTGCATCATGAGACATTAACCTAAAACTCTAGGGGGGCAAGTGCCCTACCTTGCCCCCTCCCCTTATGGGCGCCCATGCCTCTAACAAAAATTCTCATTAAGTAAAATATACCCCCATATATTAATGAGATGATGTAGAAAGTTTCAGATTTTCTTACTAAAGGTTTACAGATATGTTTCAATCACAGTTGGTGAGGGAAAATAATCTTTGCAATATCAATAATAGTATAAATACAATTATTAAAACTATTATAGTAAAACTAATTAACCATTAATTAGATTAACATTTTAATACATTTACATTTTACATTTTAAGAAATGAGTTTTAAATCATTTTAAACCTACAATCTAGACAGTTACTGGAAACAAAAATATGCTGTAATTGTGTATACATTATACTCAGGGGCGTAGCCAAGGGGGGTTAGGGTGGTCATAACCCCCCCCAAAAGGAATTTTTTGCTACAACAAAAGTAGTAGCCGTTGTAGTAGTCGTAACCACCCCCCATGAAAATTTCTGGCTACGCCCCTGATTATACTTTGCAAAAGGTGGGTAAAACGGGACAAAACTTGCTAAAAGTTGTTCAAGAAGGTAAACAACAGTAAATAATATTTTGGGCAAATTATATATATATATAAATATAAATATGTGTAAGTTCACACCCCCAAACACGAATTAAAACAAATATTTTTATGTATAAGTTTTCCCCAGTAATTATTTAGTTTTGTAAAGTTAATAATAATAGTAATAATAATTTTTAAAAATTCCCCTAAACTAATACGGAGCTGAGCCCTTAAAAGAAATATACAACATAGGCGATATGGACTGCGATATCTAAATGACATAATTTTGGAAAATTTTGCCCAACTATTATTTAGAATTGCTTACCTTCTCTAAGCGGTTAAATAAAGATTAGTATTATTGTTTTTACTTTTTTGAACGCGTGAAGTCGGCATTGACAAGCACGAATTCATATATAAAACTTGCCACAAGTTTTATCAAATTTTGCCCCGTTTTACCCATTTTTGCAAAGATATATACTTACTTAATGTAAAACTTACTGTGAATTAATTCATAAATGATTACTTCAATCAAATATTGTTTAGAAACATATCATGATTTTGGTTCTCAATTAATTTAGGTAAAAACGAAGAAAATGAAGACAGTTTTTTTTGTAAATGAAAAATTCTATATGGGATTTCATACAGTAAAATCCCGCACAGTTCTCCCGTTCAATCCGGTGTACGCCTGCCTCTGTTTCGTGTGTGGGTGAAAATGGCCCTCATCCCCCTCTGCTTGTTATTTCAAACAGGGGAGAAAGAGAAACTCACTAAGGGGCTCGCTCAACCTGGACAAAAGGAAGTGCATTTTTTACAGGACCCCTATTTTGCACCCACTTTTCCTGACCAGATGCGCAACCAATCACTCAGTTCTTTCCCCTCATTTTATACCAAAGCGGCCTAAACCGGTGCTTTATCCACCATACAGCTTGGTAGGCGAGTTAGTAAAGTATAATTAAAAAATGAAAAGTACGCACTCTTACTCTACCGGTTTTGTAAGATTGCACAGCGAGATAGGTAAGACTGCGCAACTGCATTTAGATTGTTTGGGACAGAAGAAATACCCGTTTCATCTATAATATAAATATTACTTGGAGGAAATTTGCATTTATTTATTAAAACAGGAAGATTTGTGTAAAATCTTTCCCACTGAGGCATATGAAATCCCATGGCACGTGCGATAATTGTAGAAGTTGGCTGTCTTAGGAAGTATGAAGATGCCTCTTCATAAAGCCACGCAACCATTTCATTCCGACCGTTTTGCTCGAAGGGTTAAACCTGTGGGAAATGATATTCTCTTCCGCATGCTCGAATGCTGCTATTTTTAAAATTTTAGCAGTCATTCACACATCCATCCATTTGTACACACATCTCAAGTTTTTACATAGAATCAATTACCTTTATTTTCTAGTGGTATCGCCATCTGGTGAGAGGAAAATAATTTTTTTAATAAATATTTTTAGTCTGAATTATTCCCACCCCCCGTATTTCCAATGCGTTGCTCTTAGAAAATATCGCATATTTTTTTTTAAATCAATTTATAGAATAAATGAAATCCTCAGAAAATAGTTATAAACAAATTAAATTATAATTTTTTATTTTAAACAAATTAATAATCAAAATACAAATTTATTATTATTATATTCGTTTATTTTTATTTTTACACGTATTTTTTCCTTTTTATGTTTTCTGTATTTGGATAGCTTTAGGAAAATACGGTTAATTTTTTTTACGAAATTAATTTTTAGAATTAATAAAATCCCCCATACACGAATTATTATTTATTTCAAATGCAGTAAGAACCACTGGACGCAAATTCTAGGGCATACACACAGTAGCTAAAAACTTACAATAATCATAGATGAATTAAAAATCCAGGTTTTTATAATTATTTTATTAAAATTCTTGGTTTGTAAACAAACCTGGATTTTTAATAAAATAATTATAGACAAATTAAAAATCCAGGTTTGTTTACATACAGTGTTCGCAGTGGGTTTAATTTATTTATGAATATTTATGAGGCTCTAATTATTTAGTATCTATGTTCTCGAAGAATTGATAATTCGTATAAAATACTATCATCAAAGGCCACATATGTAAACGGCAAACCAGTTGTACTCGTGCTACGAGTTTTCATCTAAGGTGTTCGTAAACGAAACTGAGTGCATTCAGTTTATAAACTAGCGCGTTCGTATACCAAACTGAGTGCAGAGCAGTTTTATCTAGTTTGTTGAGAAGATTTTCCTGCTGCAAGTTGTTGTTATTATGAAATGGCGTATGAGTTTCAAGTATTTTATGTTTGATGAAGCTGCAAATATAATTCTTTCGACGAGGCAATTCATGCACACGCTAGAAACTGCAACGAAAGTACAGAATTTTTCAAAGGTCATCATTTTCTTGTATTTTTCATTTTAGTAAATTAAAAAATGCTTTTTTTTTTAGATTGAAGATGATTTAAGCCGTTATTAGAGAAATTTGAGGTATGGAAATTACCAAAGGAAGAATTTAAATAATAAACTATATTAATACTAAATAAACAATATACTAAAAAATAAGATTTATATTGAGTGTGTACTAAAAACTCTCATCGACCAAAATAATAACAGACGCGCAATGTAAACAATCTCCTAGGTGACGAGACTAAATAAACTGAAGTTGTTTGTAAAGTCAAAAGAAACAGCACGAAACAAACGCATTTCAATTTTCTAAAGAAAACTCGTGCAACGAGTTTGCCGTTTACGAATGCAGTTAATTTCTTCGGAACGCATACCTCCTAATGCAACAATTTCAAATAAATCCTCCATATTCGTTTATATCTGACGAACGTTTTGCAAAAAGTAGTATCCTTCGGAGGTAGTCCACATTCCGTAAACTTTATAAGTACGCATGCGCTATGCTGTTCAATAGCATTTAACGTTAGTGTTACAGAGAGATAAACCGCTGTGCAAAAACTCCCTGGTCGATTGTCACCGACTGCGGGACTATATTTATTTTTAGTTTATTTATTTTAAAATATTTTATTCTGGTGTCAAAACAGGTTTAACTCTTAAATGCATAGCGATGCATTTCACTGTCGGATTAGAATAGAAGCCAAATTTCTTACGTCAATTTCACATATAAAATATAGTTTTTAATTATAAATGATTTATATTTTGAATAATAAAAATTATATATTTCTTTCAAACTGCATGTTTTTTGTAAAATTAATTAGTTATTCAAAAAACTGATATAGGATACTTAGCTTACACTCGTGGCTATCGCGCGAACCTCTTTAAAATTCGCACATTTACCCCATTAACGCCCAGCTATCTATTTTTAGACCGCCAAGATATTTGTAAGTCACTCAAATTTTTAAGCATTAGTTTATTTTCCTAGTTTAATTTTTTGAATAATAAATCTGATTTCCGCAAAATACTCAGCGATAACAAGTTTAAATGAGAATATTTCCCTGTCTTATTCACATTTTTAGAAATAGATTTACTTTCTTCATTTCTCAAAAATGTCGGAAATTTATTTATCACTTCTGGTATCAGCATAAATTTGAGAATGTGCTGAAAAAGTTGGGTGCTAATGCCTTAATACCTCTATAAATTAAGAAGGGGATTTAAAAAAAATATGACCTTCTACTAATCCTTTTCGCAAGACTAATATAAGGTTTATGTATTTACGTGCTACACATGTAAGACTGGCGCATTCTTATCGTATTATAAAATTAAAGAAAAATAATGTTGTCTTTTTCCTAATATTTTCTTTATTCGTTCATAAAATTTTCTTTTTTAGATGTTTTATACAGGGAGAAGGACGGTACGAAGTCGAATACCCACATGGGGGGGGGGGGTCGCAATAAGTAATCCTACTAGTTTTTACAATACTGTTACGAATTTTCGGTCTGTTCTGCCTCCCGTAAGTTAAAAATAATTTAAAATGCGTATTCTAAGAGTTAATTAATTAAATTTTGCATTTTGTTGCATCAAAATCGGTTAACTAGAACGCGAGATATGGAGTTATTGGTTTCTACAAAGTGATTGCTGATTCATTGTACAAACTTTGAGGGTTGGTACAGGACATTGTAACAATTACATTTTGTATGGGAATGCATGGTCAAAAGTGAAGCGTCAAAGCACAACCACAGGAAAGAACAAATAATAGGGAAAGTGTTTTATTTTCATAACCTCGTTTACAAGTGGAAATTAATCTATATAAATAAAACGAAGAGTAAAATGTCCGTTTGTCTGTGTTTCGCATAGCTCCCAGACGGGTGATCGTAGATCTGCCAAATTTTGTATGGAAATTCTCCAGGACGGGTCCCGAGATACCTCGAAGCGACTTTTCCGAAATTCTAATTACTTTAGGAGATATCGACAAAATCCTGTCGCAAAAGGGTAATTTTTGCTCTCCGCTATTTCGCAATTGTAACCCCCCTCAGTGGAAAAAGTGAGGATTAAGCATATCTAGGTTGCCATATTTGGCATGTTTGTTAAGTGATTCAGACTCGAAGTAAAAATAAAAGATTTTCTTTTTTTTAGATTATTTGTAAGGTTATTTTGTAATTAAAATATCGTGTGCATGTGAAATCAGAGCAGGAATGAAATGTTTTATACTCAAAAGAAATAGAGGATTTGGAAATTTTCCGAGACTAAAATGTGCGTTTTTTTAATTTTGCGAAAAATAAAATGGTTGATATGCGATTTTGAGAAGATGATTCTAGCGCTTATCGCAATTTAATGAGAGCGTATTTTTCATTTAATATTAATTTGCAAGAAACCAGCTGTATCACGTGACGGATGCTCTATCATCGTTAACTGCTGCTAAAATAATTTTTATTGTCATTTTATCGTATGCTTCTTGGACTATGAATACACCTGAATAAGTTTTTGAAACTTTCATTCGGTTCGAATTGTGCATTTTCTGCGCAACTTTATCCCATCTATTTCTAATGAATTACATCCAAAAAAAGGATGCTATAAATATCAATTTTAATTTTGTTTAATCACACTCAAGAATAATTATATACTTCCCAAGTTAATAGAATGAGGAAAGAAAATGGGGAAGACCCATGGATTACAATAAGATTTTTAACGTTAGCAGGGGGCGCCATTTACCCTAGGGCCGCTGCTGTTTGTAACCATCTTAATTTTAAATTCGCTTCAGAATCTGAGAGATTTCAGTGCCACGGAAGCCAGTGAGAAACCGGCTTTTCTCCGAACAAGATTTATTAAGATGGCGAACCAACTGGTCGCCGGAGGTGGCTAGTTTACAACAAGAGTTCAAAATTGCGTCCATTAGCATTGATACATGCTTGACAGCGTCGGTACAGCTATTGACGAACACTTTCAAAGATACCAGGAATTTCACGTTCACGTGCAGCGGCTGCGGAAACTCGAGCAACGAGATATTTATAGGAGTTTATTGCAGTGGCATAAGTGTCATTTTTCAAATGTCTCCGTAGAAAGAAATCGAGGGGGCGTCAAATCAGGAGACCGGGAGGCCAAGAGATAGATCCACCATGTCCAATCCATCGTATACTAAATGTCACATTCAAGTACTGACGAACATCTAGGCTGAACTGGGCTGGCTCCCCACTATGCTGAAACCACTTGCGGTTTCTAATGGTGATTGGAACATGTTGTAGCAGATCTGGTAAAGCTTGTTGAAGGAAAATGAGATAACAGTGGCCATTGAGTTACTGTGGCAGTAGGTATGGGGCAATCAAAAGGTCATTTACAATACCAGCCCACACATTGACACTGTAGCGTTCTCTAAACGCATGTGGTCGCGTTGCGTGAGAATTCTCGTTTGCACACGCATGACATCTGTGAAACATTAAATACACCATTGCGTGTAAATGTCGCCTCATCTGTAAATAACACACAGGCGGAAAAGTTCGGCTGCAGTGCATATTGCTGCAGAAACCACTGGCAGAAATTCCTGCCAGAAGATAGTCTTCTGGTTTCAAAGCATGTACACATGGATAATGGAAAGGGTGTAGATGATTATCACGTAACATTCTCCAAACAGTGTATTGACTCACACCTTCAGTCTGTGCGACTGCTCTTGTACTTGACTCGGGTGTAGCAGCCACGATTTGCAAGATTCTTTCTTGAACTATTGCAGTGCGTACAGTTGTTCATGGACCAGCGTTGCGTCTGATAATGTGAAATGAACCAGTTTCACAAAGTTGAAAATGTAATCGCTGAAACATTCTGTGATCCGGCATTCGTCTTTCAAGATACTGCTTTCTCACGATACATTCGTAGTGCAGCTCTGCCGTTTCCATTTACAAGGCCGAACATATAACGCATGTCTGCTTTTTCGGAAAACGTAAAATCTCCCATAACGGACGAAAACTAAAACGAAAATGGCCTCTCCTCCCCAAATCAATTCCGACTGGCCATCTACCGGCAGCGGAAGCAACTACTAACTCCGTTTCTCCTCCTGCATTTATTCTTTCGTGTGTTTGTGCTTCGACGCTTCACTTTTGACCATACATTCCTATACAAAATGTGATTGTTACAGTGACCTGTACTAGCCCTCAAAGTTTGTACCATGAATTAGCAGTCATCCTGTATAGTAATTCAAGATGAAGTATATCTTTTTCAGACTTTTCGACGACTATGCGATATGTAATTGAACTACTTTTCGTTCTGGCGAACTGTTTATATAATGCTTTTAACCCATTTATGCCTAGTGTCCATTTTTTGGGACGGCATTTTCGCTATTAGTCGAAAACGTTATTTATTTTTCCTAGCCTTTATTTACGAGTATTGAGCCTCAACTCCTCAAAATATTTTAACATTGCGAAGTAAAATGTAGACATTTCAATTTTTATGCATACTGATTTTAAAAGCAATGACTCCTTGTTCAAGAAGTTGACATCAGAAATTTATCTATTACTACTGGTATTAGCAAAAATCGAAGAAAGTCGCAAAAATTTGTCGGCACAAATGGGTTAATTTTTTTCTTATTCAGTCCCACCAGCTGGTTCCGTTTTCCTCGTTTGCTGAGGCTGTGTAGGATAATATTTATATCTATATAAATAAAATTAGACTTTTGTCTGTACATTTCGTGGAATTCAAAAATTTTGCGATTTCTATCCGTTTCAAGCACCCGGGAATCCGATGCGACCCTCAAAAAAAAGTTTGTCTGTCTGTCATTCTGTCCGTGACGCTTTCTTGTTTAAGCATCACGTAAAAACGACTGAAGCGAATGATATGAAATTTGGTGTCATGATAGGTGGTCACTCAACTTAAAACATAGGCGTCGAATTTTAAAAAAAATCTTGATTAGATTTTCAGATTTTGCGAAAATCGTTTCAAACTGCGTAAATTTGTGTTCAAGCATCACGTAAAAACGACTGAAGCGAATGATATGAAATTGAGTGACATGATAGGTGGTCACGCAACTTAAAACATAGGCGTCGAACTTTTAAAAAATCTTGATTGGATTTTGAGATTTTGCGAAAATCTTTTCAAACTGCATAAATGTGTGTTCAAGCATCACGTAAAAACGACTGAAGCGAATGATATGAAATTGGGTGTCATGATAGGTGGTCACTCAACTTAAAACATAGGCGTCGAATTAAAAAAAAATCTTGATTAGATTTTGAAATTTTGCGAAAATCATTTCAAACTGCGTAAATTTGTGTTCGCACATCACGTAATAACTGCAAAGGTGAAAAATGATATTTGGTGAAATGATAGGTGGACACTCACCTTAAACTATAAGCATCTAAGTAAAAAAAATCCATCAGATTTCGAGATTTTGTGAAAATCGTTTAAAACTGAGTGAATCTTTGTTCCCGCATTACGTAATAACGACTAAAGCGAATGATATGAAATTTGGTCACACGATAGATGGTTGCTCAACATAAACTATAGGAGTCCAATTTTTTAAACATTTATATTAGATTTTGAGATTTTGCGAAAATTCTCTCAAAATACGTTTATATTTCTTCAAACATCACGTAATAACGACTAATACGAATGATACGAAATTGAGTGATATGATAGGTAGTTGCTAATCTTAATTTATAGGCGTTGAATTTTAAAAATATTTTACTTACATTTTGAGATTTTTCGAAAATTGTTTTAAAATGCTGAAAATTTGTTCCAGCATCACGAAATAAAGACTGCAGGGAATGAAACGAATTTGGGTGACATGATAGGTTGTCACTCAACTTAAATTCTAGGCTTCAAATTTTTCAAAAATGTTGATTAAATTTTGAGATTTTGCGAAAATTATTTCAATATGCGTAAAATATTCGTTCGCGCATCCCATAATTACGACTAAAGCGAATGAAATGATATTACTTAGTTACTCTCTATCCTGTAATATTTTAACAATACATGAAAATTATAACTTCGCTTTCTTTGGCAACATACTACATCCATTCTGTATACTCCTACAATGCTGACGAAAGTTCTTGCTTTTTGGAAATTTTCATTCACTAACCCGTCGAGGACGGGTACTTCAGCTAGTTACCTATATTATCTTTCTATTATTTTTATTGCTTACTTTATAGACTACTGCATAAACACAGCATTATCATCTCGGCGTCTCCGCAATTTGTTTATTTGCTTTCTACAGGCATCGGATTTTTCGCCTGTAGTGGTGTGTAGCATATGATATTTCCCTTATACAGGGTGAATCTAAACGCTTGGGCAAAACTTTAAGGGGTGATAGGGCACATAATAAGGATTCAGAATCACATAGCAATGCGAAGTCGGAAACGTCGTCTTCGTATAGCTGTTAATAATCACTTCGGAAAAGTGCTGATACAACAGTGCACTTGTCGACCATTGTTTCGCATGAAACTAATGATTTTTTTCCGAAAACAGAAGACTAAAATGGATTGTTTAAAAAGTTTATTTTATTTCATGGATGAAATTTTCGGAGACGAGCTTATTGCTTATGAAATGTGGTTAAGAAATTAGAAGGACACTTTAATGCTTTTCCAAAAGTGACTATTACCGGGTAAGTTAAAACTGCGTTTCACCCCCGATTGCTATGTGATTACGATTCCTCATTGTGTGCCGTATCACCCCTTAAAGTTTTGCCCAAGAGTTTAGATTCACCCTGTATATTTTCTGCTCCTGTTTTAAATGTCCTTTTTTCTCCCACATAAGATCTTTCAATAGGTATTTTCAGGCTGATTTTCCTTCCTTAGGTTCAGAAATTCAACAGGTAGTATTAGTTGTGAATACAGGGTATTGATCAGGTTGAGACTTTAATCCACAGCTATACAATATAATTACTGGGGTACACCTCGGCTTTTTGGCTGATACTGATACTTGTATCATAAGTGGGCACTTATGAGTCTGACGGCTGTGGATGCACCGTTGGTGTCAGAGATTCCTTTAGAAGTGACACTGGAAGCAAGAATTTCCAAAAAGGGGGCTTTGGTGATCCTTAATGGACTTAGACAAAGGTTTTCTACTTTTGTAACAGATGCTAGAGCTAGGAAGTCGTTGAACTAACAAACATTATGAATGAGTTTTATAACTTTGGAGTTATTGGCTGTGCTAGGTATAATGAGAAAGTTAGAAAGCTAAATAATATGCTGATTGAAATGAAGACCCAGAGGACTTTTGCTGAAATTGTGATTCAGGAGGCAGATAGGGTTAGAGAGAAACTCGTTGAGCTGAAGCCAGAGCTGGAGCCTAGAAAGGAGGAGAGGGATACACAGGTAGAGCATGTTGTTATTATTGAGGGCATGGATGAAGACCAGGATGGAGATGATATTTGGAGAGAGATTAGAGATATAACCATGGAAGAAGAGTTAAGAATTAAGCCAATTGATGTTTTCCCTACGAAGACGAAAAAATATATACTTAAGACTAAAAATGGGACTGATGCGTATAATATCCAGCAACGACTGCTTGGTATTGGGAGGGTAAGGCAGAAGTTTAGAATTAGGATACGCAGGAGGGCAATTGAAAAGCTGACGCTTAGGGGGAGTACCACAGACCATCACTGGGAAAGAGTTGAATGATGCTATAAAGAATATATATGAGCATATTGAGGCTATTGCGATGCAGTCATTTGGGGCAAATATTATTGTATCTTGGCTTGTCGAAACAAAAGCTGTAGGCAAGAGGGAGCTGTTGGCTTGAGGTAAGATGTGTGTTCCGATGAGCAGAATTGCCATTGTGCCATATCTGGAATATTATAGATGTCGATATTGTCAAGCCATAGGGCATCGCTCCTTCGCATGTGATCGTAAACAGGCGTGTTCAAAGTGCTCAGGTGAACACAGTAAATCTGAATGATAAGGAGAGATGTGTTAATTGTTCCGAATACGCTGAGTTCGTTGTTGATTGCGATCATCAAATTGACAGTTGGAAATGTCCAGCCTTTTTACAATACAAGAATCAAATGTTTCAGGCAGCTAGGAAGAGCAGGGGGCCTCCACAGTAAAGAAAAGGGGAAGGACGAGAAAGGTCAGGAAAAGGAAAAACTAATTTATAATGGTTGATCCTTATAAACAAATCCATATTCTACAGATAAATTTAAAACGTTGTCGGGCATCTAATCTGCGGTGTTCTCATTTGTTATGCAGAATGTTTATGATATTATTTTCATAGAAGGTGCTTATATATTTGACAGCAAGTTATATGGTTGTCTTCATTTCTTTAGATCCTTTTTGCAATAGATCGTACAGCAGCAATAGTTGTTAAAAATAAGTATCTGGCCACTCAGACACATAGCTCCAGTAGTTCAATATTTATAAAGTTATACTTGAAGGATATAAAATATACTGTGGGTTGACAGTATTCACCTCCCTCGTCGAATATTGAACAGGACTTTTGCGATTGGACACACGCTATAAATAATATAGAGAATTTTATATTAGGTGCTGACCTAAACGCGCACGCAGAACTTAGGGGATTGTTGTTGCTGTTGTTGTGAACATGTATATTTATTTATTTATTTGCCAGGAGAGGACAGCTCGCGTCACTGAATGTGTCGCTTAGAGCTACATATACGTCCTTCCCGGAATTTCCCGCCACAATTTGCAACCTCATCAGAAGGTCGGGGACTTCTGAATATTGGCACCCCTCGGAAACTGCTAGCGACCGCCGAGAGGACTTTCGGAACCACGGATTTAACGTGCACGTACACCGCATGTACACGGTGGTCTTTAGTGGTACGCCGGTATCGAACCCGCAACCTTCCGGTTACGAATCCAACGCCTTAACCACTGGGCTACCACGCCCCCAAAAATTCATAGCAGAGCGTGGTTTCGATCCACGGATCGGATTTGTGTGCTTGGCTCGAAATCCGCTTATAAATCCTCGTAAGTATCCTCGAAGGGACCCGAACCCGGGACCTTCATACTTCGCCCGTCTACCATTTCCAGTGACACAACCACTGTGCCATCGTGAGGCAAAGCTTTGGGGATATGACCATTTGAACCGGCGAGGTCAGATTGTTTTGGAAATAGCTTGGGAAAATATAGCTTTCCAATTTTGAACTACCGCAGAGTTTGTGGGAGGGGTGGGGCGATACAGGGGTGCAACCAGAAATTTTCGGTGAAGGCGGTTTCTTAAACATTTTCAAACGTTGGCGCGAATACTTTTTGCCTGTCTCTTCCATTTCATACATTGATGCCAGTTCTAAATTACGTTCTTCACTACATTTTTCCGTATTTGGGATCTTTTTTTTACCAAATGACTGGCCTTAATAATGCCTTGAGGCATTGGCCAATACTAAGGCTGGAGTTGTTAGTCACTGTATTATGGGGGCATCTACTAGATTGACAACGTTGCCCCCTATGAAGGGACGGACACAAATGACATTCACGCATAGTTGAGGATCGAACTTCGACCACCGGGAGTTGAACCCGAAACCATACAAGCTCGTCGGCATTTTAGGGATCATACATTGAGGTGAAAAATTTTGAAAGGAATTAAAAATGTTCTTTTGATCCACAAATCGTTAAAGTAGCGAATAAAAGTGTCTAAAAATGGTATGTATACAGAAATACTGTAATATTCTTCTAAAGTGCCTGAACGCACACTACTTCGCGTAATTTGTCATTCTAAACATGTGGCGTGCTTATAGGAATAATAAATTCTTCATACAATTTACTGGCTGAAGTAAATATGACACGAAAATCATTTACTACATGAAGGCGCTTTTCTTCATTGTATGTACAACATCTGTAGCATTTTCCCACTGCATTTGACAGAGTCATAATGTTTTGTAAGTATGGGATTCATGAAATGTGGGATTGCGGCCAATTATCTACGCGAAGGATCTAGGCCGGGGGTTGGGGTTGCCCTCCGTGGGGGAGGGGTCTTTCTAAGGGATCCTAACCCGTATTTACGCTAAGTTTAGGAGAAAACCTCGGAAAACTCAGAACGGTTAGGTCGACACACGCGCGATGAGATCTGAACCCTGGACCTTCACACTTCGCCCATCTACCATTTCCATTGGCATAACCACTGTGCCATGGTGAGGCAAAACTTTGGGGATACGATCATTTGAACCGGCGGCGAGGTCAGATTCTTTTGGAAAATAAAGCTGAATAGAACCTTGTAGTGTTGAATGACCGCAGTCTCCCACGACATGGTCGCATGATGTGCATACAGGACACCCCGACCTAAGAATAACTCCTTTCAGTGGCGTAGCCAGACATGGGGGGGGGGTGACGACTACTGCAACTCACATATATGTATACGTGTGTATGTTAAGGGAGTGAAGAATGTACATTTTGTATGGCAAAAAATTCCTCATGGGGAAGGTTATGACCCCCCCCCATCCCCCTTTTGGCTACGCCACTGACTTCTTTGGATATCTTATCAACAATGACCTGCTGGCAGGTCTTGGATTCTGAGACCTGCAGCGACCACATTTACATATCTTACTCTATACAGGATAATCCTTCCTCTACTACTGACAACCGAAATAAAACAAAGTTTGAGAGAGTTACTAAATTTAAAAAGCTATATGTTAGATTTTTGAATAATAGCATCCACAATATATCAGTTGCTGAGAACTCTATTTGTCTGCTGGGACCATGGAGGACTTTCAGCATTATTTAATAAATCTATATAATCGTACCTTCAAGAAGAAAAAAATAAATTTACAGTTAATATTTCATCGTGGACAGATGAGCTAACTGCAATGCGAAATAGAATTAAATCCATGTATAGAAGGAAAATAAATAATCCAGACGAGGAATATTATAAAATAACTTGCAATAAAGAAAGAGCTCTTTACAGAAAATTAATCAAAAAATCTTAAGAATTTAGTTGGAAAAAGTTTTGCACAAATACATCAAATGCTTTTGGTAAAGTATTTAATAAGGTTAAAAATAATAGAAAAAAATGAAGAAAACCTGAAACCTTTTCAGATTTTAAATACGCACCAAAGTGCTATATATTAAAAGCGTATTATAATTTATGCGTCGTACCTATTTTCTTCCTTATTCCATTAAGTTGGAAAGTGTATCATTATTCATGACTGTGCAGTATTTTTCTTCCTTGTTTCATAAAAACCATCTTTGGAATCGAAATCTATCTTAAAATCGCCTATTTAAACTATTTTACAATCGTTGCCAAGTATATTACAACTATACTTCACGGTTTTAAATATTGTTAGAATGTCCATCAGAATCCATGAGTGTGCCGTGTTTCTCTTTCTGTGTTGATTCCTACTTTAACGCCCCGACTCTCGCCAAGGTGGCGATCATTAAACATATGGAGGTACTACGACGATTTTTTATATTTATGTGGCAATCGTAATTTAGAATTAAAATGGCGATTTAGCACAACAGTAAGTAAAGCATTCCGTTACATTTTTATTTATTTTGGGTTGCCAATTAATGTAGTTTTAATAATTAAGTGTCTTCAAATTCCTTAACAGGTGCGTTTATCGCTAATTTGTTCACTTTAGTTTTCATATAGTTCTTTTGGGAGCGTTGAAACTTGTCCATATGTCCTAGAGACCCATGACTGCAAAGCTCGCCAAAGTGCGGGATTTTTTAGGTTTCCGAGAGCGGGGGCGTTAAAATAGGAATCAACTCTTACTTGTACCGTAAAACACATCTTTGGAATCGAAATCTATCTTAAAATCAACTACTGAAACTGTTTTACAATCTTCTGAAGGCATATTCCAACTATATCCCGTAGACATTTTAAATACTGTTTGGAATGGGCATCATAATCCATGAGTGTACCGTGTTTTCCTTCCTTGTTCCATAAAACACTTCTTCGGAATAGAAATCTACATTGAAATCGCCTACCTAAACTGTTTAACAATTTTCGCCAGGCATAGTCAAACCATACTTCACCTTTATGAATACCATTTGGAAAGTGTATCATAATCTATGAGTGTACCGTATTTGTCTTCTCTGTTCTATAAACCACTTCTTCGGAATTAAACTCTATATTAAAATCGCCTACTAAAACTATTTTACAATATTCGCCAGGCGTTTTCTAACTATACTCGAAATATATTTATAATAAATTGTCGCATTTTGGCGCCAAATTTAGCGGTCAATTATCAAAAATTGCAAACCTTGTGCTACTTTCAACAGTTTATTAACGCCCCCCCCCTCTCCACGTTATCTGGCAAACACATTTCAAAAGTGACTCGACGCGAAAATTGTACTAAAATCGTGTCTACACAAAAAGCAGGGTTGAAATTAATAGCACTCTGGTGCTAATGATCTGAATATAAACCAAGTCTTCTATGGCCTTCCAGTGGACACTCACTTTGCTGTTCTACAAGAATTGTTGGTGGACGCTTATTTTCAAATGACGGGTGACCATATAGTGCTAATTTTGTTAATGAGTACACAGATAATATTTGGGAAAATACACCAATTTCTGTAAAGGAATTGTGTTACTCTGTCCAGTTACAAAATATAACAAATCACCTGGCCTAGATAAGATTGACGGTCGCATATTAAAACAGTCTCTGTATAATAATTATACTGACTTAATAATGATTCGTTCTATAGACAAAAGAACTATATAGAAACTATATAGACAAAAGAACTATACCTTTTGTTCTAAACAATAGAAGAACTATATCTTTGAAGAACTACATAACACTATATTTTAAATATTGTTAAAAATAAAATAGACACAATTTTACAAGACAATAAATTTTGCGCCCTTGTCTCTTTTGATATATAGGGCGCATTTGATAATATAGATTGGGATGTCATTAAAGGCATCATAGTTGAACTTCCCATACAAAATTACCTAACATCAGTTTTAACACATTATTTGAATGATAGATTTATAATTTCTTGAACACAAATCCATACAGTAAATAAACAAATTTAGACTGTCTCCAGGGCTCCTGCATAGGACCTATGCTGTGAATTTTTTCTGCAGACAAAATATTAAAAGAGTAAACTACGAGTATATCACAATCTGTTCCTACTCTGACGACTTTTTGATTTTGACCCCTGCAAACCCACATCCTGAGGTTGAGGAACTAGTCAACACCCAAACTGAACTTTTCAGTAGTATTTGAAAGTAATTTAACCTAAAAATTTCTATTAATAAAACTCACAAATGGTTTTTCGTAAAAAAATATCCCGGTAAAAAGTTACAGATAAGAAATCCTATTTTTAAACTTTTGGGTCATAGAATTAAAATTGTTAAAAATTTAAATTATTTAGGATTAGTATTTGATTATAAATTAAACTGGAACGAACATCTGGATAACATTCAATGCAAAACCTCAAACTTCATTAAAAACCTAGCATATATATCTCACTTAAAATGAGATTAGAATTTAAGATATTAAAAATCTGGTATAGAACAGTACTTGAAAAACAGATTATGCGAGAATAGTCTGGTTTTCTTCTCTAACATTCACTATGAGAGAAAAGCGTATTCGAATATAAAGGCAAATACTACTATTACAACTTATAAAGGCACTGAAACGTACCTCTAGAATAGCCCTTAATGTTTTAACAGGTATCCCTCCAATAATTATCACTGTAGAGTCCAGTTTGAAAAAATATTGTATTTTAAATGAAAATAAACCAGTTATTATAAATAATAAACCACTTTTACCTAATAATTTTGAGTGTGCTTTAAGTAAATTGCCCACACACTTGTTTAAAGAAATTAAGAATTTAAAAATTGATAAGAAAAATTAAACAAAGTAAGCAAAATGAATATTTGGAGATATATACTGATGGTTCAGATATGGAGGTGGGGACAGACTATGCCCTTACAGTCAAAAAAGATAATAGATACATTTTTGAGTTTAATGAAAGATTACGCAATAGAAATACAATTTATCAGGCAGAACATTTAACAATTTTGAAGGCAATTCAATCGACAGGAAATAATTATAATAAAGTAATAATTCATACAGATAACAAACCAAGAGTTGAAGCCTATAAATCTCCTATGCCCTCAACTTTCATAATGCGCAAAAGTCTAGAACTCATAATCGCCAATAGTCATATAAAATTTGTAATTGCCTGGGTTAAAGCTCACGTCGGGGTCGAAGGAAATGAAAGAGCAGACGAGCTTGCTAAAGAGCCATTACTTTACGATCATAATAATGTAAATGTCGATATTCCATATCCTATTAAACGGGAAATTATGAATACCTGGCAATATGGATGGATTAACTCAAATAATGGTCGTTATACATATAATTTTATTAAAACTCTAAAATTTTCTAAAACAATCATTCATCCTGTTATTATTCCTTTTCCTAACTGGTGACGGTTATTTTCCGATTTATATGTATAAGATTGAAAAACTGGATAATGATGTATGTATATGAGGCCGTGAGGCTGACCCATTACACTACATTTTTGAAAATTGTCCCATAGCACACTTCAGATCTAATAGTAATATAGATTTTTATCAATAATTTTTATTTTTAACGAAATGTAAAACCTTCTTACGGCAGATATGTTTGATTTAAGCTGAACTGCAAAAGGCACATTTACAATATCTGAGATGAAAAATTTCACATGACAGTACTAGTGTGATTTATCATAATTTAAACAAGGCCTACAATGCTTATTTGAAGTATGAATAAATGTGTATGTAATATGAATATATGTGTGTATGTGTATATTCATATACACAGTGTTGTTTTTGTTTTTAATGTATTTTAAGTTGTATGTTTAGTTTGCAATTTGTATCCTTACACAACATAATAGCAGTATTAAAAGTATGGATGTATGTTTGTAAATGTATTTCAAAATCTGGTTTCTAATTCTTGCTAATAGCTGTTATTTTTATGCGAGATATGTCTTATTTGTAGTATGTTTTGTGTTTTACTTGTTAGTTATATATATATATATATATATATATATATAAGGTTGATAATTTATGATGCACAGATATTAGTTTAAAAAATGAAATGAATCGTAGAGTGTCGCGCCTGGCTTTAATTTCCCGGTGATAGTTCTTTCTCCTCTTGTCAGTGGCCATGGCTGTGCGGTTTTAGGTCTCCTCCGGGGGGGTTCTTATTTGAAAACAGCTTTCGCGATCGGCTCCCCCGGTGGGTGCTCCCTCCAGATACGCTTCTATCGCCAGAGGAGTACATGATGGAAAATCTCCTGATCTCATCAGGCACAGTTTAAGGCGTGCATCATTTTGCTCGAGATCAACTTGAGCACGGAGAAATTGAAGACTCGCTACGGCACAAAGCTACGAGACACCGAGTTCAACGTAGGTGACAAAGTTTAGCTATGGAATCCTACTCGACGGAAATGCTTGTCTTACCTAATATATTATGTGAGTGAAGCACCATTTTCTTCCGTTTTTTTTTTCTTTTCAAATGCCCCCCTCCTGGAGAATGTTTTTTTTTCAAATGCCCCCCCCCTCCGGAGCAGTATTCAATTCGCATCCTCATCAACTTACCAAATTTTTTGGGATAAATTAATAATCACAAAGAGTGGTACATTGGACACTTCATCTAATCGCAAATTTATATGAAAATTTTGAACATTTGTCGAATTCCTTACCCCTTTTTCATTATTTTATGGTAACCCTGCAAACACTAATCTAATCCAAAGGTATTGCATATTAGATCCACAGATATTGCATTATTAAACACTGATCTAATCCATAGATATTATACACGTTTTATTCATATGCAGCATCCGATTTTTAAATTTAAGGAACTTATTTGTACAAACAAATACAGTGAAAAAGGTTTAACACGAAACGGAAGGGACCGAATTATTTTTTCGTGTTAAAAGATTTGTGGCGGCACGATCACGTCCGCTCACACAACACTCGGCAATTGAAGGCCGGTCGAATGGGTACCTTTTGGCCGAGCCGGATTGCACCTCAATCCACCACGCGAATTCCGTGAGTTCGACCCCATCTCTTGCCCCACGCTTTCCCTTCGGATTCATAAAAAGAAAACCACCAATATTTTCGAAGTTCTTATATTTTATTTCGACTTCAACTGTGTAAACTACAAGTAGGCTGCATCCAATCGGATGAAAAGCAAGTATTAAAAATATATGATTTTGGGGAGAAAAAATAAATTATCCTTTTTTGAAATGCATTTTTCAGCACCAGCATCTTCTTCACAAATTGTTCAGGATCGTCAATCGCTTTATTCATCTCTCCAATGGAATGCGCATCTAAATAACTGCGTACACTTTTAAACATTTTCTGCACTGCTGAAGTAGAGGGAACGGCAACTGTGTATCGTTGATTCCGTTGTCAGATTTGTCTTAGGAATCTACATAGGTAGAATCTTTTGGATTATGAACGACCTTCGGTACAGATAAGGATTCTAAGGAATTAGGGGGCTGGGGAGAGACCTGATAGATGGCACTATTTATACCCTTAGAATCCGGATGTGTCAGGCGCCTTTGTGCAAACACCGATTTAGCGCCCCTACATTAACAAAATCAGTCTTCGAAACAAAAATATCATTTTACTATTCCATGTACTTAGTCAGTTGGAAAATATCATAATTAAACCGAGACTCGGGAAGTGGTACCCTTATAAATATTCAGTTTTTGAAACAAAATTATGATTTTACAATACCGTATTTGTATTCAAAAAAGAATATACTCTGCATTGCTGAGTATACTCTGCATACATTGCTCTGAACCGCAGGGTTGCCCGATGGATACCCGCCACTGCGGAGATCAGATTTGTTTCCATCTAGGCTAGTCTTTTGCCGGAGCCGCTGTTCTAGTGATATGAAATTCATTAAGTTCGAGCGCGGACTTGGGAAGTATCCTTCAAGGAGTTGCCTGTTCTTTACATCCAAAAAAGAAAGAAAGAAGGGGGAGGGGAGAATAAAGTGTATTTTTTTTCAACAATAATTATAGAACACTGCCATAATGTTTAACGAGTGAATGCGCTTCACGACTAGTAGAAAGCTCACTTTGGTATAACGTTTCCGATTTACACAGAGACATCAGGAGATTGATTCAAAAGTAATGAGAAATCCTTAAATCTAAATAAAAAGCATTAAAACATTTTAATTCTATATGTAGACCGTTTGTTTATAAATAAAGCAATGTAATGCAAGGAAAATTACAAACGACAAGTTTTAACATAGTTAATAATTTCAAAATTTTGTCATATTATTTGGAAGCCTCGATTATTGAAGTTTCTTTTGTTTATCCAGATTTACATAAGATAGGTTTGAAATTCAAGATCCCGGCAGATGGTAATTAATTTAATTTCAAGAACAGTAGATATTTTAATAAAAAGTCACATTTTAAAGGGCTGATTAATTTAACTTTCATATTGACAACCTAAATAGAAAGTGTAGTATCTCTTATTGCAACAAAATGGGAAAATGGAACAAAAAAGAAAAAAGAACATGGCTTATGTATTTTATTAAATTAAATTCTGAGTTTTGTTTGAATGTAAAATGTTTGGAAAAATATAGATTTTTTGAGGCGCTAATTTTTCTCGCTCAAGTTGCATTTACGAAAGTTTCTGCAAAATAATTCTTTGTTGAATTATCAAGGTTGTTTATGACGAACATATAATAATAATAATCTTAGAAATAGCTTGCTCAATCACCTCTTGCAACAATTCCTTTCTTTAAAGCGACAGAAACTGTCAATTTAACCCTTTCGTTGCCGTATTTCACCCAAGAGTTTGTTTGTTTGTTTGTTTGTTTGTTTTTTTTTTTGGCACAAGGTCCAGAAAGGACATACTGCGCCAGACAATGAGTTAAAACCATATAAAGATGTATTCAGGTAAAAGGTGTCATATAACTTAGTAGAAGCTAAAAGGTAAATAGTAAAAAGGTGAAAAGTAAAATTCGAAAGTGTTAAAAGTAGATAAAAAGTGAAAAAAAGACATCTGGATGGGGGCTCCCATCCAGATACCAGTCAGACAAAATTGGACATTTCACACTGAAAAAAGGATATTAGTACGTCTAAGAAAGGCAAACAGATTCCAATGTGGGTTTTCACCCAAAATATCGTCAAGTTTAGGATGAGAACTGTTAAAAAAAATTTGGTAAAACCTATTAAAAGCAGTGCATGAGGTTAAAAGATGACGAATGGTGAGTTGAGTATGACAATAGGAGCACTCTGGATCAGGCTCGCCCAGGAGGAGGTGTTTATGAGTGAGTCTGGTGTGTCCAATGCGGAGACGTGTCAGAATGACGTCATGCTTGCGATTGGGATGGGGGGGCCAGTAGGTGAGAGTGGGGTGTATTTTATGCAGTTTATTTTCTGTTTCTGTATTCCAATCATTACACCAGTTGTCTTTTATTAAGTTAGAAATTTCGGATTTTATATCACTGTAAGGCACACAGCCTGTAAAAGGGATGGTAGAGTGCTTAGCTAGAGAGTCGGCCTCCTCATTGCCCTGAATCCCAATGTGACTGGGCACCCAGCAGTAAAGAATATTATATCCGCTATTTATAAGTTGCCAGTGCATATGTAAGACTTTACCAACATGACTATTAGAATGGGAACCAGATTTGAGATTTTCTAGAACACTTAAAGAGTCGGAATAAACTATAAAGTACTTTTTATTTGAGCTAGAAATAAACTGGAGGCTTTCATAAATGGCAAGGAGTTCTGCTGTAAAAACTGAAACAAAATTAGGGAGAGTGTAGCCACAAGCATAAGAACCACTAGTGTAGGCAAAGCCAACATGGTACTCCGACTTCGAGCCATCAGTATACAGGTATTCATAGTCATGATAGTGAGCTTTGTGGTCACGGAAGAGCTGATGATAGATTTCGGGATCTGTGTTCTGTTTTGTAAAGCCTTTGAATGGATTTAAGTAGGAGATGCCAGAGTTGTCCCATGGTGGAAAGTCAAGCGGAGAGCCAGTAGAGATTTTTACATCTGCTAAACAGGTACCAGTAAGACTCCTGCGTGTTCTGAGCCCAAAAGGAGGAGTGCAAGTGGGGCGATTCTGATAAAAGCAATCCATATGAGTGTCGATAAAAGAATGTTTTAAAGGGTGCGAAGGATGGGAAAGGATGCGAAAGTAGGTGTGCAAAGAAAGCTTATGACGGATGTGGGTGAGGGATGGCTCATTGCATGTGACATACAGACTTTGTATAGGTGAGGTCCTAAAAGCTCCTGAACAAATACGTAGTGCAGTATGATGCACTGTGTCAAGTTTCCTTAAGATCGATTTGCAAGCAGATCCATACACACAGCAGGCATAGTCTATCTTAGAACGGATAACAGCACGGTATATCTGCAGCATGGCATCACGTTCTGCCCCCCATGAGGTATTAGAGAGAACCTTTAGAATGTTGAGATTTCTTTCGCATTTGTTGCGGATGTAAGATATATGATTACCAAAAGTGGCTTTCCTGTCAAAAATCACACCTAAGAATTTAGTGGAGTCATGTACTTCTATTTTGGTCTGACCGAGGTAAATTTCAGGATCCGGGTGAAGACCACGCTGCCGGCAAAAATGTATGGAGATGGTCTTCTCCGCAGAAAAATTGAAGCCATTGGTATTTCACCCAAGAGAAGGCGTAAATATTGTTGAATACATAGGTTTGGTTTCAAAAATATAAAAAGTGTTATTAAAATGAATTATTCAAATGTCAATAAAATTAATTATTCTTTTATTTTATAACTGTATCCACCTATGCTACTCCTTTTACTTCTTTATAAAAAGTGTAGTTGTAAAAAGGACGAAAATAATTTACTACTCTATATACGATTGGAGAAAAGTAAGTTAAACTTAATAGTAATTACATTAATTTTGAGTACAGTAGCGATTATAAAACAAATTTTGTGTGGAAGGGGCTAATTTTTATGAAAAAAAACTTATTTGACCTAAGCAAAGTTGTACATTAAAGCAAAATTTTACCCTAAAGCAATGTAATTAGTTTTAGTGGGGGCTAATTAAAAAAAAGCTTATTTTACCTAAGCAAAATGCATAATAAAATAAAATGTTACCGTTAAGGATTTTATTCATTTTTTTTTTTGGGGGGGGGGGGGTGCAGCACTGTTTTAATATGTTATGTAAAATACTACCGGAATCAAAATCTATTTGAATATGACACGACTTGCTAACTTGCTGATCAGTAGTGGATTCAGAAATTCTTGAAGGAGGGGAGAGATAAAAGGTATTACAAGAATTTTACCACTGTTGAGTCGTCCCCTCCCCCCGCCCAATTCATCTTCAATCTTGAATCCAGGTTTCACTGACCCAAGCTGGGAAGCAACACTGGTCACAGAAAGAGAGCCTTCTCCATTGCATCTTTTTCAATGATGAGCAGACAGAATAAACCTCGGTTCAAATGTGGGCTAAACTCCATAGCAACTCAACAAATTTTTAAATGTGCTCAAGGGAAGAGAGATCCCTTGGATCCGATAAATCAGATTTCAATTAACACATAATACAAATAAAATCGATCGTATTTATGTAATTTAGAAAATAAATAACATTTGAACACCAATTCATGTTACTTTTCTGTTAGGTTAGTAAAGCTTTTCAAATTTTGAGTCCCCCCTCCATGTAAGAATGCCTTTACTAGTGTTTCTATGAGGTGAATGCTCTTATCAGGCTGTAAACTACTACAGACTATACTAGTACTGAAACAATACAAACTTCAGTATAGAAAAAAAAAATTAACTTTAGAAACACCTAAGGAAGGGTCACCAACATCCCTACCTTTCTACATGAGAACTCATTTACGTACCAGGCAACTTCGATTAGAAACAAATATAAAATCTCTCTTTGCACCCCTTTTGGGTCCACGTACGTTCCCAGATTTCTATTTGTCATCATGGACTACCGGATCACCCCCCCCCTCCCACAAGCTGTCCGTATAGTGAATAGTGCACTGAACATTTTTGTACTATCTGAATACTAAAGTGCAGGAAAGCTCAAGATGAGTCCCCTCCCTCTCCCACCAACAAATGCAACAGTACTTGTCTCTGCAGAATGTCAGGACCTCAGACAGGCGCCCACGAATGGGAAGGAAACTGAAAACGGTCATGTATATCATCACCATAGTATGGTATCACATATCAGTAAATTTCATGTAGTGGGTAGCACTGAAAGACAAGTTTGGGGAAACTCGGACAAGTTTTTTTTAAGATATGACGGGGAACACTGAAAATGGTAGATGGCCGAAGTGCGAAGGTCCCGGGTTCGAGTCCCATCGCGCGGCTGTCGATCTAACAGTCTGGAGTTTAGGTAGGTTTTCTCCAGATGTAACGTGAATACACGTTAGAACCCCTTAGAAAGTCCTCCTGCCAAGGTACCCCCAACCTTGGCAGATCGCCCTAGCGTAGCGTTGTCATGATCACACAAACAACAAACAAACAATGAGGGGGGGGGGAAGGATTCTAACAAAGCATTACTATATACAAGAACTTGTAAGATGGAAACTAACGATAAAGCTTTAAATTTGCCAAAACATTGTAGCGGGCCTTTTAGCAGGGAAAGCCATTTCGTAGGTGTCTGCAATATAAACTGAAACAAACAATGTTTATATTTTCGATTTTTTTTTGTTTGTTCATTTTTCACTAAACTCTTCTTCAGTCGTTTCGGCGCCCCTTTTACCTTGGCGCCTTTGTGCGGTGCACAACCTGCACACCCACTAGCCACGGGCCTGCTTAGAATGACGAAAGGAATAGGAACTAGTACCCAGAATTCAAACAATTCCACAGATACGCTTTATAGTGTCTTTTGAAATCACATGCCACTGAAGTTCAAAAACGAACATTTTCGTGTTAAACGATTTTTATATCGTGTTAAAAGAAAAAAAAAATGTATTAAATTGTATAGTTTACGGTCGGTCCGGACCGCTGTGTCATTCTGTGTTAACCGGTTTTTTATGTTCAGCGTTTTCGTATTAAACGTATTTCACCGTTTGTAAAATTAAATAGAGTATATAAAATGAAATTATTTTGTACGGAAACAAAACTTTGCTAATCAAAGTTCAATAAGGAAAAAGGAGGATTAGAATTAAAACATTTTGTATGACAAGTGAAAAATGGGAGTTCTTTTTTCAATTTGTCTTACAGAGAGAAGTTCGTACTGTATTCTTCATTCAAGATCAGTTATAAGTTGCATGTCACTTGCTAGATTTAGGATTAATAGATATGAGAAATCTCCGAGCTTAGAAAGAGGCAGTCATAAATGAATAATGAGGCATTGGTCACGGCTCGATTACTTAAGAGACTGATAAAAATGATGAGGTATATATACTATGTAGAAATAGAGCACATAAATTCTCATTCACATGGCTGTCAGCGAGCGAAAATAAATTTATGAATAAAAACGAAAATTCAATAAGCAAATGGCTTCAGTGATAGATGCAGGTCGTATATCAGATCTATTGGTGTGGGAGGAGGCAAATTAATTATCGAAGAATTGTTTTAACATTAACAAATACCGAAGCAACGTGTAGAGTAATAATTCTCATTCATGAGCTAATGTTTACATTAACAAAAGTGGAATTTCAGCGTATTATAGACCAATTAGGATGCAGATTCGATTCCGCATTTGTAGTTCACATTTGTTCTTTCTTATTTGGCCATGAAATGAAAGCCTTAGTGAAACTTACTTCACATAGTGTATATGAAAAGAGAATGATAAGGAAATTTCAAGGCAAATGGTCAAACTTCTTTTTGTTTAGTTCTGCACATTGTCCTTCATATTTTTAAATTTTTTAAAAAATTCCGTTAATGTTTATATTGAGACGTAAAATTTTTGAATTATGTGACTAAAATATTATTACGAATTTTGAGGTAATTTGCTCTTCAGGGATTCAATTTAGGCTAAAATTCGTATTCTATCGAGGCATCAAAAAACTAAAATTTGCATTTTGTTGCATGTAAATCGGTTAACTATAGCGCGTTATAAGGACCTTTGGGTATACCCGTTGATTATCATAGGGTTTAGTGGTTTCTCGCCAAATATTGGTGATATCGATTAGCTGACATAGAGGGTAGTTAAAACAGGGGAGTTTCACATGGATACAAATTTCTCTGTTTATGGATAGATTACTTTAATTTTTAAATTAATACAAACATTTAATAATTGAATACAACTCAAATTTTAAGAATCTTTTTAAAAGTATTAAAATTAAGTGTAATTACTAAGATAATTATCTAACTATTACAAATTAAGAATTTAATTTGAAATACTTTTTAAAATACATTATTTTGTAAATTTCTTTTTTCACATTTCGATCTTTTTTCACATTATTGCAATGTATTATTTCTATTTCACTTGAAACCACATGCAAAAAGCTGGGGAAAGGAGGGAGAATCTTTTCCCTAAGTCAGTTTCGTGTGTGGGTGAAAATGGCGGTCTCTATTTCGGCTGGTTTATTTCGAACCCAGGAAGTGGATAATCAACAAGGGGTCTTTTCCACCCCCTTCCTTCGCGGTAAAATAAAATATATACACCAAATTTTTCACCCTTCCAACATTCGTCCACCCTCCATTAATTAATTGCTCGCTCCGAGAAACGAGATGCATAATTTTTTTCACTGACGATATCCCTTCTATCTGGAAAGATCCTGTTAAATGGGCAGATACTACTTTAAAAATACCGTTTTGGATATCCATAATAGACTTTAGAGTCTCTGCATAATCACTGCAGCATTCAAAAAATCGTGATAGTGTTTTTGCAGCATTTAATGCGCCAGGTATGCGCTTGGTATAGGATCAGGATCCTGCATTTCTTCTTCACTATTATCAGAATCATTATTTTCTTCCACTGGCTTTGTGACAGAAGCAACGATATCGCTGTGAGACGGCACTTCGGATGTTACTAATTCGTCATCTAGCGAAACAAAGCAATCGATATCATCTTGATGGTTAAATGTCTTGATGCTTTGTTTCTTCAACCATTTAGATAATAAAATATTTTCATCCTCATCGTACTCTCCAGATAGGAGACATGCATGTCGAAAACAATTCCGAATTGTGGAGGACGAAACGCATAGCCAAGATTGATTCAACATTAATAGCGTCTAAAAGTGAAACGCTGAAATGTTCACCATTGTCTTGCTCAAGAAACAGTTGTTGAATGGAATTTTTTCTGTAGACTGACTTTAGAATTCGAATCCCACCCCCCCCCTGATCCATGGGTCGAACTTCGAAGTCGTATTTGGCGGCAAAAACAATAATTCAATGGAATTTAAATTTTTCATACGTGGATGTATGAAAAATTATCCAAAACTAATAAAATTTTTCTTCTATTCTGTGACAGTTCTTTATCCCATAATCGAATTTCTTCAGAAAATATTTCTGATATCACCCATGCCTTAAGATTAGCAGTATACCGCACAGGCAATTTTTTCACATTTTTGAAGCATTTCTGGTTTTTAGATTTCCCTATAACCACTAGTTTTCTTTTTTCAGTGCCACTTATATTTGCACATAAGAACACAGTCAGTCTATATTTAGACTGTTTTCCCCCAACACACCTTTCGCCTTTAAATTTGAGAGTTTTAATGGGGGTCGTTTTATAAAATAATCCTGTTTCGTCATCATTAAGTATGTCTTCATCAGAATATTCAGCTCTTTTTTGGAGCCATATTTCATTGATCCATTTTTCAACGGCTAGTGATGATACGTCCGCAGTTTCTCCACAGAATTTCCCGTAAGTTATGTCATGGCGTTTCTTAAAACGTTCCAAATAACCTACTGAACAGGTAAAATCAGCCTTATTTAATATTTTTGCAAATTCTGCTTTTGCTTGAATCACTATTCCTCAAATCGGAACATTCATGCTTCTTTGTAAAGTCAACCATTTTACAAGTGCTTCACCTATGTCTTCCTTATTAATTGTCTTAAGCAGTGGCGTAGCCAAGGGAGGGGGGTGTTAGGGGGTCATAACCTCCCATGAGGAATTTTTTTCCGTACAAAATGTACATTTTTCACTCCCTTATCCCACACACGTATGAGTTGCAGTAGCCGTAAGCCCCCCCCCCCCCTTGAAAAATTTTTGGCTACGCCATTGGTCTTAAGTCTTATAATTTAACTGCTAAAATTTTCAGAAGCGTTTAAGATCGAATCTTTGTTTTTCCAAATTGTGTTTACTGTTGTTTTAGTGAGATCCATTTTCCGGCAATTGTTAGCTTGCATTTCACCTCTTTCAATATCACGAATAATTTTTATTTTGTCTGTAATATGCATTTCCGTTTCTTATGCCTATTCTTGACTGAAAATCAAGGTGATCAATTTGAAACCAAGAATTTTACACTGCGTATTTCTTCAACTACAGACAGCGGATAAGGAAGTACGGAAAAAGGACAGTTTAACGTCAGTACAGGTGTAAGAATGAACGTTTTTCTGCCAAAACACATTTATTGACGATGAGTACATTTTTGAGTGTTTTTACAAAGTTTTAATTATTTAATACTACATCTTATCCACATTACCCGAATTTATAGATTTTCAAACTTATTTTGAAAAATCTTTATATCCTTGGTAAATACATGATAATCTTAAAAATATATTCTATTTGAAAAGAAAATTGCATGAAGTACATAATTTATAACCTAAACAAATTACATTGCCCTTCAATAAGTTGCGCTAACATTTTTGGCTTTTACCTACTCAATTTGTAACTATTTAGTTTTACTCTATCGCATGAAATATTTTCATTAAAATCTTAAGATTTTTGACATACATTTTAACATTTTTTCCCGAAACTTCTGGATTACTTTTGAATTTCAATGATGAAGTAATTTTGCAGAAGATGGATCACCCCCAGTATTTTTTTTTTTTTTTACTTAAACCTACAAAAATTTTCTTTTAAATCTTGCACGAAAATCCATTAACGATATTTTTCATCGCTGGTTAAAGGACTGATAATTCTTGAGTAAACACACAGGGTGTGTTAATGAGCGGCCTTATGCCTGCCAAGGAGATTGTTAGCTGGTGCTTTGCAGACTGGGTATCTTCATTTTTTCTTAATGTTCCTTCTTTGTTTTCATAAAAAGGTGTATTGGTCCGGAAAAGACATGTGACCAAATGATTGATAAAATAATAAATTTGATTCATGAGGGAGAAAAATTTAATGAAAAATCGGTAAAATCATTCAAAAGTTTTAGTTTATAAAAGTAGTTTTGAAATTAACGTTCCACTTATAGATAGAATAACATACTAATATACCCCCCCCCTAAAAAAAATGAATTGCATCTAAACTAATCCCTATTTAATCGCAGGATTTTAGGACATAACAACTGACACACAGTCATTTGGCTGATAAAACATACTAGTTTTTTAAAAAGCTAAAAGTGCCAAAAATTCCTTTGGAATAGTACTTTCGGAGGCTGATTCACCTCCATCCTCAGTCTCTCCGTCTTTCATTTAAAATCGTTTTCCAACTTGGATCTACTTGAACATGCGTGATAGCAATGACGGCGCAATCTGGTGTTAGAATTTGCAGAGCTTCATTTTTTGAATGTATTTATGGCTTCTGTAGTCGGCTAATTTTCCTATTTTATTAAAGTTAATAGTTACGCATTTATTTTGGTTATTCTGGAAAGTGCAGTACTTAATTTATTGTATTTAATGTCGGCAATATGTTCTTTCTCTCTCTTATTTTCCTTTTGTAACACCCATATAACAACCGGTTTCTTTAGTATCTTCGAAAGTTAAAATTATTTTATAAATTCTTGTGGTTTCTTCAATTTGAATTTGGTCTTTATCGTTTCGGATGCGTTTGAAAATATTTTTATTAGATTTAATGGGTATTTTGACATCTTTTTTAACTTCTTCGTTAGAGATCAGTAAAGCTGCTTCCTTGCAGTGTGAAATGGCTTTGGTGCATTTCAGTTTCGGTTCTCTACGTCTTTAATATGTTTAAGTACAGTAGACACCGGTTATAACGTACTCTCACAGGACCTAAAAAAGTAGTACACGTTATAGCCGAAGTACGTTACAAGCAGTACCGCCGGTAAGATTCAATATTACACAAAAAAAGAAACTGGGCTCATAATTTCACTGTAATATGTGTTTTAAACAGGTCTGCTTTTAAAAATATATATTAAACAGAGAAAATTCTTTATTTATCTCTATCTCAATAAAATTATAAGTAATAATCTGTAATTTTCTTTTGTTTTAAATGGGCAGATGCTACTTTAAAAATACCGTTTTGATATCCATATAGACTTTTGTAGAGTCTCTGCATCATCAATTCGGCATTCAAAAAATCGTGATAATGTTTTTGCAGCATTTAATGCGTCGGGTATGCTTGGTATAGGCTCTTCTGTTTCATCTTCACTATCATCAGAATCATTATAGATCGGGCTTTGCAGGAGGCATTTACATAGATGAATGACAAATAAAAAACATGGCCTTGTTCTTAGCCCTACTTAGCAGGCGAAAAAGATAAAAGATCACTCCCTTCATTCATGCACAATTCATCTCGCTAGAGAATCTGAAAACTGACAACGAGTGTTTTTGAAGATACTGAAATTTCCGAGAACAAGGAAGTAAAATTCTTAAGAAAAGCAAAATTTTATTTTTGGCTTTGGTATAAAAAGTACGTTATAGCCGAAGTACGTACTTTTGTTAAGTATGTTTTAACGGAAGTTAAATAACATTATAAATATAGGTCTTCAATCGGGACCTATCTTCTAAGGTGCGTTATAACCGATAGTACTTTATATCCCATGGCCGTTATAACCGGGACGCACTGTATCTTTATTCTATTTTTATATAGATTCTTTACAAGATTTTTAGGGTATCCTGCGTTTTCACATTGCTTTTTAACAAAATTTAATTATTCGCAAAGGACGGTTTGATTAGAGCAGGTTTTGATTGCACGATTAACGTAGGATCTAACTGAAGCCATTTTATAGGCGTTTTCGAATTGAAGTTAACTATTATGTTATTGTTGGTGATTTTTCTACGGTGGTTTACATTTTGTTTTGTTCGTTTGTAATAATTTTACATCTAAGTAGTTGATTGTGTTTTCTTTTTCTTTTTCGTCCGTGAATTTAATGTTGTGATCTACTGTATTAATTTCATTATGAAATTCATCTTTGTTAATTTTGATAATAAACCACGACGTCCTATGTCTGGACAGAAGCGGTCGACGGTCGCAAAATAGGAGTCCCACTGCCCTCATTTGCGTCCAGTCTCCTTCGTCTGCTCCTCCAGCGGCCTTCCTCATATCTGTCCGAACTCAAGTGGGAAAAAATGCATTGCTTTGTCTTCAAATCAGTTCCAGGCGAGTTAAGGCGATTCTTCTGACGGAACGGAAGTCCATCATTCCGATCGCGACATCTGGTGGCAAAAAATATTCATGGTGAGTAGGAGGGTCCGAACTGTCATTGCTGACAAAGAATTCTACACCTAGAAGCGAAAAGCCTACCTGGCTGGTGTGCCAAAGATGATGCAGAAAAGGGGAGGGATTTTTACAGTGGGTGTTAACTTGAAACCGGAAACCAACCTGTCAAACTTTACCTCCCGTGCAAAAGGTCGTTTATCAACGACAAGCTTAATTCGCATGCATTTCTTCGCTGTTTTTACGAACGGCGTTACAAAGTAAATATACTTGAAACTAATTTTGCTATTAGTGAATTTAATGAGATGGTTTATTATAAAATCGACGATTGAAATTAAAGGTATTCTCACTTTTAAAGATGCGCGTGGAAAATGGGAAAATAAAGGATAAATTTGCTGCCTTTATTTATAATTTAATTACTGAATTCAAAAAAAGAGAATGTTTGGTGAAAAAGTAAAATCATTTAAAATATTCTAAAACTTATTTATTGCAAAATTGCGACGCTTTGTCTAACGTAAAAGAAAAATTAATTAAAAATGATATTTTGCTATCTACCTTTTAATTTAGACTAATGCCTTAATAATTATAGTTGAAAACTTGAACTACTCCCTTTGTTGTGTAAAAATAGTAGTACAATATATTTTTGGCAGTACAATAATGCTCTTTTGGCTTTTCTCTCTTCGTTCCTTTTACGAAAAATAGAGGAACTACCGTGCTTACTTGCATAATAGTCGCACCCCCGTTTTGAAACAGAAAAAATCGTCAAAATTAACATAACCCCACATAAAAGTCGCAATCATGTATTTGACCTTCATTTATGTCTATAAAAATATTACTGTAAAAAGAAAAATGACGGATCTAGAAACATAATCTGGAGATAATCTGGAAACATTTGGTAAATTAATAATTTTATGATAATACAAGTAATGCTTTAGCATTAGAGTGTACAATATAATGTTGTAGATTTCCCCGTTTAATATCCGCACCTATACTTTCACCATGAAAAATTGGGAAGAAAAAAGTTGCGACTATTATGCCAGTAAACGCGGTAACTGGCATAGATGTATAATAATCGATAAATAATATTCCTTCATCAGATGTTGGTTGATCATGTCCTTAAATAGGGCGGTTTTCTTAGAACCTACGTTCTATTACCTTTTCAATGAGTTTGACAATTTGTGCAAGTGTCCAACTTTCAGAGGTTTCACTTTATAAAAAAAATTACGGCCTTTACTAACTTCCCAGTAAAGGCCGTTTCTCAGACCTTTATAGCAAAGGACCTTTTTAAGGTTTTTAAAGGCAGGAAACTTGGAGTATGTGTCTAGGGTCTCGCAAATTGACAGATTAAATGCTATCTCTAAATGTAACTACTTACATTCATAATTAATTGAGTTATTTTTTCTCACAACCGTTCCGTACTAAATCTAAGATTATTCCGTGTGCACCTTACAAGTAAACTTTTTCGAAAGAAACATGTACTTCATTATTTAACTGCTGGCGAAAAAAACTGTTAGAGCCTGTTGTTTTGTCTGAATTCATAAGAAATCGGAAGAGCTTTGGTCTAAGAGGGGTAAAATCAGTTGCACATGCTATGCTTTATTTTCCCTGCTTTTAAAAACATGTGGAGTTACTATAGACACTTAGTTGAAAGATAACCTTTTTCGTTTCCTTTCAACTGCTTTGTCAACTCCAAGACAGTAATAAATGAAGCAGTTTGAAATCTTTGTGCTACAAGGCCCAAGTAAGTAAAAATGTCTGTTCCATGCTCACCATCCTTTTCTTCGAACAAAAAGCTTTCACGTTTCGGAGCAGTTAAAAGAACTCCATATGGCATTTAGTGTGTTATTCAATGGAAATTTTCGTCAAACTTATAAATAAAATGAGCAATAATTTTAAAAATCATGAGAATTAAAAAATAAATAAATAAAAAGATAGAACAAAAATTGAGTCTTGAGAAGGAATAAAAAAGTGTAGCTCTTATTTGTTTAACAAATACAACGAAAATCCAATCTTTTTTTTCCCATACGAATTTATCCTAAGGAAACAGATCAATTAAAACCATAGACCATCTCCCCCCATCTCGTTCCGTCCGGATCATCCATCACTTTCAAAACTCCTCCTCTCTTAGAAGGGAAACGAGAGGGCCAGTGATTTCACCCAATAGCTAGACACGGGTCCCGATTCCTCGGTCCCTATGTTCCGCACACTCTCTAGTACAGGTTCCACGTATCTATGGTGTATTATATCTATGATTGCTGACAGTGGGGGGTCTCTGCAAACGCGTGTGGGTTTCCACTTTTGCTAATTATCGCTAATTGTGGTCAAGCAGGGTTGTCGGGGAATGAGCGGAGGAAAGAGGAAGAATATAAATAATCACTGGCTGAGAAGTGAAAAAGGAAGAACTGATATTTTCCTAAACTGTGGGCAATTGCATGAGAATTAGAATAGAAAATGACAACACTTTATGTTTTTTATTCAAATTTTAAATTGACTTTCTAAAATTTTTTATCGATTGATTTTTTCCATTCTTGGGTCTCTGTTCCATTCACCAGCCTACCCACTTGCACGTTGAAAAACACAAATCCGAATCCATCAATTCAATTAAAAAAACAAACAAACAAAATATACGTTATGGCTGATAGTGGTCAAGCGAGATTGCTTGGAGGAAGTATGAGAAAAGGAGAATGATGTAGCTGAAAATATTCCAGCGCCAGAATGATTTTTTCCCAAATTGCGAGGAAAAATGTTTACGCCAAAATTAAGAGATAAATTATTTAATTATCCAAGATCAAAATTGAATTCTAAATGCGCTGAGATACCGTAACCTGTGACCAAGCTTTCCGGAATGAATTTGTTCACCCATTCCTATCACAAGTGCATAGTCCGTGCTTTCAGGTTACAATTTTTTGCTTTTCAAAGAATATGATTTACTGCTGGGTACAGCAAAAATTTAAATTAAAATTTGGTGTGTGATTCTGTGTGATTATGGCAACGCTACACTAGAGCTATCTGTCAAGGGTGTGAATGCCTTGGCAGAAAGACTTTCTAGCGGTTTATAACGCGTATTCACGTTACATCTGGAGTTCTGGAGAAGAAACAAAATAATCCTACCAAAATTCCAGACCGTTAGATCGACAGCCGCGCGATGGGACCCGAACCTTCACACTTCGGTCATCTACCATTTTTAGTGGCATAACCACTGTGACATAGCGAGGCAAAATAAAATTGGATAAAAAAGACACGATTACTTTAATAAATGAAAATTCTATGCATTAAACTTAAAGATTCTTGCACTTAGACTGGAATGTAAGCAAGAAAATTAACACATAACTAGTTTCATAAATGACCTCATATTTACTCATAATGGATTGTTGAAACTGCGTACAAATTTTAGCAATCAAAAAATCATTTCATGAAATAAGAAAATGCCTTAAAACCCAAAATTGAATAATAAATTAAGTGAGTAGCATTTATTGTTTGATTAGAAATACTTATTTTTGTAAAACAAATATGAATTTAGTCAAATTTGCTTTCCGAATATAAATCAGAAAAGTGGACTTTATTTGCAAAATCCTGCATCATGTTTTGAAATAGAATTAAAAAACTGATGTGAACACAAAATAAAACAGGGCCGTACCCCCCCCCCCCTCCCAATTTTTTTTTTGGGGGGGGGAATAATTTTTTTTTTTTTTTATGAATGTAGTCACAAAATCAGAATTTACTTCTGACGTAAATATCGCCAATAGCCAGTTTGAAGTATATTTCCCTATACTAATCTATGGACAAGTAAAAAAAAAATGCTTTTAAGAGTCTTTCATCCATTAATCTCAATACAAAAATTTAGCCGACGATAAACATGTCCTGAATCTTGGTACCACCTGAAGCTGCTTTAATGAACAATATTAAATCAATTTTAGGCTACTTACCAATTTTCAAATGAGCTGAAATTTTGCATACTACCCTATTTTAGCTAACAATACAATATCATGCAAATTAAAAAAAAGGAAAAAGATTCTATACCATATTCTCTTGACACTAGTCAGGGATCGATCCAGACAGTTTTGTGGCCCCTTAGAATTACATTCGACTAAAACGGCCCCTTCACAAAAAATCAATTTAATAAAATAACCCTTCATTTGTATTTTACACTATATTTTATTTATTTCCCCTCTCTTTATTTATTTTTCCCCTACATTCCACAATAACTCTGACCACTCAAAAAAGTCTGACATAACAATAACAATTTAAAGGAGGTATTGCTATTTTTTTCATGGTTTTTGTTCTTCATAAAAACTTTTTATTAAAAAATATATACAGTAGCTGTCAGCAATGCATAAAAATGGCAGCTCTTTATATCATTTACTCAAATTTTGAATTGATTTCCGAAAAAATTTTAATGAATGAATAACTGTGCCAGGATATTATCTTATATAATTAGCTGACTATTAATTAGTTTCCAGATTTTGAAGCCCCTCCAGTATATGTACTAGGTTTAAAATGTTTGTTTAAATTTCTAGGGAACTAGGAAAGGGTTTCAGAGACAAAATTAAATCAGATGTACTAAATTACTAACTATATCTCCTAAAGCAGTTAATAATCACTCTAAAAGGTACTAAATAAACAAACGAATGTTTGCAAAATATTTCTATAAAAAAGGTGATATTGTAGTAATTGCATTATAAATCATTGTACAAAGTACGCTGAGTGAAATATAAATCAATACTCACAAATTAATAAATATCTAATCTAATTTAATCTTGTTTTTCTGAGAGTCGTTTAATATTTTGTTTTAAAAAAGAAAGAAAAGAAAAAGGAAGAAAGAACACGACATAGTGTGTTTCATAAAACGTTCGTAGAATTTGTAGTACTCTTTGTGTGTTTTATAAAAAATCATTTAATTTAATTATAAATAACTAGTATATATATTTCTTAAGGATAATTAAGAGACGAGACGAAACAAATCTTTGCATTTGTTTTACGGGACGTGACACGCCTATTTTTTGTGTCGCATCCATCCTCAATAATTATTGAGAAAATACAAAACAAAAGGGATTTAAAGGCACATTTTTAAATTTAAATAAGAAAATTTTAGAGAGTAAAAATTCAATTTTTTTTAATCCACTGATGTAAGTTTTTTCGCACCTTTTAGCTCCATTTAATTTTTTATAAACATATGAACTCGTTGTTTGCGGTCAATATTTGACAGATTGTAAGATCTTGATTTCTGTTTATTAAATGCCACAATATTCACAAAAGTTACACAAAGAAAAATTCAGAGCAATAAGCAGACTAAGATACACAATAACAGGAAATTCAATGCAAGATTACTTGCACCTACAGATTGGAATGTCTAGAAGAAAATTTAAATAGGACCTACGCAGGAATTATGATACTATTTTTGAAGTTAACATCAAAATCAAGTAAAGGGCCCACGCATGGATTGTGATACAATTTTCACAAATTGGGACATTTCTCAATACAGTGAAACAAGAAAAACAAATACGACCTCGCTGAAATTATGATACACTTTTCAGATTTAACATCAAAATATAGAAACAATGTCTTACGCATTGAATTCTGATACACTTTTCAAAATTAACATCAAGATATAGAAATGAGGTCTATGCATTGATTTATGATATACAATTTTAACATCAAGATATAGAAATAGGGACCATGTATGTGGATTATGATACAATTTTCAAACATTACCAAACATGATGAAACAAGAAAAACAAATAGGACAAAACATGGATTATGGTACACTTTTCAAAATTTAACAATAAGAAAAGTCCAATGTGCTAATATAAAATGGTTTTTGTGTTTTGTACTAAACAAGCCCTTGGGTGTGTTATGTAATTATCTTCATTGCATAAATTAGCTTGCTAGGAAAAATAGAAAATTGTATCGCAAGCGAGTCAGGATATATATGTATGTGTATATCCTACATATTCATACTACAAATATATATCTTACACTGCAAAAATCTCCAGAGGAAATTGTTTATTATTGTGATTCAGCCTCATTAAAATGTGAAAATTATATGCGTGGAACAGAACTTGAACACTACAATAATTAATTTTTAATTATGGACAAAAAATTAATTTCTGGTTCAGTTGACAACTAGAATTGTAGTGTTAAATATATATTAATGACAATGTCATTTTATCTCTCAACAGCCTTTATTGACAAATGTGTCCCAAAAATAGGGTGACGCAAGAAAAACGACATTTTTTTTTTTTTAGTCTCGTGTGAAAAAATGTTAGTTTTTGGATGTTTTAAGAGCCCCCTCCAAAGGACAGCTCAAAAAAAAATTTAAGAGGTCGCTCAAAATGTTTTTAAATTTCAATGGTTTAAATTTTAATGGTTTGTTGTTCCGAGAGATGCTCTAGTCCTGAGTATATAAATACGTTTTCATATTGTTCTTCGAGTAGTATTTATAAATATATGGTCACAATTGTTTTTTTATTTTTTTTTTACCACTCGGGTACCGATTTTATGGGGGGAAAACAAAACACAAAAGAAAACGAAAACACTCTTGAGTATGAGATTGATACCCTTCGCGAGTAATAAGTGTGATTTTTTCTTCTGTGACATTTCTTCTGATCCCCATCTCTGAATCATGTGATTTTGGTACATAGTTTTTAAAAATTATCATGTCAAGCACTTTAAACTTCTTATAATGTCATTTTACAAGGTGCATTACATCCCCCCCCCCAATATATATAAGATGAACCTATACTGGTTGCGAAACATTTAGTAAAAAATCCTCGAACATCGAAAATTTTGCAGAATGTGTCACATTTAATCATTTTGAAATTTTGTTGTGGAATTTCATGTTTAGGATTTTTTTTTTTTTTGAATGTTTTATAAATGGATCCGTTTGCTTCATTTTTTTCAGTGTGTAGTTTTTAAAGAATCCTCATGTACAAGGCACAATTAATTCATTTTAATTTGTTTACCAAGACCGTGAAGCAGATTTAATCAATGTTTTATTTTATGTATTAAGCTGCTATATTTTTAAGCTCACGTTACACAAATTTTTAAGTAGTTTCGATATTTTAAATATACAGTTATTGTATATGACATCTCCGGTCGAGTCACCATGGACCACTGTTTGACACAATTAATCCTATAAAAATATAATTAAAATGATAAAAAAATGAGTAGTAGTGAGATACATTTTTTACAAGTCAAAATTTGATGGTGGAGTATAAAAGTATACTTTGATAGTCTGAAATTCGTAGGAATAAATTAAGTGGACTCGGAATTTCCTCTTGTACAAGAAGTAATTTTACAGTCAGAATGTTAGGACATCGAAAAATGAAATTTTTCGATGTCCTAACATTCTGACAGTTGTAAGTCAGACAGTCTAACACTGTCCTAACATTCTGACTGTTCGAAAAGAATTAGTGCCGTTTTATTTTGCATTTAGCCAAATCTTTGTAAAAAGAGTACTTCGCTGAGTAAGAGATGAGCAGTCGATTCGAATTTTTTTAATATTCCAAAAAGCTTTAAAATAATTAATTTTGATTATAGAATACAGTACTTCACAAAGCGCTGTAATTCAATACCCGATTGTTTAAACTTGAATTTATTCAAAATAAATTATCTCTTATATACATATATACATAAATATGTACTTATACAGGGGATGATACAATTCCCTCCCGTGTTTGTAAGGCTTATAAAAACTTGATTTTGTGTGTGTGTGTGTGTGTGTGTGTGTGTGTGATATTTTGAATTCTACATGTAATTGTCACATAAAATTACATGTAGAATTCAAAATATCAAACACACATTTAGGCTCTTTTTATAGTCCAAAGAGTAAAAAAAATTACTTAGCAGTTACTTTAAAAAGTAACTGCTAAGTAACTTTACTTTAAAAAGTAATTAGCCTTTTAGACCTGTGTTTATGGTTTAATATTTTCTACCGCTGTACATAAATTTTAAATTTTTGAGAAGTCATCCGCATATTTATTTTTGAATTGCTTACAGGGAATAATGTTGGCGCGCACAATATGTAACCCATACTGTAATGACCAACGCGTTCGGCCGCGGTAGAGTTGAATGCCTCACGGCAAGGAAATTGCCGTGAAGCATTCAACAGCCTCACGGCATTAGGAAAAAATATTTTTAAATAATTATGATTAAATACAATTATTTTAGGAAATAAGTCTTAAAGTTTAACATTTCTCTCTTTAATTTCATTCATTTTTCTTTTCAATTACCTCCTCAAACACTATTAGTTGAAAGTTAAAGAGAATTTGTATTTATTTATTTATTTTGACACACACACACACACACACACACACACACACTTGGTCTATATTTTTATGGAGATGACGTCTAAGCCAAGTGTAGTATAGTGTAATTAAGGCATCTTTTAATTTTCAAATACAGTAAAGCATATTTATACGTATTTCAAGGGTAAGATTTATTATTATAATGTGGTAGTGATTCAGAGTCATTTAAGATTTTTTGCTATCAAGCAGTAGATGAATCTGTAGAGCATTGAAAAGAACACCTCTTATTATTTACATTTGATCCAGTGCATTTGATTCAGTCATGTGATAGAGAGGTCATTGCTATAAACATTTTTTTTTTTTATCTGTGTTGGTTTCATTTATTAAACAGATACTTAAGATACATATATACTGGAATAATGAAATCTACTTTAAAATCTTTACTGAAATCTATTGGATTTGACTTCAAAGCTTAGGATCGGGCTATTTGCTTGCCGGAATGTCATTCAGCAAAGGAACTACGTTTCAAATTACTTGCAGAACCTCACCACGGCTATCTCGGACAATAGTTGAGGTAGCCGTGACCCCACCCAATTACTTGCAGAAAGAACCCCCCCCCCCTACAGCTTTTTGCCGTAGGGTAGCGATCCATCATCCGCCCCCCCGCCAAATAGCGGAGTACGTGGCGGTCATTAGGAAAGATAGTTTTTGTAGAAATGTAGACTCCAAAATTCGTCGTAATTACTAACTTATTTATTATTATAACTATTATATCTTTCATTGAAAAAACAGAAAACATTCTGAGCAATGGCAGTGTTGAGTTCCGAGAACTTTAATTAAAAGACAATTCATTCACTAGATGGCAGGACTGCCTCGTCCAAGACATTAATTTATATCGATATTTTTTATATCGTATTGTAGTAAATTTTAATCGAGAGTTTGTTTTGTTGATAGTTTTTGTTCTTCAGTGTCGCAATTCTTATATGATTCGTAGCACGGCTTCTAAATAGACTAAAATCTAAATTGTAAATTATATTGATACTTTCTGTTTTATCTTAGTCCAAATATAGTGCAAATTAGTAATAAAACAAGAATTAAAGTGAGAAATCTGGAAGTTGATTATTCGAGTCAGAGTTTTTCTGTAGTTCACTCAAGAACAGAAGTATTCAAAGTTGGTATTGTTCCAAATCTTATTATGTTTCCTGTCCATGCAAGTAAAGGTGAGTGAATTTTGTTATTACTACAAAAACTTACCGTCCTAACATATGGAGGCACCGGCGAGATAGATTTTTTGAATATTTGAAATGAATACTTGCATGGACTATTCGATTTATATGCGTATATATGAAATCAAAAGTGCATTCTGAATTCTCTTTTGTGCTATAAAAATCAGAAACTGCTATTTTAAGTTTTAATACTGTTTGAATTCTTGAAAAATTTACTGGATTGATTCGATAAAATTAAAATGGGTCCAAAAACGAAATCGCCATTTCCGCTCATGTACCAGATGCAAGTGAAGGAAATCAAACGGTACGGTGATAGTGTAGAAAACGTAATCAATTCAGAAAATGTTCAGAAAATTCTAGCACTTAAGGGAAATATTTTGAAATGTCGTGAGAAACTAGAAGAATGTTATTATGAATTTTCTACTTTCGAAGAGTTTAATGAAGATACAGAGTATCAAATTTTTGCTGATTCTAAAGATTTTGCCGATTCGGCATTAGAAAAAATCGAGTCAAAATTAAGTATAATTAATGATAAATCACAGTCACCAGATAACGAGAAACCGAAAACTACTGTCGCTCCTTATACAAGTATAAATCTCCCTAAATATGATCTACCTTTATTCTCAGGAAACTTTGATGAATGGTTGAGTTTTAAATCGATATTTTTAAGTTCAATAGATTCAAATGAAGCCTTAACAGACATTCAAAAATTGCAGTATTTGCAAAACTCAGTAAGTTTGGATGCTTCAAGATTAATTAGAGGATTCGCTATAACGAACGAAAATTACAAACATGCATGGGATACGCTTTTGAATCGATTCGATAACAATAGGGAATTGGCATTTTCTCAGTGTAAAAAGATTTTCAGTTTAAGGAGTGTGAAATCGACCTCTGAATCCATCAGAGTTATGATAGATGTTTGTAATGAAGTTCTTAGAAATTTTAAAACCTTAGGATTAGAACAAAATCAACTAGTTGAAATACTGATAGTATATACGTTACAAAACAAATTAGAAGATTCTATTAAAGTTAAATGGGAGTTAACTCTAGAAGATAAGAACTTTCCTTCGTTAGATAATTTTCTTTCATTTTTGGAAAAACAAGCCCGAAGTCTACAGGGTGTCAGGAATGTTCAACCTAATGAGAAATTAGTTAAATTACCACATAAACCATACGTTCTAAAGACTGTTGTGAACCCAGTTAAAGATTCTTGTAAACTTTGTCTTGCTTCTCATTCATTACACAATTGTGAAAAATTCCTTAAAATGAGCGTAGACGATCGACGATGTTTTGTGAAGGACAATAAACTCTGCTATAACTGTCTACGTGGTAATCATAACGTATCTTCCTGCAAATTCACTACAGTATGTCGCGTATGCAAAAAGAAACATCACACCTCCTTGCACACTGTTAGACCAACTTCGAGAGACACCCCTCCTGATGAATCCACTCAAAGTCGGCCCACTGGCCAAAGTACAGCTCAGCCGCCTTCCATGTCTCAAGAACAACAGTTTTGTTTGACTGGCCACATGCACAATTCAAATTCAATTTTGCTTTCTACAGCAATTGTCAACGTTAAAAACTATTCGTTGAATGTCGAGTCTTAATTGACGGGGGTTCCCAGGCATCTTTAATCACTGAGTCTTGCTGTAAAAATCTTGGTCTACCTCTTTATGAATCAGAGAGTACAATTTTAGGGCTAGAGAACAAGGTTGCTGCTTTAGCTACTAAAAGAGTCGAACTTAATTTTACTCCCCACTTCAGTCAAGAAACATTCTCAATAAATGCACTCGTTGTAAATAAACTCACCTGCGATTTGCCGAACTTTCAAATCTCAAGTTTTGATTGGCCTCACCTTTCAGGACTTCAGTTAGCTGATCCTTTCTTTTATATCAGTCGTCCGGTGGACATTATTCTGGGAGCTGATATATTTTTTGAGTTAATTCAATATGGTAAAATTTCTGGTAATAGGAATCAACCTTCAGCTCTAAATTCCAAATTGGGTTGGCTGCTTTCAGGGCAAATTTGTAAAGCTGCTCCGAGTGCAAGGAATGTCATGAATCTAGTTAGTTTTCATATTGTTGTAGACTTGGATAACAGAATAACAAAGTTTTGGGAAGTCGAATCAGTTCCAGAAGTTCATTGTCTTTCAGTTGAAGACCAGGAATGTGAAAAATTCTACCAAGAGCACACGACAAGAAATTGTGATGGTAGGTATGTTGTCAAGCTACCCTTCAAGAAGGAACCTGTTTTAGGAGACTCAAAAATTCAAGCTAAGAGAAGATTCTTTTCCTTAGAAAAACGCCTTCAGGATAATCAAGGGCTCAAAAATCAATATGTAAAATTTATGCAAGAGTATGAAGAGTTGGGTCATATGAGAATTGTTTCAAATCCAGTAGCACAACTTCCATCCCAATGTTATTATATGCCACATTTTGGAGTTATTAGAGAGCAGTCTGAGACTACAAAGTTGAGAGTAGTATTCGACGCATCCGCGAAGACTACATCAGGGATTTCGTTAAATAATATTCTTCACACAGGCCCTAAGCTTCAAAAGGAGCTTTTTAACATTCTTCTAAAATTCAGATCTCACAGTATTGCCCTGACAAGTGATATAGAAAAGATGTTTAGGCAGATTCTGGTTGATGAAAAAGACGTGGATTACCAACGAATATTTTGGAGAGACAGCCCCGAGCAACCACTGCAAGAATTCCAACTTCTGACCGTGTCTTATGGAACTGCTTGTGCTCCATACTTATCGATTCGCACAATCCAGCAACTTGCTAGAGATGAATTCGAAAATTTTCCTGAAGCATCCAAAGTTGTTCTAGAGGATTTCTACGTCGACGATCTTTTAACTGGAACAAATTCAAGGGAAGAAGCCGAAAAATTAGTTACTCAAGTGATTGAACTCATGAAGAAAGGAGGTTTTCCAATTCGAAAATGGGCTTCAAATAGATCATCAGTATTAGAATCTTTACCACCAGAAATGAGAAGTCCGTCAGGATCTCTACAAATCGAAGAAGATCAAGCAATTAAAATCTTAGGAATCATCTGGGATGCTAAAGAAGATACATTCCGAATCAAGATCAATTCACCTCCTGAAGTTAGACTCACGAAGAGACAACTTCTTTCCAATATTGCCAAGATTTACGATCCTCTTGGATTTCTGTCACCTACTACTATTCAGCTTAAAATCTTAATGCAGGACCTGTGGAAGGAAAGTATCTCGTGGGATGATCCAGTGACAGACATCATTGCTGAAAAATGGGCTCAATTCAGAAATCAGATGCACCATTTAGCTGAAATCGAGATTCCAAGATATCTGTCCGAAGAAGGTACCATCAAAACTATTCAACTAGTAGGATTTGCCGATTCATCTCAGCACGCTTATGCAGCAGTCTTTTACTTAAGAACCCAGTTTGATTCAGGAAAAATACATGTTGAAATTATCACGTCTAAGACAAGAGTAGCTCCAGTGAAAGTATTAACATTGCCAAGATTAGAGCTCATGTCAGCTCTTCTTCTTTCTCAACTCTACATCGTGGTTGTCGAATCACTAAGAAAGATTATACAAGTCAATGAGGTTTTTCTCTTTTCCGATTCACAAATCGTCTTAGATTGGTTGAAGTCATCACCAACTAGATGGAAAACGTTCGTGGCTAATCGAATCTCAAAAATTCAAGAACTGACCTCTGAAGCATCTTGGCATCATGTAAGGAGTCAAGAGAATCCAGCCGACTGTGCTTCACGCGGTATATCTGCTTTCAAGCTTAAAGTTCACAATCTGTGGTGGTCTGGACCACATTGGTTAAGTCAGGACTGTTTGCAATTTCCCTCTACTAGTCTATTGCCTTCTCATGAAGAAGACGTAAAATTAGAAGAAAAGTCAGTAACAGTAGTTTCCAATATTGGAATCAAAAGCCAAAACGAATATCTATTAGACATCATCAAGAAATATTCGTCATTCTTACGCCTCATTCGGGTAATTGCTTGGTGCACGCGATTCATAAAGAATTCCAAAACCCCAAAACTTAATGGTGTACTTTCATCAGAAGAGATAGAAAATGCAACCAAGATTATTATTCGAGCAGTACAAAAGTCAGATTTTCATGAAGAAATCAAACATTTGAAAAAGAGACTTCCTCTTCCTAAAAACAGCAAGCTCTTGCCTCTTAACATCTTTCTCGACACAGATGGAATCATTAGAGTAGGAGGGCGACTATCTCAGCATCAAACTTTAGAGGAAGATCAAAAGCATCCAATGCTCCTCCCAAAGAATAATTATTTGACTGACTCGATCATACGTCATTACCATCATAAATCATTTCACGGTGGCCCACAACTAGTACTTTCACTACTTCGACAAAAATATTGGTTTGTTGATGGACGCTCCACTGTACGTAAAGTAATTAGTAAATGTCTTCTATGCAAACGTTTAAAGGCTCGAACATGTCAGCAGTTAATGGGTGATTTACCAGAACATAGAATAACACCTACTCGACCTTTTTCGAAAACTGGGCTCGATTACGCAGGTCCTTTTCTGACGAAACCAAACGTACTCAGAAGTAAAATCAAACTTAAATCCTACGTTTGCGTATTTATTTGCATGTGTACCAAGGCAGTACATTTAGAAGCGGTTTCAGATTTATCAACACAAGCACTGCTAGCGGCTTTCAAAAGATTCATTGGTAGACGTGGTCTCCCATCAGATATTTTTTCTGATAATGGAAAAAACTTCAGAGGCCTCTCTAATCAACTGAAAGAATTGTTTAAATTACTTCAGTCTAACGATGTTCAGAATTTCTTTGCGAATCAACTAATAAAGTGGCATTTTATACCGCCGTATTCCCCTCATTTCGGTGGACTATGGGAAGCGTCCGTAAAACTGACTAAGAATCATCTCATCAAGGCTTGTAAATCGACTCTTTTGAATTTCGAAGAACTGAGCACGTTACTCTGCCAAATAGAGGCTTGTATCAACTCAAGACCTCTCATACCTGTGTCTTCCGATCCTACAGATGTCCGTGCTCTCACCCCTGGACATTTTCTTATCGGTACTCCGCTGCTTGAAATCCCTGAATCACCACCCCTTGCCACCTTAAACCTATCCACACGGTGGCAGCTAATTAACAAAATCAAACAGCAGTTTTGGTCAAGATGGTCCAGGGACTACCTTCCTAATTTACAACATCGACCAAAATGGTGTTCTCGTAAGGACGATGTGAAAGTTGGTGATCTAGTCGTAATACACGATGCACAAGCCCCACCGTTACAGTGGAAATTGGGTCGAGTTACCCAAGTTTTTCCTGGTGCTGACAAGAAAATCAGAGTAATAAACATTCAGACTGAGAGTGGTGTTAAGACAAGACCCATAACAAAAGTAACGGTGCTTCTCCCGGGGGGGGGGAGGATGTTGAGTTCCGAGAACTTTAATTAAAAGACAATTCATTCACTAGATGGCAGGACTGCCTCGTCCAAGACATTAATTTATATCGATATTTTTTATATCGTATTGTAGTAAATTTTAATCGAGAGTTTGTTTTGTTGATAGTTTTTGTTCTTCAGTGTCGCAATTCTTATATGATTCGTAGCGCGGCTTCTAAATAGACTAAAATCTAAATTGTAAATTATATTGATACTTTCTGTTTTATCTTAGTCCAAATATAGTGCAAATTAGTAATAAAACAAGAATTAAAGTGAGAAATCTGGAAGTTGATTATTCGAGTCAGAGTTTTTCTGTAGTTCACTCAAGAACAGAAGTATTCAAAGTTGGTATTGTTCCAAATCTTATTATGTTTCCTGTCCATGCAAGTAAAGGTGAGTGAATTTTGTTATTACTACAAAAACTTACCGTCCTAACAGGCAGCTACATTTTAAAAATCGTGTATCATAATTAGCAACCATTTTATGGCTGTTCAAACACAAAATTAGTGTTTTTTCAAACTTTATTTGAATATTAAAAATATTAGCAAAAATATTATCAAAATTTTAGAAAGAACATTCAAAACATCGTGTTACTAGCTAGATAGTAGGAAAAAAATCGAGACTGTATGTTAATAACTGTCGATGTTATGTCACAAATAGATTTTCTCATAGGATTACATGGGACTTCGCAGCTTCGTCTTTGCCCTCGGAGAATCACCTATGGAGTGTCTTCGAAAATGCTGTCCCAGAGTGTGCACAAATAAAAAATGTGTTCCTTCTAAGCCTCGTAAATACGACTGCGAGTCAAATGAAAGTGAGCCAATGCGAATATATGACAAACAGAGTACTTTATTTAAAAGTGGTCTCCATGAACATTGAGACGTTTGTCCCATTGACAAACGAGCCGCATGATTCCCGTCTCATAAAAGTCCATAGGCTGCTGATTCAAAAAGTCTGTAACTGACTCCTTCACTGCGGCGTCCGACACGAATCTGGTACTCTTGAGATTCCCCTTTAGTTTCCCGAAAATGTGAAAGTCGCATGGAGACAAATCCGGGCTTATTGCTTTGCACATGCACAGGTTGATGAGCTGATTCGACAATGTGTAATTGTGTCAGGGGGTAATTGCGAGTTGGCTTTGGCCCAGTCTTGGATCGTCTTTGCAACTTTCATGTCCTTCTCTGAACCGTTTGCTCCAACGCTTTAGAGTGGCCAATGAGATGCAATGTTCACCGTACACGGCAGTCATACGGCGACTAATTTCTTGTTGGGAAACACCTTCAGCTGTCAAAAACCTGATCACACCAGGCTGTTCCTCTTTTGGAGCGTCCATTATGTCATGCTACCGTCTTCAACCCAATGTATGAGCGCCTTAAAGAATTTTAACCTCACACTTTCGCGTCACTTTCGTAAATGAGGGATGTCTCTGTGTCGTGCGTGACGAGAGGCTGGGCATAGCGGATTAAAATGCTCTCTGGCGATTTGGCAACTTCGTTCTATCCGGCCAGCCCTTACCCACTGGTCCACTCATCCATACCGCAAGCACGATGTCCTTCTGACTCGTCTTCGCATTGGACATACGCGAATTACACATATGCACTTACTTCTGGGCGAACCTCCTCCGGAGTGCCCTCATTGTCATACTCAACTCACCATTCGTCATCTCTTATCGTCGTGCACTGCTTTTAATAGTTTTTACCAAATACTTTTTAACTGTTCTCATCCTAAACTTGAAGATATTTTGGGTGAAACCCCACATCGAAATCTATTCGCTTTTCTTAAACGAATCAATATTTTTTATTCAGTGTAAAGTGTTCACTTCTGTCTGACTGGTATCTGGATGGGAGCCCCACCCAGATTTCCTCACTTTTTATCTACTTTTAACCCTTTTGAATTCTACATTTCACCTTTTAGTCTTTTACATTTTAGTACACTTTAGTACATTTTTGAATTTTAGCTTTTACTAGGTTTTGTGTACCCATTACCTGAATACATCATGACACGATTTTAACTCCTTGTCTGGCGCAGTATGTCCTTTCTGGATCTTGTGCCATTAAAAACCAACCAACCAACCAACCTGGCGATTTGGCGTGCAGTCAGACTCCTTTGGCAAGAGTCGTTTCTCCCGCTGTTACACACAGCACGCTAGGGGTTGCCGCCCGCATGAAATTTTATCTGGCAGCTATTTACAGTTTTCTTGTTATCTTTTTATTTTTTCTTAATGTTTTACTTATGTCATTGACAATACAAGAAATTTCCAGATTTCACCGTTCAATTTTTTTTTTTTCCTGTCTTTATACATAGACAATGTTTTGACTGGTGTTGATAAGTGATTTTTAAGAGATATTAAACTTTAAAATTGGAACACATTTTAAGAAAGGCTGATCTATGCAAACGAAATAGTTTTTCTGCTCTTTTCGATTTATAAACAGAGCGCTCAACGTTGCCTTACGCTGAGGCCTGTGGGGTGATTATGGATTGATGCAATTTATGGGATCTGCATCAGTTATGTTTCATCAATTTTTCGTTTCAAATAATTGCATTGCTTCCGCACTTTAGCATTGAAAGACTAAAGTTAGGAAGCAACGCTGGACGCATAAGGGGACTAGTCAATTTAAACATCCTAACTATCCTAATTTAAACATTGTAAAGTAGAGAGCCTGCAGGTTATGACTTGTAAAGTTAATTTGCATGTAAACTACATCTATTTTCATTTGTGTATTACATGAAGTGTGCTTTTAAAAAAATTACAAGCAAAAAATATTCATTAGAAAAGTATGTTTAAAATATCGGTTCTCCATCCTCTAAACCTAGCTGTGGGAATTTTCGATATTTTCGATTAGAATAGAACGACCTCAGAATTGCTAACATTAAGATACTGTATAGGATAATTTAGGATTTTGTTTGTTTAAAAAGAGACATACAAAATATAGCAATTTTAAAAGCCAAAGTAAGGGGTAAATAAGAACGAATGAATTTTAAAAGCACAGATAATTAAGACAAAAAAATTAAAAAAATTATAATGCAATATATGGGATCTGCATCAATTATATTCCATCAATTCATTTCAAATGATTGAGTTTCTCATTTTTCCGATTATTTAAAAACAGTCAAAAGCTCAGGTGATGCCCCCTCCATCACAGATCTACAGGGAGGGCACAAGGGTACGTGACGTGCTCCCACCCCCACCCTCAGACGAAGTAAGTTTATACTATATAGAAGATTGACTTGTTTTGTAAATTGAAGTTATTTCATAAGAAAATGTGACAAAAAATGTTTTCTGCACCCCCCCCCCTCCTCCTTCCAGATTTTTTTTTTTTGTGTGTGTGTGTGTGCGCGCCACTGCCCCCCCCCCTCTCTCTCTCTCTCACACACACACACACAAAAAAAAAAAAGCAGTAATGTTTCATTAACCTTATTCGCGATGAAACCTATAAGCTTTCTCGAAAGTTCTAAACATCTGGTCACCACACAGAGCACTAGTAAGTTCTTGGAAATTTCTAGTGGAAGGAGAAACATGTTTTTTTTTTACCCCCAGGGGGTGACCAGCGAGCGAACCACTGTCGCTACTCGCGTACTGATAACGTAGAATTGAATTGTAACGGAGCATTGAATGGAAGGATTTTAAGTATCAGTAATGGGAGACGAAGGAATTATGGAAAATTCTAAGAAAAAAGAAAAAATTAACTGCCCTTATTGCAAATTTAATTTTACGAGATCGTTCAACAGAAAGAGACACGTGAAAGTTTGTCATCCAAGTAAGTAAGGTTGAATTCCTTGCAAGTACTACCAAAAGTTATAAGTATCATTGTAGCGACTGCCATCAACGTTTTAATAACGTTAACAGTTTCGAGTTCCATAAGAGAAGAGTACATCTGAAACCTGGTAAGCCGCCTGCATTACGGAAATGTCTTCTATGTAACAAAAGTTTTGAGAAAAAAGACATTCATCCTCATTTTGAAAATGATCATGATGTAGTTTTAAATACAGAGACATTTACTTTTAATACATACGAAGAATTTTCCAACTGGAAACTAAAGATTGAAAAAGAAACCCGTTGTTTCTTCAGAAAAGAAAAATTTGAGAAAAAGCGAGATAATTTAATCTCAGGTGTCTTTTTGGGCCACAGATCAGGTTACTACACGCCTCGAGGGAAAGGTATAAGGGAACTGAAAGTGCAAGGAAGCGGAAAGATAAATGCTTTTTGTCCAGCTATGATAAAGTTGAATGTAGGAAAAAACGCCGCCGGAAAAAACGCCACCTGGAAAAAACGCCGCCGGATAAAACGCCGCCGGAAAAAACGCCACCTAAAAAGATATTTGTTTAATAATTTATTTAAATACTTGAAAAAATTTCTTTTCTTTTGCAGAAAAGGGGGGGTATGAAGTTGAATTATGAGGTTTAATGTACTTCGTTTTCCAGAAATGGGGGGAGACACATGTCTAATTGAATAATTCAATTTGTGTATAATTTGGTAGGCGTTAAGAAAGGGGGGAGGGGGATAGACTTTCCTAGAAAGATTTCGGTTTCCGCTAAAAAAAAAAAAAAAAAAAAAAAATGCATTTCCAATTACTTAACAGTAAATGAAGCTTTTAGGGAGCTATGACCCCCAAAAAACCATTCAGGTACGCCAGTAGCGTAGCCAGGGGGGGGGATAGGGGGGTCATACCACCCACCTCATGATGAATTTTTTGCCATACAAAATGTATATTCTTCACTCCCTGATCACAGCAAATATGCATATATGTGAGTTGCAGTAGTCGTAACCCCCCCCCCCCATGAAAAATTCCTGGCTACGCCACTAAGGTACGCTGATGACATAGAAGTGTTAAAATTTCAAAGAAATAAAATCCTTGTTAAATAGGGATTTTAATTAACACATAGGTGTGCGTGTGTGGGTGGGGGATAAAGGTTTATTTTTTTCATGTTTAAATGGTTTTTTTGGCATATCAAATGAATTTTGAGTTTTCTTACTGAAGTGCTTGTTAAGAATTACCCCCTCCCTCCCCAAGAAAGAAATTAATGCAAAAGATCCTATTGGATGTATATGTCAATTTTCTAACTAACCCCCCCCCCCCCCCGACAAACTTGCAATAATCCGTCAAACAAAACCACTTGTTCAAGGTTAAACGAAAATTCCGCTTTTACAGAACAGTGAGAACACTTATTCAAGGTCAAAGGAGAATTCCAAAAATAGCATTCGACCCCTACTGTTTTGACCATTAGACAAAGAGGTAAGATATACATGTCCTGGGGGTCAAAAAAGAACAAAGCGGAGGTGGAGGATCTCGCAGTGGCTTTTTTTTTTTTTTTTTTTTCTTCTTCTTTTTTTGGAATCATGTCACAACTACTTATGGCTATGTTAAAACTCCGAAAATCCCAAAAGAAAAAGGGGCGAAAAAGCGATAAATCTTTGAAAAGCATTCTCGTGTAGATAAATTGAAAATTCATTTATAAAATGACTACGCAATTTATAAATATTTGTACAAGTTATTAATATACCAATTATTTTATTTGTAAAAAAGTGTATCACTTGTATTCCCCCCCCCTTTTTTTTCAGAAAATAACTATCTGATTTTTATTCATAGGAAGAAACATTAAATAACTTTTAAAAAGGTAATAGTTTATTGGATGTGATTTAGAATTTAAATTTTTAAACGAGTTCAAATTTTTAAAAAAATTTCTAGTTTAAAACTTTTTTTTCATTTTCATTATTATTATTATTATTATTATTATTATTATTATTATTATTTATTATTATTTACAGTGAGTCATTTATAAGGATAACATTACGAATATTGATTTTCTATAACTAATAAAAATTGAATAAAACACTTGTTTTCCTTTTGCAGCATCTGTAAATGTGCTAACTACAGAAATTCTAAATGACAGGCTAAATAATTTTACCAAAGTAATATAAACTCTGGAAAGAAATGCTGCAGTATGAAAAAGAATTCACTAAATTTCTTTAAGCAAAATCTTAGAATGCTCAAATCAGTACTTAAATGTGTTAAATTTTAATATATTATTCAATTTTATTCACTTAAAAATTGTTATCAAAGAATTCGGAAGAAAATAATTCAACAGCATTCAAAGATTGATTATAATTGATATAATTAATAATTTATTTTAGTAATAATCACTTTTAACTTTTTTCTTTTAAGTAGCCTCTCCTGAAAAATATTACATTACTTTAGGACAGGGGCGTTTTCATTTTGTGTTCTCCTTTCACTGGAGACCCAAGGTAGCTTAAAAAAACAGTATACCCTAAAAATGAGTACGGGTGTCGACATCCGGTGACACTACAAAGAATTGTTCTCCATCTTTAAATGAATATGTACTTTGTCTTGAAAATAATACAATAAATAAGTAAATCAATTATTTAGATAAAAAACTTATAAATTAATAATTTGATTTGCAAATTTTGTATGTTTGTTTTGTAGTACAAGAACCGGAATCGATCATGTTTCAACAAAATAATGCAGTTTTGAATGCTCACAACCCAGCAAAAGGATAGACGGCCCTACATATTTAACGGACGCGTTCACTTACAAGATCGTCTTTGATTCTCAGTCAGGTTCTTTAGCAAAGGCTCTATTTCTGATCAAATTAATGTTTAAAAACTAAAGTTACAAAAGTTAGAAAGTATTATTGAAACTTTTACAACTAATTTTAACAAAACTAATTAACTATTAATTTTAATCACAGTTATATATAACTAATATATTATTTAAGAAATGAGTTTTAAATGATTTTAAACCAGTTTCCTTTAAAAAGTGTTGCAGTTTTTTTTCAGCATTTAAAAATTTGTTTAAAAACATTACAATTACACTAACATTTAATTTAAAGAAGATTTTTTAAAAATTGTTTTTGACTTATTAATACCATAATTTAGTTTTTAAAAAGGCTTCTTGAAAATAAGAGTACCAATGCTTAAATTGAATATTTTCAAAAATAAAAATATTTATATATAAATATATATACTTATAAATGTTCCTTATTCTAAAATTTCTTATTTAAAAACCAAGAGCTAACAAGATAAATTACCATGAATCAGAATAAACTCTTGCCCTTATAAAAAGAAAACCAGTAATAATAAGCCATAGCTCAACCCTAGGTCTCCCCTCAATCCGATAGGGGCGCAGTAGCGTGTAGTAATTCAGTAGATTTGGGGGTTTAGGGGAGGGGGGTTAGTATGTTTTTATGGATTCTGAACACTGAAAAAGACACCGATATATGATTATTTTCTATCATCCTACAAAGGTATGGGGGGGGGGGGCTCGAGCCCCAAAGCCCTCCTCCTTTCCTACGTCGTCAGTAAGAAATTAAGTTTATCAATACAAATTATATCTCATACAACCCCCCGAAAAAATTTCGGGGTCCCCAAGCCAATTCTAGGTTCCAAATCCCCCCCCCCTTTCCTACGTCGTCAGTAAGAAATTAAGTTTATCAATACAAAATTATATCTCATACAACCCCCCCCCCCGAAAAAAATTTCTGGCTACGCTCCTTGCCTCATCGATTAGCATATAAAGACTGTGTTACAACATCATAAAACTATTAAAAGTAGATTACTATTAAAAGTAGCGTTTTTTCCGGCGGCGTTTTTTCCATGTGGCGTTTTTTCCGGCGGCGTTTTTTCCATGTGGCGTTTTTTCCGGCGGTGTTTTTTCCATGTGGCGTTTTTTCCGGCGGCGTTTTTTCCGCTCACCGATAAAGTTGTGTCAAACAGCAAATGAATATGTGGCTACCTTCCAGTCCACACATGTAGGTCATGAAAATGAGCTTGCCCATTTAGTACTAAATGTTGAAGAAAAACGAAATTTGGCTACTAAACTGGCATCAAAAATTCCGTTTGAAGTTATATTGGATGATGTTCGAAGCAGTGTGTCAAGTGACGGTTTACAAAGAGTACACCTATTAACTAGAAAAGATTTGGCTAATTTAGAAACATCATTTCATATTTCGTCTGATGTTGTGAAACATCAGAATGATGCTATCAGTGTCGATATGTGGATACAGGAAATGTCATCGTTATCGACAGGCAATAAATCATGCATTCTGTTTCACAAGGCACAAGGTAAATCTCTGGAGAGTTATACGGATTTAAAAGAAGACGACTTCGTTTTAGTTATAATGAATGAAGCGGTGTGCGGAAAAAACGCGAACGGAAAAAACGCGAACGGTAAAAACGCCCACGGAAAAAACGCCAACCGGAAAAAACGCGAACAGTAAAAACGCGAACGGAAAAAACGCCAAACGGAAAAAACGCGAACGGTAAAAACGCGAACATGATTCATTTAACATATGAACTATAGGCATAGCGTCGGTTGGGGGGGGAAAGGGGGGTCACGTGTCCCCCTGTGCCCCCCCGAACAATTTCGTGAATTTTTAAAAAAATAAACATGTTTGAAATTTTAAAGAAACTTTTCTTTTCTGCTCTAAAATTTCGATATGACCCCCTCAAATGTTTCCTGTGCACCCCCAAAATTTCAGTAGGTCTGGAGCAGTGATGAGCCTTCCTTAGGAAGCTATTGTTAATAGGTTTTCCTAAGAGTGCAATACATATGAACCATAGGCGTAGGGTCGAAGAGGGGGGCACAGGGGGGGCTTGCCCCCCCGAACAATTTCGTCAATTTCTTAAAAAATAAACATGTTTGAAATTTTAAAGAAACTTTTCTTTTCTGCTCTAAAATTTCGATATGACCCCCTCAAATGTTTCCTGTGCACCCCCAAAATTTCAGTAGGTCTGGAGCAGTGATGAGCCTTCCTTAGGAAGCTATTGTTAATAGGTTTTCCTAAGAGTACAATGCATTCGAACCATAGGCGTAGGGTCGAAGAGGGGGGGCACAGGGGGGGCTGTGTCCCCCTTTCCTCCCACTTCGTCAAAAAATTTTAAACGGACATTTGTTTTAAAATTTAAAAGAAATTTCCTTTTCTGCTCTTAAATTCGACATGTGACCCCCTCAAATCTTCATGTGACCCTCCAAATTTTCAGTTGGTCTGGGAGCGGGGATAATCCTTGTCTAAAAAAGCTATTGTTATCAAGTTTTCTAAGCATGTTGTACATATGAACTATCGCAATCGGGAGAGGGGGTTACAGGGGGGGGGTGTCCCCTCTGTCCCCAAATCTTTTTATTTTAAACATTTGTTTGAAGGGTCGTTTTAACCGTTCCACTTAAAAATGCAAAAAGAAACTCCAGCCTGTGACTTGAGAGAATATTTGTTTTTCTTAAAAAAAAAAAAAAAAAAAAAAAAAAAAAAAAAAAAATTTCACTTTCAGACTAGCTTAATTTAAACAAGGTTATTTTTTAAGCGATTCGTTTAAACAATTTTTCTCATTCCCAATAGGTTGTGGTTTTAAATTCTTTCTAAATACTAGGTTTTCTTTAAAATATTTATTTATTTATTTTTATTTTTAATGCAATGCAAAGTATTTTATGCAAAAATGTTTTATTCGTTGAGCGAAAGTGAATAGTATTTTCCCTTTTCTTAATAATACTCTCACAGTTTTACATCAAGTTATATTAATTGTAATAATAGATTTATTGCATCTTTTTCTTTCTTGCTGTATTTTATTCATATATGAATAGTTCAACATTTGATAAGTTATCCTTTTAAATATTTATACTTTATCAGTCTTGCGTATTTCAGCAAGTTTTTTTTCAGTTTATCTTAAAAGTTTAATAAGCTGTAAGTTTTATAAAGAAGAGAGCTTTATAAGATATAAATTTATGTAATAAAATTTTTTTTTAATGTAATCAAGTAGCTTTCACATTGTAGAATAAATAATTTTTACTAATTTCATCACAATTAGTAAAAGACTAATGTATAGGTATAGGGTTCTGGCTTACCGCGCGGCCACTTTCTCCATCTGTAATGTGAATTCGGGTTAGGACCCTTCAAAAAGTCCTCCACCCAAGGCATGTCTAAATTAAGCAGTCAATCCTTGTGTAGAAGGGACCGTGGTAGCCCAGCGGTTAAGGCGTTGGACTCGTAACCGGAAGGTTGTGGGTTCGATACCGGCGTACCACTAAAGACCACCGTGTACATGCGGCGTACGTGCACGTTAAATCCGTGGTTCGGAAAGTCCTCTCGGCGATTGCTAGCAGTTTCCGAGGGGTGCCAATATTCAGAAGTCCCCACCTTCTGATGAGGTTCCAAATTCTGGAGGGAAATTACGGGAAGGACGTATATGTAGCTCTAAGCGACACATTCAGTGACGCGAGCTGACCTCTCCTGGCAAACAATCCTTGTGTAGATCTGCCACAAAACATAAATAACTTTCATGATAATTTACAGTGAAAGTAAAAAGTTTAATATATTTAATATTAAATAAAAATCATAATCACTTCCAAACACTGTTATCGAGGTTGTCTTAAAAACCCTGACCTATAGAGTTTCCTTCTTTAAATGTTGATCATAGACATATAGAATAAATTACATAGTTATTTTATGGTATCAAATAAAATTTTCTGAATATTAAATGTAAATAAATAGAAACATGTATTTTTTATACAGCCCTCTTTCTTCTAAGAAGGCTTACAGATATGTTTAATCAAAGTTGGTGAGGGGGCAATAAGCTTTGCTATATCAATAATAGCAAAAATATAATTATTAAAACTATTCTAACAAAACAAATTAACCATTAATTTTAATAAGTGTTATAAATAGCCAATATTTTATATTTTAAGAAATAAGTTTTCAATCATTTTTAAAAAGTTTCCTGTAAAAAGGGGCTTTTAGCATTTAGAAATGAAAATTTGTTTGAAAAGTTACAATTACACTAACATTTAATTTGAAGAGTTTATTTTAAGTTGTTTTTATTAGTTGTTTACTTATTAATACCATGACTTAATTAAAAAAAGCATTTTTAAAATAAGAGTATTCATGCTTAAAATGAATATTTTAAAAAACAAAAATATGTATACATAAATATATACTGATAAATCATTCATTATTCTAATAATTTAAAACCGAAAAGATAACAAGATGAATCAGAATGAATTATGATGAATCAAAATAAAATCTTGCACTTATATAAAAAGAAAGCCAGTTACATTAGCTATGGTTGGTAAGGAATAAACTGAAGGTCAGAATTTATTACAGAGAACGTGCATGTTAAAACGGTGTGATAGGATATTCTTTTTTAGGGTGATCTTGGTAGGTGAGAGAAGGTACTTAAAATTTTCGCAACTGCTATAATTTGTTGCGGAATGACTAGTTCTGGTCCTTGTCTTAAGAATACAAACAAATTGAACATTCAGTTTGTTAAATTAGTAATTAATTAATTAAACTTGGTAAATTAATAATTCATTAATTAAACTATTTCTCTATTTTATTATGTTCAGGAGAATTTTTAAATCTCGTGCATTTTTAAAGTCTCCCCTTTTAAAGGTGAGAAGGTGTAAAGGCAAACACTCCCCCCCCCCTCATTCTAAAAAAAAAATTGTGATCAATTTCAGTTAATTAAAGGCACATGGCTCTAATCTACTAAATATTTTGATTCTAATTTGTATATGTTTTAATGTCATTTATATAATTCATTACTGTTTAGATCACATAAAACTAGGAAATAAAAATGATTTTAATACTCTAGCGGAGAAAAATCAAATGATTACGAGTTTAAATTTCATTCAAATTTAAATAAATCGTTTGAAATCAATTGAGTTTCTATTTAACGCTAAAAATACCCTTTTAAATAATTTTGAAAATTTTGTTTTTAAAAAAATCTCAATACAATGATTGTATCTTTCTCAACAGAATAATTGATATAAAAATTAATTTTTTAAACTGTGATAAAATATATTTATTACCGCACACAGTGGCGCACTCAGGATTTTGGTTTAGGGTGGGGACTGGGGTTATAAATACTGCCAAACTCGGTTATAAGTGACCTCGATTATAGCTATAACTCCATTATAACTTCAAAATATTCTTTACCACTTGCCCATAGAACACAAGCCCAATCTTTTCATAGTCTTTTTTTCAACCAATATCTAATCTTTCCAGTTCTAACTTTAAAAGTTGGTAATTTATGCACTAACTGTAAGTATTTATTTAAAAACCAACATTCCCCCACTTTTAATTAATCCCCCCCCCCCACAAAAAATTAGAAATAATTTGAAGACAATTTTTTAAGGTAAAATATTATAATTCGTTAGTGACAATTTTCAAAGTTTTTCACATCTAACACTCCAGGTTTAGGGGGGGGGGGCTTTAGCCCCCATAGCCCCCTCCGTGGGTGCGCCCATGACCGCACAGCTTTTAAATGTTTTTCTGGATATAATATTCTTGAATGTAAAATCTGTGCAGTACGAACCTCAACCTAAAAATAAACCTGTTTGTTCATCTTGCCTTAGGCGTTTTCCGGTACGTTATCTCCCATAGTCCCCGGTCCCCATTGTCCGGGGAATCTCCCCTATTTTTTTCTTGGAAGGGACACGGCTTTCATGACCTTGACAAGTAGCTTGACTAGCTAAAAGCAATTATTTCCTTTTTATTTAATGTTGTAAATTTCCCTGATTAATATGAAGATATATGCTCTCAAAATATAAAAAGTGGCTCCTTTACTTCAAAAACAAAAGAATTTTGAGGCAGTCCAATATTTGATTAAATACCATTATCGTATTTACTACAAAACAAAATAAGTTTTATTAAAATTTTAATAAAAATTATTATTCTGAGGGGGGGGGGTTATTCTTTTTTTTCTGGTTCGCGTTTTTTCCGGTTCACGTTTTTTCCGTTTGGCGTTTTTTCCGTTCGCGTTTTTACCGTTCGCGTTTTTTCCGTTTGGCGTTTTTTCCGTTCGCGTTTTTACCGTTCGCGTTTTTTCCGTTCGCGTTTTTTCCTACATTCGAATGAAGCACAATCTGAGCTATTACAAAAATATGGGACAGACTGTGTATGCATTGATTCAACACATGGGCTGAATAGTTATGGTTTCGAGCTTACTACATTAATGGTGCTTGACGATTTAAGACAAGGTTTTCCTTGCGCGTTCATAATTAGTAACCGCACTGACGAAAATATTATAAAATTATTTTTCTCTGAACTGAAAAAAGAGGCGGGAGAATTGAAACCTCAAGTTTTCATGTCCGACATGGCAGACTTTTTTTACAGTGCGTGGTGCAAAGTCTACGGTGAGGTGGAAACGCGATTATATTGCTTATGGCACGTTGACAGAGCGTGGCGGAGTAATTTGAAAAAAATAAAAAATAAAGAAAAACAAGTAGAGACATACAAAATATTAAGAACTGTACTCGAAGAGAGAGACCCTATGACTTTTAATATTTTAATTGAACATATAAAGGAAAAACTGATGGAAGATACCGAAACTAAAGACTTTGCTGAATATTTTGTCGCAAATTATTCCAGAAATGTGAAGTGTTGGGCCTATTGCCATAGACTGCATGCAGGAATGAACTGTAACATGCACCTAGAAAGCATGCATAAAACATTAAAATACATTTACTTAAAGGGAAAGTCTGTAAAAAGGCTCGATAAGGCAATATATGCGATCATGAAATTCCTTAGAGATAAGCTCTTCGACAGACTTATAGTTCTATCGAAGGGCAAAGTATCGAAAAAGTTGAACGACATTAGAAAAAGACACCGAGAAAGTCTTAAGATGGAATTAACTTTTACAAAAACCGACAATGAATTGTTGATTTCGTCTTCTCGTGGTGATGAAATTTATATTATAAAAGAAAACAAACGGGATTGTAAATGTCAACTTGCTTGTTTACACTGCAAAGCTTGCATACATGGATATCTGTGTAGCTGTCCAGATTCCTCAATCAAATGGAACATGTGCAAACACATACATTATGCTTGTACAAAAATGAACATGGATACAAACAACGAGGCATACAATGAGAAAACTGTAGAAGATCTCGAAGATTTAGTAATTTGTGAAAATTCAGACACGGAAAATGAAGTAATTGTAAAACAGTTACAAAGTACTACGCAAGAAAACAGCAGTAAAAATCTAGCTAAACGTCTGGAATTGTTAAGAAAAGAAACGCTTAAACTTGCAGACAAAATAAATACAGTAACTCCGGAAAAATTGAAAATTTTAGAGGATATCATTTATTCAGCTGAACCAAAATTACAAGCTTTAGATGAAACTGCTGGAATGGAATTTTTACCTAAAGATTACTCAAAGAAGAGACTAATTACGCCACAAAGGACATTTTTTTCTACTAAAAAACAGAGAGTATCGAAAACAAATGCCATCACCAAACCTACACAAGAAGAAAAACAATGCATTTCTTTGTCATTAGTATTGGAAAAAGAATAATTTCCGTTTATACTATAGTAAACGATATGTTTTCATCTTACAAAATGATGGAAACATTATTACGTGGTTATTAAACCACGTTAAAGCACACTAAACTAATCAAGATTTAGTAATTTGTGAAAATCCAGACACGGAAAATGAAGTAATCGTAAAACAGTTACAAAATACTATTCAAGAAAAGACTGCATAAAAAATCTAGCTAAACGCCAGGAATTGTTAAGAAAACAAACGCTTGAATTTGCAGACAACATAAACACATTAACTTCGGGAAAATTAAAATTATAGAGAATATCATTTATTCAATCGAACCAAAATTACAAGCTGAAATAGCTAGAGTGGAATGTTTAGCCAAAGATTATTCAAGAGACTAATTACACAACTAAGGACATTTTTTTTTTCTGCTAAAAAATCTAGAGAATCGAAAACAAATGCCATCACCAAACCGACACAAGAAGAGAAATAATGTATTTCTTTGCCATTGTTATTGGGAAAAATAAATAAATTTTGGTTTATAATTAATGAAATGTTTTCATTTTACACAACGAAGAAAATATTATTACGTGGGTTATTAAATTACGTTCAGACACACTAAAATAAAGTATTTGTTGGAGTTTCCGGTAAGAAAACGCTGCTGCTGACATCACTAAACAGAAAACTAATAAACGTAAGTTCTATGTTTTTTCTTTATTAATTTAATATTGTTGATTTTGGTACCTAGTTTATTTTATATACATGCATGAATGGTTGGAATACATATGACAATGCAGCTAGTAAATTACTACTAAAAATATTTATTTCTCTTTCACTTCACCTATTTCCTTTAAAAAGTAACTATAATTAACTTTATGTTAATGCCAATAACTACTAAATATGAATAAAATTGATGTGCTTAAATAAATTAAAACCATCAATAATCCATTCAGCTTTTTATATGATTTTAAAGATTTATTTTACATTATTCCTATTGATTTATTGATCAAATTAAATATAATCTACTATATAAAAATAATGCTTTATAATATGAATAATAATATTATTGTACAATGCTTGGAAGTCTTACTAAATTAATGCTTTAATTATTTTATCATAATAAAGGTCTTTATACACTATAGTGGTACATCTCAAGTAGAATCTATCTGCCTCTAGTTATTTTACAATCTATATATTCTTCAGAATGTGATTTTCGTAATTCAAATGTGATATATTGATATCACATTTGAATTACCGGAGATTAAGAAGAAGAAAGGCCGGAGATTAAGAAATGAAACTTAATCTCCGGCCTATTACATCTTTCCATATGTTATGTATTATGTATTAGAATTATTTAAAAATTCTAGTTTACGCACTTCTGTTAATTTTCTTGGCCTAATAATTGATAAACGATCAGCCACTCTTGAATATTTACGGAAAAAGGAAATGTTTTAAAATTTAATGCAAATAATTTTACTCATTTTTATGAGCTAATAAATTTGTATACAGCGATATAATAGTTAATTATCTACACTTTATGTTCTAATGAACATTATATATATGTACATTAAATACTGATTGTAGATATATATATATCCTTTTAATTTTTTTACCGTCTATTATTATTTATCCAAATTCTTAGTATTTTTATGTCATCAAGAGGCTGGAATTGTTTCATTCATTTATTTTGTCTTTAATTTATCTAGGGATAGATTTTCCTTTTTCTGCTTCTTATCTATAGCATATAGAATTGATGTATGCAGTTCGTAGGGGCTGTGAGTTTCATCAGAGTCCGATTATCATAAGAGTAAGAGGAGCAACAAGCCCGGGGCCCCTTAAAAACAGGGGCCGATCCCTAAATTTCACAGCTTTATACATTATATATATATATATATATATATATACTAGTATATATATATATATCAGTAAAATCAAATTTTTCTATCACTTCATTTACTGAATTATACAGAATATAATAGAATTTATACTAAATGTTTCTAATACAGAGCATATCCCATTTTATATATTACAAATATTTAGTATAATAATGAATAAAACACTCTAGAATCATGTATTAATTAGAAGATCCAGGGCCCTTGCTAATCCCCCTTAACACTCAAAATTGTATAAAACTTGGCAAAATTAGATACATAGTAAGCAAACTCGGTAAAATTTTTTAACGAAAACTATAATTTACTTTCTATTTCTGGTACACTTGTCAAATTACGTAAACCCAATCGGCAAAAGTAAAAAGTTGGTAATATAGTTGATACAAAATAAATAAGTTGGTAAAAACAATATTTTACTTGGCAGTTCATCGACATCTCTCCCCCCACCCCCCCTCCCACTACAACTAAAAGAATTCTTAGCAATGGCTCTGACTCCCACGTACAACTACTAGTATTTTTCAGAGAGACATTCAGAATGTTTCCGAAAACTGTTTTATAAAAAGCATATTTGAAAATAATATTCGACACTCGATGTGCTGGGGCTGGCTGGGTAATAACATACAACTTTAAAGTGATTTGCCTGCTAAGTGTTTTATACTGTTGATTTATAAACACTTAACGTAAAGATTTCATAGGTATGTCTTGAATTTCATAAATGATTTTTGTTTTGAATTTGTACGTGCATATTAAATGCCTTATATGCTTAGTTTTCCTGTCATATCCTGTGTACCGACGTTAATTCATACTCAAAATAAAGGATTAAATAAATATTATCACGCCATAAGTGTTTAACAGCATTTTAAAAGAATATTTGGTGCTGAAGATCATAATTTTTATTTTCACTTTGACTGAATTACAGTAAGTTGTATTTAAAACAAATAAGAAATCTTTTGCGGTTTAAAACAAAGTCAACAGTAAAAAAATTATCTAGAATTTGCTTTCTCATTTAATTTTAAGTTTTTAGCTATTTACCTTATGAATTTTTCACTGAAACAAAATGGTCCAAAGAAAGTCTTAAAAAATCGTTCTTGAATACGAATTAGTGTTTTCTTTCATTGAATTAGTAGTTTGTGCTTGATAAAAAGAATTTAGCATTTTATAAATATAGATTATATGTAAATGAACTTTACACAAAGTTTAACATTTACTTTCTTACCGTTACAAAGACGAGCGGTTATTATTCTTTGTTGTTACACACATTATTGCTAGCCCATATTAATCTTTCAGTATCCTACAAGAATCAGTAATGCAATTTTCGTCCTCGCTTCAATCTGCATCCATGGGAACATATAGGTTTAAACCCGAAGAGTTTATCTGCATCTATAATCCATATCTATTAATTGCTAAAACCCCGGACTAAACATTTAAAGAAGGGTTTTCTCTAATCGTATGTAAATTTCATACAAAAGCCAAATGATGATTGCTTTTTAACTGTCCACTGTTTCTTTTTTATTTCAGTAACATATTACCTTCAAATTTAAAATTGTAATTTTAGACTGCAATTTTAAATGCATTAAAATATATATTTAGAACAATTAATCAACAATATATATATATATATATATATATATATATATATTATTGCTGTTTTTCGCGGATCAACTTGCGGTGCGGGCGGCAACCCCTAACGTGGAGTGTATAACAGCGGGAGAAACGACTCTTGCCAAAGGAGTCTGACTGCACGCCAAATCGAATCGTCAGAGAGCAATTTAATCCGCTATGCCCAGCCTCTCGTCTATGCGTGTGCGTCGCAGATGATGGACCGAACCATTCTTGTGCAGAGGGGGTTGGCTCACTTTCATTTCACTCGCCCTCGTAAAACGAGAGAGAACGCATTCGTTAACTGCTCTGCTAGTCCACTCAACGACTCAGCTGTGGTTTTGTGGTATTAGTAAAACTACAGCAAAAACGAGGAAGTGAAAGTTCAAAGGGGGAAAATGAATAATAATAATAATAATAATAATAATAATAATAATAGTAATAATAATAGTAATAATAAAGTCGAATAAGAGGGTGCGAAAAAGAAAGTTCTGTATTTAATGTGCATTTACACTGGCTTCCAGAAGTTAAAGAACAACATGTTTTTCGAAGCTCACCATAAAAAAGGGACACTAACAATAAAATTTATAGATTATATAAAAGATAAAAATGAATTTTATGCAAAAACAGTAGCTGCCACTTTTTTTTATAGAAAAGAACGGGTATATATGAATTAGAGAAAAATATGCAAATATCAGACTTTCGTAATTGCGCTTGTTTTTTTTTTTTTTTTTTTTTTCTACGGGCGGGAACTTGCCGATTAGGCATTGTCCCGTACAACTGCCCGAAAGCGTGGCCATTTTATTATGGGGGCACGGGGGCACCCAGTGAGCGGCCAGCGTTACTCCCTATGAAGGGACGGACACAATGACAGACACGCCCAGTCGGGGATCGAACCCCGGCCGCCAGGAGTTGAACCCGAAACCGGAGTACGGTGCTTCATCCACCACACAACTCGGTCGGCTAATAACGCTTGTAACTTTTGTTGATTTACAACTTTTGATGGCAGATTCGTTGACAATAGACAGTAGGGTACCGAATATGTCTGAGAGAAGCCGTTTGCCTGATTTCTTAAGGTGGCGGGCGGTCGGATGGATGGAAATGGGGTGTTCACAGGCTGATGATGCTAGGCGTCTTAATGTGTCTCGCAGTGTGGTCCACCGACAATGGAGCCAATATCAAACAGAACTTTCTGTGTCCAGAAGGCATGCTCCAGGCCGACCACCAGCTACAACACCTGCAGAAGACCGTTTTATAGCTCTTTCGGCTCGAAGGAGAAGAAGCATTTCTGACTAGCAGCTAGAACTCAAAAGGATACTTTTCTCCTTGACTGTAATGCGCATGTGCAAGAACTTCGCCTCTGATCTGTTATGATCCTTAGACTAATGGTTATGAGCATTGGCACGAAAGCTGCGTGTTTGGCTAACTACAAAAGAATAGGAACTTTCAAACGATCTGTCAGACAGGAGAGCAAAACCGTGTCTTTTATTTAAAAAGAAAAAAATAAATGCTGCGAAGAAATTAAATAATTATAAATGTTGCTTTTAAATTTTTTTAAAGGATGTTTAAAAAAAATTGCTAACATGCATTTTTTAACTAAAAGCTGGATTAGTTTAAAAAGGAAAATTTAAAATTAGCATTAAATTTCTTAACAAAACATTTTAACTAAAAATATTCCTTTTTAAAAATTAAACCTAGAATAGATTTGATTTAGAAATTATAAATCAACATTGAAATTCCTGACAACAGTTATAATTCTCTCTCTCTCTTTATTTATTTATTTATTTATTTTTTATTTATTTATTTTTTTTGTAACTTTGAGGTTAGAGTGAAATTAATGAAAGTTTATACAAGAAATCATGAACATCTTCATTTTAAGGAGATAATTAATTGTTAAATAGAAAGAAACATACTACTATATTTCATTCTAATTATTACTTTGATTTAAAAGCATATATATATATATATATATATATATAAACTATGTTATTTGAGTTTTTTTTTCATATTATACAGTTTGTTCACCTGATATGGTAAATGGGATTTAATTACATTTTATTAAGGGCTTTTTAAATCAAAGTAATAATTAGAATGAAAGAGTAAAAGGTTTTTCTTTCCCATTTAACAATTACCTCCTTAAATTAAGATGTTTCAATTATTTATTGCAGCGTTTTAAAAAAATCATCTTATTTATTCTAATTTTTACTCAAATATATATTCATTTTCGCTTAAAATGTTCATTTAAACTTTACTGATAACATTATTTAGTAGAAAATTCGACTGAATGTTCATTATTAAAGATTAAAAAACTGAATGTATGTAGAAAAATGTGAGGGGAGGGGGACGCGCCACCGTAAGTTAGCCTTTGTTGGGGGGGGCGACGTTAAAAGGTTGAGAACCGCTGTTTTACTGTATAAATTTCATTAATTTCACTCTAACCTCAAACTTACAAAAAAAAAAGGAAAAAAAAAAGAAAAAAAAAAAAGAAAATTAAAACTATTGTCATGAATTTCAATGTTCATTTCTAATTTAAAACTTATCCAGGTTAAAATTTTAAAAAGGAATATTTTTTTAGTTTAAAATTTTTGTTACGAAATTTAATGCTGATTTAAAATTTTCCTTTTTAATCTAATCAGGCTTTTAGTTAAAAAAAAAAATGCATGTTAGCAAATGATTTTTTTTAACATCCTTTAAAAAAACTATAATTATTTAATTTCTTCGCTGCTAGCAACTGACAATTTTTTAAACATCCTTTAAAAGCTAAATTTATAATTATTTAATTTCTTTTCATCCTTTCTTTTCTTCAGCATTTACTTTTTTGAAATAAAAGACAAGGTTTTGCGCTCTCCTGTCTGACAGATCGTTTGGAATTTCCTGTTCTTTTATAGTTAGCCAAAAACACGGCATTCGCGCCAATGTTGGTAACCATTTATCTAAGGAGAAGAGATCAGAGGCGAAGTTCTTGCACATGCGCATTACAGTCAAGGAGAAAAGTATCTTTTTGAGTTCTAGCTGCTAGTGCATTTCTGCGCCGCAACTTGTTGCTGAGCACATCGACCTTGAAGTAAGAAGACGGAGCACGCTTGCAAGAGGGAAACCAGTTTTTGGTTCGAACATCTCCAGCCAGTCGATCACGTGATTGTGGGACACAGTCGCCTTTGCGCCCATACATTGAACATGGTGAACTCTTGTGTAACATACAATTGTAATGCTAAAGCCGGCCAAGGATACTCTTTTTTCACGTAAGTATGATTTTAGACGTTAAATTACACCTTATTTAATGTTTTACTCTATTTATTTAAGTGAAAACTGTCTTTGATCATCATAGAAATAGCACAAGGAAAATAGATGTCTCCTCTTCCGATGAATCGGATGCAGAGGATGATAACACTGAACTAGAGGATCAATTACCAGCTGTTGGACTCAATAATTTTATTCAAGATGTTGTTCAATATGTAGCAGGTTTTGTTGTAAGACAATTGCTAAAAACTTTAACGTGTGAACTTTGCATTTCTGCAATATTATCTAATGAAGAGAAATCTGGGCTGATGGCCTATAAGGCATTTTCACCTTATGCTGGGTTAATTGTACCAGCAAATGATGTTATAATATTATGTAAACACACAATTATTTTTCGCCAGGCTGAAAAAGCATTTGGTCTTGGGGAAAAAATTATTCTTTACATGACACAGCAAGTTTTGAAGAAAATTAATGTAAATAATTTATTTAAATGCCTCGAAAACGATATGTTTGACCATGAAGCTGAAAATAATCATTTTATAATTTTAGTAAAATGTATAATTGACAAATACTTACAAATAAGAATGCACCATGCAACCTCTTCATATAATTTAAAAAATAATTGTAAAAATATAAGGAAAACATTCACGAAATTAATTTTATTTAAAAACCAGTAGTTGCAATTTTTCAATTTTAACAAGCATTATTATTTTCAATGAGTTGGGTTAAAAATGCTTTTTTGTAGTAATTTTGTAATCAATAAGGGTGTTTATATTTGTAGTATAATGGTGAATATATATCCCATCCTCATTCAATAATTTCAATAAAAAAACAAAATTAAGTAAATTTCTAAATTACCCATCTGATCCCCACTATTCTAGTCTTAATTTACCTTTTTGTCAGTGTTTTATTAGTTAAATTTTACTTAATTTTTCTAAAATAATTTTAAAATGAAGGAGTGCAATTCTAAATTGAATAAGATATTTAAAATTCCTAGATTTTCTTAGCATTTTCTATTATTCAGCTCCTTAATTGAACAATAGTTTACATAGTTATCTATTTAATATTAAACAAATATTTTTAAATTCTCAATAAACATGGATCTATATTTTTTCCTTCATTGAAGCATCTTAATTTTTATCCACTTAGCCTACTGTATTAAATTTTGCAATGAATTGTAATTGTTTTTATAAATATGTATTTTGAGTGACAAAATTAGGGAATGTAAGAGTAACATATTTGTTTAAGTGATCTGTATTTTATATTCAAGGATTGTTGGTGTACTTTTAAAGTGGTGGATTAATTAATAAAAATGTTTTTTTTCTTCATTAATTTGTATTTATTTTGGTCCAACATTTGGATAATTTTTTCTTTATCTTTTGAAAATTATTTTGATCTATTTATTTTTGTCTACCATGTAAATAATTTCCTCATCAATTAAATATTTTAAATTATCGATTACTAAGATATGTAAGAATTCTTGGCAAGTTAAAATACAAAAAGTTTGTATTTTTTAATTAGTACTCTTTCCAGTTAGTTAATTTTGGTCTTTACAATAGCGAAAATTAATCATTTATTATTAAAGAAAGACACAATCGCAATGAATTTAATATTAATATTCTATTCTAATATGTTGTGTATTAAATTGAAGTAAGAATTAATTTTAAAATGCTCATTCACGATGTTTTGAGCGGTTTCTAGAGCTAAAACATAGCTGTATATCAACGCGCCGAAATACGCAATACAACACGCGCGATCTTCCAAACAACAACAAAGATCAGCTGTTTGTGGGTTGCTCGCCCGAGATGTTCGAACACGGATTCCGCCCCAATTGCTACGTCTTCTTCAGTTCAAGGTCGATGGCTGAGCACTGTGTAGTCTTAAGGAGAAGCATATCCGCTAGTAAGGTGCGCAGGCGTCTTCACAATTCAGGTCTCTACAAATCAGGTCTCTACAAATTCGGGTCTCTACAAATCAGGTCTCTACTATGCAAGGCGATCAGTTGTGTGTGTCCCCCCTCAACGGGCGACAGAGAAGGGCCCGCTTGTCTTGAACAGAGAACACTTTTCCTGGACCAGACAGCGATGGGCTTCTATACTCTTTACAGACGAGTCCAGATTCACACTGGAGAGCGATTCAGGAAGTCTGCTGATTTGGAGGGAATAAAATACCAGATGCCATCAACCCAACACTGTTGAAAGACAGTCACCAAGGCATTAGAAAAATGATCTCACTCGGTCGTCATACTGACCAGCATGCGTTCCAACGAGGAACTCTGACTGGTGTGATATATCGGGATGAGATCCTTGATCCATATGTCGGGGCAATTGCAATGATTTCATTCTAATGGATGATAATACACGACCTCACTGAGCTGTAGTTGTTGATGAATATCTTGAGGGTCTTGATTTAGAGCGAATGGAATGGCCAGCTCAATCTCCAGACCTGAATCCGATAGAGCATCTTTGGGACTATCTAGAGCCCACCTAGACCCATTGTGCAGGTTTGATTTAAACACATCAATGGCTTTAGTATTCTTCTTATCATTTGAAGTTTCTAGTTTTGCTAGTTTGGAAGTCTACTCAATAGTGGACTCTCAAAAAACACTTTGTAAAAAATACATTTTATCAACGTTAAGACAAAAAATAAATAAATAAATAAATGAAGACATTTATAAAACCAATTTATCCCTCTACTCCCTGTGTTATAGCCCTTGTCCTAAGAAAACAAACAAATTAAACGTATAACAAATGATTAATTAATTACTTAAGTAATTAAACTGCTTCTTTATTTTATTATTTTCAAGAAGAAATGCACGTTTTATGCAAAAGCACGCGTTTCATGCAAGGAGAAAACCCTGGTTTTTTTTTTTTCTTCACTTTGACCTTATCTCTTCGCGGATCCTTTCGTCTTTGAACAAAGAAAATCCTCATTCTTGGAACTCAGCTTTCTTGTTGCCGGAAGACTGTTGACCAGGGGCTTCTGTGTATTCGAGGCCACCTACTAGGTACTATTATACTATCATCCGTACTTGAGTCATAAATAAACGTTCTGGGTGCTGACTCCATTCGGGGAGAACTGAATGTCAACGCGAGATGTTTTTTTTTTTTTTTTTTTCTCGTTATCCTCTTGGTGGAGATCCGTTGTACTTGTCTTTTATACTGTACTGTGCCGTTATACTGTACTTTTGCAATTTCCTATATTGTTGAATGATAATTATGATTTTTTGAAATAAAAATGCGTCACTATAACCGAGGTCACCAGCATTTGTACGGTGCCAGAAACTAAAATTCTGGGTTCGTTACTGACCGAAACGGTCGTTCTGTAACTATCAATAAAGTGACCTTTTTTCTAAACCGAAAATCAGGACAACTCTAAATCGCAGAGTCGGGAGGGGTAAAAATCAATCCCATTCCCCCCCTCCCATCCCCAAGGTTTTTATTTTCGACGCATAATTTGATTTTCTACTTTTATGAGAAAAATGAGTTGAAAAATATAGCGAATATACAAATAAAATAAGCCTATTATATAAACTTAGGTTTTAAATGATTTTATTGTTAATTTTTGGATAACTTTCCAAATAGTTTGCTTTCTGACTATAACTATAGAATCACCATCCATTGATCATAGGTATGTATTAATACATATTATAAAACAGTCATTTTCATGAATGAAAAAAAAAAAGGTGTTAAATACAAGTAAAAAAAAAAAAAACTTTGTAAATAACACAACCATTTTCATGTAAATTTATTCCCGATGTATTATACATTTATTTATTTATTTTTCATAAAGCAGAACTTTGGCGGGACAGGAATAGAAAAGCGGGACATTTTTGGGTTCTGTGGGTACAGCAGGACAGATAAGTAAAACTCAGGACGTCTGGTCACTTTAACTACCAAGTACCCTTTTTATGCGTGTTATTTTACAAAGTTTTAATCATTTCATCTTTTAAACTGCAGTTGAGTGTTGTTCATCGATTTAGCTCTGAGATTTAGCTCTCTATTTAGATTAGTAAAAATACATATTTTAAACACGAATTTTGTAAATGTGCTTCTCTATATTCTGAAACTCTGTCTAATGTGTGCAAAATAATAATGCTAATTTTTTTTTTACTTTTTTAATTTGTTTCATAACAGTTATTGATTAGCATATCAGCAGATCATTTTCATTTAAAGGGTGGGGGGCTCAGTGTTTTCATAGCCTCGGACCTCCATTGGTCTTAATACAACACTGAGAACAGAGATTGAAACAAAGAAATCGAAACAAAGGTGTTTTATGAAATCGGTAAATTACAAATTTAAATTAATTATTTCTTAAATATCTGATTAAAATAAAATCTTGTAATGATGTATGGCGTATAACATTATCTTTCGCTTAAAATTACTCAACTTTTAATTTAGCAATGGTTAGCTTTGGGAAAATTTTATGAAAACTTCACGATCAGTGTTGCTACTATTCCATTTGATTTTAATTTTCCAGCGAATCTGAACAACATATATTTTTTTTCGTAGTGAATGGCGTGTTTCTTGCGCCATTATTATATTTTCCATTCCATTATTATATTTTGGCTTGTTTGCCAAAATGCAATAGAGAAGGAAAGGGAAAAATAATTTAACGTATTTAAAATAATAGTATCTTTGAATCGCATTTTTTTAAATTTTAATTTTCAAATATTACAGCTTTTTGAAACACTTTTATGGATTGCCCCTTTCCCCCATCTTGTTTGTGGGGTGGGGCCCCAAAATCTTCAGTTGTCCCCTTGCGCTGATAACCCTAGCTGTGCCTCTGCAAATGAAAGCTAAAACTTTTTGGAAAAGATAAATTTTTGTAATTTAAAAAATCAGCATGCACTACAACGTATAACATTAGTGCATCACCCCAGATCCGCAACTAAGGAAAGGGACAGCAAGTGGGGTACATACCCCGAGCGGCGTTCTAAAGAGGGCGCTAAAATCAGTTATGACTCCATGACAAGGGGGTGCCCAAATTAAGGTTTGCCCCGGGTGTCGTGAACTCTAATTGCGGCCCTACGTCACTTTATGCTAATCAGTGACGCAAGAGCGGAATCGAGAGGATTCTGATTTGGTATAAAGTTTGCGTGTGAATGGCATTCATAAAAAAAAAAAATTCTGTGGGTCCTCAGCTTCCAAAAATTCACAAGAACAAAAGCAACGCAGAATTAATTTCATGTTTTACATAAAACAGATAAATTATTTTTTCATTATGCACGATTCCTTCTTCTCCCCTTGGATTCTCAATAAATTTGTTTCTACAAAAGTGCCCTCCAATTTGCAGTTATTGCAAAATGATGCCGTATTACTTACATTGTGAAAGATAACCAACAATACAAACATTTTAAGCGCATCTGTGTATTTTGTACTGCAGTGTGACATACGATTCGTACATATAAACAAATAGTGAAGGTGGCCCCCCTCAAAACTTTTTCAAGGGAGGCGGGTTTTTGTGGTGCGTCATGGAGCTTGCGATATTAAATTTATTCAGAGAAACACTAAACCATTAAAAAAATATTATAAATAATGATTATATATCTCGCAACTATCAACAACAACGGGAGGAAAGCTGCAGAAGGCAGAATTTCCCACGAAAAAGCCTGATATTCAGCATCCAGTTAACAAAAATCCAAATCTCTCCCCCCCCCCCCCTGGCTACGTCCCTTAGATACTCGAAAAATATAATATGACTTCTTCATAAACTGTAGTATGAACTCATATTAGCAGTAAACTTATATGTCTTAATGTAATCAGAAAAAAAATCTTTAGCAGATAAATCGCCTCCCAAAATGAGCCGATTCGCTCCCGTGTAGAGAAATATTGCAAAATATCTTATGTTTAAGTTTTTTTTTTTTTCTTTTTTTTTATTTTGAGAATGTTTCAAAACTTTTATTGGGTGAACGTTTATATGTATTCAATACCGCCTGTGAAGAGTCTTTCTCAAAATTTTCTGAGTCTCTAGCTTGAGCAATTCTTTAAAAAGCTGTTCAAAAGTTGAATGATTTCTTAAAAGAATCACCTTAAAGTAATTTTCTAGGAGATTCTATCGCATGCAATTACTTTTTGATGCTTCATACACAGCAAAAAGTATTCCTGTAAATCAACAGAAAAAGTCTGGCAGCAAAAAGTTGCCAGAAATATTCTGTAGGCAGAAATTTTCTGTTGCCAGGAGCTGTATGTTATATGACAAAAAAATTCTGTTCCCTACAGAAATTTTCCGTATACATATAAAAGTCGTTTCCAAGCGGCGTTTTACAGTTGATTTCTGTATACAGAAACTATCTGTAGGGGTTACAGAATCATTCTGTTGAATAACATTTATTACTGTCGACAGAAAATTTCTGTATACAGAAATTTTCTGGCAACTTTTTGCTGCCAGTAATTCTTCTGTATACAGAAAATTCCTGTAGACAGAAAGATGTTACATTCTGGCAACATTTTGCTGCAGTTTTTCTGTTAATTTACAGAAATAGTATTTTTAGTTATTTCATATATTACTATTATATTTCTCCAAATGTTTAATTTTTTTTATACATATACTAAAAAATTTAATAAATTTACAACAATATAATTTGTAATACATGAAATAAATATAATACCAGTAAGTAGTCTGGTATTATACTTATTTTATTATTACTATTATATTTTTGTAAATGCATTAAAAATTTTAAATATGTGTATAAAAATATGGTACTGACGTATTATCCTGGAGGTCATTCCTGACAAACTATTCTCTGTCAAATGAGTTGCCAAACTATTGGCAATATATTCAAAACCATTAATAATTTCATATGCCCGGCATACGCAAGTACCAAAAATATTTAAACATTTGGAGAAATATAATAGTAATATAAGAAATAACTAAAAATACTATTTCTGTAAATTAACAGAAAAACTGGCAGAAAAATATTGCCAGAATGTAACATCATAGCTGCCAATTCAGACAGTTAAAAAAATAGAAGATTTTTTTTTAATTACCATGCAATATCGACATTTTATTTTGAAATCTTGTTCAACCAGAAACGTTGTAAAACAAACATTCTGCCTTTATTCCAATTAAATCGTTGTCGGTGGTAAAAATAGATCTTATTGAAGGAGATGCATCAATAGCTTTTGCACTTTAAGGTGCTTAGCTATCTTCGTGTGCACAACTATGTCGCTTTTACCTCCGTGCGATATCGGGGAATCACACCCACACACCGAGCAAAATGCATGCTTATCACCGAGCTTCGACTTTAGCACGAACTTAAAATCCTTCACATAACCATCTTTGAAAGTTTAGTAATATTTCTTGGTCGGCATTTCGTTTTAGCCGACAATTAATCATCACCGCTGAAGCAGCATGTAAGATCGAAATCAAAACAATTTCGTTTTGCCGTTGCCAGATTGCTGTAAATAAAATCGTATAAGTAAACATACATATTCAGTGCGCGCAGTTACGACGCCGGCCAAATTCACTTAACTATTATCTATCTACGACTTTTCCTCTGGAGTATTTGCGGAATCGTAAACCGGCTATCTTTCCCCTCGATTGCGCAGTAAAGGCCCGTTTACATGTGAAAATAGAAAATCCCGGGTTAAAGTGGAGTACAGGGGAAAACTCGCAAAATTTATTTTTCTTTTTTTTAATCACTGAATCTGAACTTTTTGTGTTCAAAATCTGTACCTAGAGATATAAGTATACTCATACTTTAAAATAATCTTAATAGACACAAATAACTCTTCAGTTCAACAGTAAATTAAAAAATTAAAGGTCTGAATTAAACATTCTGTGCGAGTAATAATTGAGAGCAGTTTCAAGAACACGAGTACTTACCGGAGCCGAAACTACTGTTTACGACACCTGGGGCAAACCTTAAGTAGGGAGGTTACCCTCCCAAGGAGCGATAACTGATCTTGGCACTCCCTTTAGCACAACACCCGCACATGTGCCCCACTTACTTCAACAAGAGAAATAAGTATTTTTTTCCCATGAAAAGATAGGAGGATGAGTGTACTTGTAATGAAAATTTTTACATATCATTTATAATCACGCCATTAGAGCTCTAAAGCAAAAAATTATCTATAGCAGAGCTTGACAACCTGCAGTCTGTCTCCTTAGATAAAAAGGGGAAAGAAAATGAGAGCATTTTACACTTTTCCTATCATTTTAGAAATACACAAAGTATTTGATTTCCAGTATAATGAAACATTGTTGAACTCAGCAGCAGATCAAGAGAAAAATATGGGGGCAGAAAACAAATGCTGAAAATTTCACCTTTTATTTTCCTTTAGTTCACACCTATTTTATTTATTTACTGTTTTTTTTCTTCTTTGGTTAGAATCTGGCAACTACATAATTGCTTTATAAATAGTTAGCACTAAATTGCGGGATAAAAATTTAAGCATAGGTATCATAATAGTGAAAAACAAATGAGGAATTATCCAACATCAGAGAGCATTTTCTCTGCTAGGGTTAATTTTTGATCTACACATTTTAGAAAAGTCAAAAGCGATCTTCTTGCAAAAAAATAATAATAATAATAATAATAATAATAATAATAATAATAATTCTTATTTATATAGTCAAACTTGAATAATTCAAAGTTTAAATTTTGAATTGGTCATATTCGAGTTATCCAAGTTTTGCTGTATTAATGAAAACTACACTCAATACTTTTACTATTGTTCACTTAAATTAAAAATAACTCATTTCAGATTCTATTTTAAACACTACAGTTACAAGAATGCATTGTTTCCATAAGTTGTTAAATTGAACCATTAAATGAAAGTCACTTCTAGACAAACTCTTGAAAATAAATGAAAATGCATAAATATAAAACAAATAGAGCATTAAATGGTGCATTAAAAAATAATCTGATTTTGAATGCTATTGTTGTGTTTGAATGCTATGGTATTCTCAGAAAAATCCAAACCATTTATACTTAAAAGTCACAAAATTAGTTAACTAAAATTATCAGCTACACTATTAAAAAAAAAAAAAAAAAAAAGAATTGGAAGTGCTGCCTTAAAATATGTGGTAGCTCTTGTAGTTTAAATTGCAGGAACATTTCTGCACTAGGCAGGCAAGGTATTTATAAATGTTTCTGCATATTTTGGAAAAATATTTAAATATTTTCCCACTTTTTTTGCAAAGGTTTCTAAATTAAAGGTGAATAGATGCGTAATGTTTCAGCATATTTTGGGGAAAATATTCAGTAACCTCTCTGTTTATTTCACAAAGGTTTCCGAATTAATATGCAATATTCCTATTAATAAATTGAATTTTATTAATTTTAATGAGTTTTAAAATAAGGGTTTAACTTATGACTGCTTTTTTTACAAAAGAAAATCTTAAAATATGAAAAAGTAATTTTTACTATCATAAAGTCATAAAAAAATCGTAATAAATTACAATCTGATTTTGGTTCCCTGCAATCTGTCATACTAAAATTGTACATTGGATTCCCCCCCCCCTCTATGAATCTTAAACAAAATATAAGGTTCTTTATAGAACCTTTTATTTGTTTGAGATAGTTTTCAGAGAGGGCGGAAAAAAATATTATTAGCTGACTTGCGGCAGTTCATTTTATACTTAGAAAAAGACTGGAATAACTCCACTGACTTTCCAAACTCTTGATCTTTATCAAGCATTCAAATAAATTTAATCAGCTCAATCAAATGTAGTGTTCAGACACTACTGTACTTCAAATAATTTGAGTATATAGGCCGCAATGTATAATTTTTTGTAGCCCTGTAAAAAAAAAAAAAAAAAAAAAAAAAACTGCAAGCCCTCCGCCTACTAAAATCTGTACGGTGTGCAAAACAGTGACCTATAATATGCATACCTAATTGAATACTCTTTAGATGCTACTACACTTTCAAGAATTTGCGCCATAAAGTAAAAGAATATTTTGTAGCACTGTACAAAACATGTGCTCTACCCACATCAAAATCTATACAGGTTGTGTGACTGTGAATTATGAACTTTTATTAAAATGCACCATTTAGGCGCTAGCGCACTATAAATGATTTACATCTGTAGGCCGTTATGTATGAGAATTTTTTTTTTTTTTTGCAACCCCGTGAACATTGATTGCGATAACATCTCTAGATGCGTATATTTCACACCTTAGAAATTCAGAATACGCCTTAAGAAATTTGGAATGCGTGTTTTTACTCATTGCTTTTCCATATAAAATTAGGTATATTTTGATAAATAATTATGATTTGCTGATTTTAAATTTTAAAAATCCAATGTTTGTATTAGTTTTTGTTGAACTGACATTTATGTACCTAGATGTATAATCAGTTATTATTTATGTGTCAAATGCAATTTAATTATGTATTTGAAAATTTAGCATAATTGTTTGTTGTTTTAATTACTTGTTTGGAAAAGAAAATACTTCTTCTAAAAAGGTTAAGGAGTATTTTTACTCATCTGAAAAAAATCCTAGATGGATCACTGCCCATGAACAAATTATCAGCTCTATGCACACCAAAATCTATGCAGGTCATGTGATCCTTACCTATAACATACATAACCAATTAGCACTCAATTGAATGCATCATTCAGTCACTAGCACACTTTGAAGAATTTCTATCTATAGGCCATAACATAAATTTTTTGTAGCCCTGTAAAAAATTTATAAGTCCTATACACACCAAAATCAAGAACGTTCATGTGGCGATGGTCTATAATATGCATACCAAATTTGAACTCAATCGAATGCACCATTTAGGAGCTATCGTGTTCACTCATACACACACATGCACAGATACATCCTCCTAAAAATAGTATAAGTGAATTCAGAAGAGCTCAAAACGTGTAAATACATAAGATCTCTAAAGTCAAATTTTTTCATGATTACAATACTTTCCTAACATGGTACATGCTCGAAAAGTTAAAAATAATAATAAAAAATAAATAAATTTTTTCTTAGTAAAAGTTTTCAACAAATTATATATGCCATAAAGTATTTTATTTTAGAAAAGTAGTATATACATTACAAATTATCTTTTCCAAACAATAATATGGCAATACAGATACACAGGACTTCTCTCTGCAAGTAAATTGATACATTTCTGAAAAAAAAGAAAAAGTAAAATCAGATACATTTTTAAATATATTTGATAAATTTTGCTGGACGATTCCACCGTTATGTGTGTGACATCTGTACACTGTTTTTTTTAACTCCTTTTTCATAACTCAGCATTGAAAAATCAAGTATCAATATTATCTTGCTTTACATCCTTTTATAAAACGAACATATACACAATAAATATAATTATCTGCAACATTTTATATTTAATTATTAATTTTATAAAACTTGTAACATGTGTGAAAACTTATGGGTAACACACACACATTGGAACTGTCCTGCTCAGCAAACTGCTAAATAAAAAAAAAAAAAAAAAAAAAGATTTCATTTTTATACTCTATGACACTGTAGGTTCCCGACCATATGGTTATGTCTCTGGTTTTAGTGAGCCTCTGGAGACCAGCAAATTGTGTTCATTAATTTGATTTGATTTGAAGTCACCCCCGCAGGGAGGGCGAGATTTTGGAGATGTATGGCGAAGAGCCATTATCTCGCTTGTTCTGGGGGTTCGTTCACTATATCCAAAGTTCTGATGTCCGATAACAATAAAACAAATAGAGAAATACAAAACTAGAAAATGCAATTTTATACAAGTACTGAATGTTTATTAAGTAAATCAAACATAATGGATCGCATTTATAAGTCTAGAACTAGTTAAGTAAAATAACACAATTAATCACATTTATGGAAATAATGTACATTCCATTCAGTTGGAAAAAGGAGCTTTCGCTTTTAACCTGTCATATTTCGTTGAGGATGGAAAATGAAATCGTCTAAAATCAAGACGAAATTTCAACTTTTAGTTCACTTTCAAAAGTACCCTGATTTTGTTAATGAATGCTTTTAAAGGATAGGATGGATTACAGGATTGAAAAAGTTATGCCCCCCTCCCCCCTTGTTTAGTATTAAGCAAGTTAGTCTCCGCTTATTCTGGTCAAAATCGTTATGAACAGAACAAAATGGAAAAACAGCACTGTTTGGCGACGATCTTTTCAAACACATTCAGACACCAATAAAACATTTTCTGTGTTCCATGAAGTCGAATGTGGGCCAACATTGTCCAAGGATTCTCGGCCCTCTTTAAAATGCGAATGCCATTCATAACCTTGGATCTCATGGTAGATTCATCATACACATTTCTTAGCTTTTCCAAAGTCTCTATTGGTGTTTTACCTAACTGCTGACAGAATTTAATGATACAGCACTGTTCAAGAAAAGCCATTTTTATGTCATCAAGCTAAGACAACTGACTTTGGAAGGTAGCAGCTGTGAGCGCTGTTCGTCCACACGACATGAGATAAATCAATTTGGACAGGTAGGATTGGGAGAATTCATTCCAAGCAATTTAACTTTAGGTACTTGCTTTCGTCATCGGGAATAACCACAGTCCCTGAAGTTTTGGATCATTCTACATATAAGCTAATATAAAGCTTTCAGCATAAAATGCACACATAATCAATACTTTCCTTAATTGTCATTTTAATTGTAAATAAAATATAACTTTTCAAATTTGCAATTAAATACTAAATAAAGATTAATTAAAATTCATTTTATATTATTCATAGGTAAAACACACAAAGGTATATTATATGTAAAACTAAAAAATCTTGGTCATGAAAAAATACCTTTTACAAAGTTAAACAGTAATAGCAGCATACTTATATTTTGCAATATTAATAATTTAATAAATATGCTATTATAAATGTAATTAATCTGGTAACTATGCTTAATCGCATTATGCTTCGAGTTTTACAAAACATAGCAGTTTTTCAAAATTATGTTTCTAATTGAGGATCAGAAAAAATCCTCCTATCCCCACCCCACCAGATAAAGAAAAGTAGGAAACCAAGTCAAGTAGTGTTACCCAGTAGAAAAGTCTGCATTTCTGTAATATTATTAAACATATTAGATTATTTTTCACTCCGCTTAAAATTTAGTGACTTAGGATATTTTATAATATGAAATTAAGATATTGAAGTATAACTAAACAATATTATTTGTAAATGGATTTAAAAATCTGCTAAAAATACCTTTTTCTCTTCGTTCTGAAATTATTCAGCTGAATATATAGTAGAATTCGGCCAAATATCTGTTCAGTATTCGGCCTACCAAATGCACAAGTGTGGAGACGTCCTGCATCAATTACAGTTGACGCTGCATTACTGGAAAGAAGCTTTATTTGACTGAGCCATCAAATCACAGGACACTTCCCCCTATGCATGTTAAAACGCAGGTATAAAAATCACTTGCAGACAGTAGGCCACAAAAAATTTAAAGGTATTGCACAAGAGCAAATCAAGCAATGATATCATAAACGATCACTTTTTTACACTTGGGGCTGTTATTTTGGTATTTATAACAATTTCTGCGATTATATTTGTTTCTTAAAAGAAAAGAATTCCTTAAGATGATTTTTCAAGAATTTCCAGTTAATCACAAGAAAAAACAAATTATTAAGTGACTAAAGCATAACAACAATCAAAATTATGTTCTTTCTTCCTCCTACATACCTACCAACATTATTGAAAATCTTACAGAACACAATAAAAACCAACTAAAGATTAAATGTTTATCCTTACAATACAGTTAATTATAAATACCAATTTTACTAAAAAATCAAAGCAAGTTATGGAGAAATCTTTTTTCATAGTATGAAAATCAGTTATGATTTTTATAAGCTGATTAATGGAAATACAAATTTATATCAACATCTGTAAAAGAAAGTCATAAATAATTAACATACCTAAATTTGTCATAAGATATATTGTTATTCTTTAAGAGTGTTCAAATGTGAGATGAAAATATATATGAATATGATATTAGCGGGGTACCCCCGCTAGCAAGTGGGGACATGCAACCAGTGTTATATATACCAGTCTCAAATAATATCCAATTTCAAGTCTAAGGCTCGCCGAAGTGCCAACATACACCATTTTGCAAGATCTTTTTCAGGGAATCATTCGAAGCATAGACTTAACAGCAATCAAAATGAGAAATATCTGTCACTTATATGGTTCGATCACCGAAAAGTAAAGCAGGAATTTATTTGAAAAGTAGCAGCATTTTTTTAAATTATAAACCATAACGTGTTTTATTCATCATTAACTCTGATGTACTAAATGCGATGATTTCAATTCTCTGAAATTTGGCGTATTTCCCACAACTTAAATCAATTACTCAATTTGGCGAGAATTCTAAAGATAGATCGCTTGAAATCCCTTAACTGCATTATTTCTGATCAGATAATTAAAATTTAACGCTGTATTCTACTAAAATCTATACACTTGTTTTCAAAAATGCTATTTCCGTAACAGAGTTATTCGAAAAAATCATGCGATTTTGGTACATAAATACAAATAAACTAATTATGCCAGGCACTTCAACATTTTGAAAATGTCTCTTTACAAGCTGTACTAAACACTGAAATAAATGATAAATCTGTATCAGTTTCAAAACTTTTAGAAAAAAAGCTTAAAAATGGAAATTTTCTCAAAACACACTCTTTGAAAAATCTTGCAGCTCAAATCTATGTGTAAGAATTTTTTCTGAAAATTTCCCAAAACCCACAGCTTTTTCGCTTATTGCAGTGTGTAAAGCAGCTTATGGAGAACCATCTGGATTTTTTTGGAGACCACGGTGCTATTAGTTTATTCAATTTGTGTACCAAGACTAAAAGCAGAGTTTTTTTTTTCTTCAACATACACCCTTAAGCTCTCAGTAGGTATATTGCACCAAGCCTAAAACTGTGCAGACCACTAGAACTCACTTTCTCAATGGCATATCAGCCATTTTATTTTTCGCCAAACTAAAAAGTTGGGAATAATACCGTAAGCAGGTGTCGGTTGGGTTGGCAACTTTTTTTTGTCGCTAATGTCTAACCTTGGCGACTTGTTTTCAACGCCAAACAAAACATAAACATACGTAGACACATAAGGAAAAAAATAAACCCAAAACTACAATATACTTATCTAAACACATTAAAACATTAGTAGACATATTTCAAATGCAATTATAAACAAAATGTACATAAACAAAGCACTAGCTCTAGGCGCGTTAAATAATAAATAAACCATAACCTTCAAAATATTCAAAATGCTAAAATATGTTTCTGCACATAATTATACAGAAAAATTTCCCTTAAAAAATTAAAATAACAGATTTAAATTAATAGAAAAACATTCAAATACACCGACTGCCTTCCCCCGCCCCCCCACACACACATACAAACAACTCAAAAATACATATATTCAATCATATTTAACCTGAATGGTGCACATGATTTCAAGAAAAATATACTGCAAATATTTTCATAAAATGTTAAAAACACTCTTTAAAAATATCAGAAAACCACTATAATAAACCAACTACTTCCTCCCCCATGTGATTTTTGCAATTTAATACCTTCAAAACACCCAACAATTACACTATTAAACAGAATAGAATCAAATCTGATCACAAACAACTCAAAAATCCTTACATATTTATTCATATTAAACCTAAAAATTGTACGGGAATTCTGTAAATCATGAGCAAACCCATATAACAAATAAAATTAACCATCCCTCTTAAAACCTTTAAATTTTTTTTTCATCCCAATTCACAAAAAATAACATACTAAAAACTTTACATAGTTATGAAAACATAAGACCATGAATATTCTCTACACCGCTGAACCGTAAAGCAAGGTATAAACATTTAAATAAATAAAAGCACCACATACCTTTAATTTTATTCATGAACAACGTGAGTTCATCACAAAATAAAGCCATCACAAGCATTCAAATAAGCATATAACAACTATTCCTCAACACACGCTATATACATATTCTTCACAACTTGCAACAAACATTTTCAAATTTTTGTCGAAATTCACTTGATAAAGAAATAAGAAACAACTCAGCGTATAAAGGAACCGATTTCATTACAGCTCTACACAAATTATCTACATTTATTATAAAACCAAGCAAACATTCCACTTTTCAAAAATAACCATTATAAAATACAAAACTTCAGCAGACGACACGACTTCCATTCCCGGCGAATTCAAGTTCAGTTATTTTGCCAGTTAAACTCCTTGAAATTCGTTCAACCAATCACATAATTCCTTCAAACAGCATAGTTTCTCATGACATCAAAACAACACAACTCCGCCGGAAGGGTTGCCGAATAGCTAATCTCGATTGGCAACGCTGCCAGGATTGTTTAGTTACATATAGTAAGCTTTGGCGATGGGCACCTGCTTACAGTATTATCCCCAAAAAGTTTTACATATTAGCCTCAGAAATCTTCAATCCTTATTATTTTGCATACAAAACATTTCATTCCTGCTCCGATTTCCCATGCACATTATAATTAAAAGCATGCAGGCATATTATAATTTAAAAAATAACCATACAAAAATAAACTAACAAAAAAGATCATTATTATTCTTTTATTTTTACTTATTTAAGAATTTAAAACATTTTATTCGGCAAAATCGCCACACATGACAAACGCGATGCTTATTTCACACGTTTTTCACTATGGGGGTTACAATTATGGAAAGCTTTCTGTGTGGAAATCATAAAAAATCGCTTAAACTCTGGGAACGGGTGGACTTTCAAAGTTTTAAAGTGGACTATCATTTATTCTATATTATTTTACACATCTGTGCAAAATTTCAGGCCGATTGGTCCATTTTTGTGGATTTGTATACGGTCTAAACCTACAAACAGAAATTCATTTTTATTATTACTTAGATTTCTGTGTATCAAAAGTATACATTTATAAAAAAAACATTAGTCAAATTTACACATTTAAGCTATTAATAAATGGTGGTATCTATGACAAGTTAGAGAGAAAATGGAGTTTCTGCTGTATAAGCAAAAAAATCAATCATATCTTTATCTCATACTGTTCTCAATTTAATAAATTTACAAGCATAATTTAGCTGAACATTAGTGACTGGGGTAGCAAAGTTTAAAAAATTTTGTTTTAAGAATTTTGTTGAATAAAAACACTTCTTGCTAAAAATTTTTCAATAATGCCGATTAAATTTATAATCTTACAATGTAATCAATTTCTTACATTAAACGTTACATGTTGGCAGCAATGCTCCTAGCATAAATAATGTTCATTTATTAAATCAAATACAGTTCCGTATTAAATTCTGCATAGAAAAAGCCAAAAACTATGGTGACAGTTTCAAGGGTGAAATGAGTTTTTAAAAAAACACTTTATCGACTGACAGGATAATTAGGATTTTGTTCAATCCGAAAAATCCCAGGTGGATTAAAAAAAAAAAAACTGGAAAACTTAAATGTTTTTTTTTTTTTTTCAAAATTTCAACTTTAATTTCATAGGTAATACATCTCTTAATATCAGTACACTAATTGCAGGGTTCAATGCATATGATAATTGGGTTTGTATTGCTGCCTCGTCACAAAATTACAAATGATTAATATGGCCCTTTGGAATATTTGTGTTAAATAAAAGTACTAAACTTATAATAAAAGCAAAACTCGTTACAGCTTTTTATTGTTATTATTATTCTGTGATGAATGCCAAAAAACATTCTACAGACAGAAAATATAAAGTGGGTAAAATTATTTATTCCAAACTTAAAGCTCTACTTTTTCAGGTTTTTAAAGAAAAACTAAACTTGCCTGACAATTTATGAGCTAATTTCCCGGCGGCGTATGAATCTGAAATCGTATCAGTACTTTAATTTTAAAATTGAAAATTTGTGCTTTTCTGTTTGTTTTTTACAGATATACATAAAGAAAATATAACTAGAGTAACATGAATTGATTTGGCTGAAACGTGCGTATCCTCTTACCTATAACTTCTTATGTGTGTTTTTTACAAAGTTTTTTATTTACCTTATAATCACAAAGTATTTTAACGCTGCAATCGTAAATCTGCACACATAATTTCATTACACCGATACGATGCCTCTTGAACCTCATAAGTTTAATATCTATTTCACTGTTTCTGTAAAATACTTCAATAAAATGAGAGTGATGATTAGGAACCGAGAAAATTAAATTTATTCAGACTTTACTAATTGTTTTATACGAGAAATAGTTTGTAAACATTAGGCTTAACGGCTTTAAAATACACTACTATATACGGATAGAATGTCGTTATGTTTTAAAGCATGACTTTTTTGGAAAAGCAACATTTCTTAGCAAAAAGATTTCAGAAAATATAAGTAATAATTTTTAAAAATTACCTTTAAAAATCACCGCCAATTCTTTACGCTGGTTAAAGCAAGGTTCACTTCGTACTTAAATGGATGTTTGGTTGGTTGATTCGCTGCCACAGCTACAGATAAATGTCGTTAAACAACGAAATTCTAAAATATCTGTTTTATAACATAAAATATAGCAAATTTACGTGGAAAGCATAGTTAAATTCTGTTAACATTTCTGGTAAAAAATGACAGAATAGTTCTGTATTTTAACGATTATTTTTTGCAGTGTACCCGGAAATAAATGTGAAGACATTAGATAGTATGCGACTATGCCAGACGCCGATAAATGTGAAACGACTGTACATTTTTTACTTTGAACAAAGAAGTAAAAAGACATTTTGGCTGAGACAATATGCGAGACCGGTCTCGCGGTCTCGCACGAGACGAGACCACGAGACGAGACCTCCGGGTGCGAGACGAAACCACGGGGTGCGAGACGAGACCACGAGACGAGACCACGCGGTGCGAGACGAGACCACGAGACGAGACTTCGATATGAAAGGACGAGACGAGACGAGACTTGAGGCATTTCTCGTCTCGAGTGGTCTCGCGTCCATCCCTAGCGGTCATACCGTATGCAAAACAACTTTTAAAATCGCAATTCGAAAAAACAATCGTGTTTTTACGCATGCGGTTTTTTTTACGATGGTGTGATTACAGATGGCGAGCGATCATAAAAGTTCTTACTCAACTGTATAATGTATGAACTTTTTTGTGTGCTTCGGCTTCGGAACACTCATGTTATGTTTGTGTCTTTTGTTTAAGATAGTTTATGGTTTAAAGGATTCGCACAGTAGAGTTCAGTGTCCCTTTTATATATCATTTTACCGGAGACTAAATTAGCATTACTGTGCTGTTCATTTATTGCACCATATAATATTTTAATGTCCTAAAACTTGCTCTAAAGTTTTCGCTTTTCGTATTTCAGATGATTTCATGCGTTTTATTTATTCTCGACTTTAATATGAAGTAAAACGGGTGCCAACCAACCTATCTCATGCAAAAACCACTTTGTAAAGGACACTTTAATTTAGTTTCGTGATTTATTATAAGTTTAACAATTGAGAGAAATTTTTAATTTTATAGTATTTCTTTAGAACTCATTATAATATTCAAAAATAAACAGTGTAAAGGCGCAAATAATTTATCGTTTCTAAATAGTATACTTTAATATCCTAATATCAAAATTTTAAGAGCAAAAACTGTTGTTAATATATATTAAGTTTTATTTACAAGCGGTGAAAACGCCTAGAAAATCTCAAGAAATAATGACGACAAGATCGTAAAGTTTTACGATATTTCATTGCGCACAGAAAAGTAAGTACGGAACGAGGGCCAGAAAATGTCAAAAGGATGCTTTAAAAAGCTTTCATACTTTTTACTTCTTGTTAATGAGGAATATTGATGGCTAATGATTCAAAACTCAGATTTCAAAAAGTTTGAGGTAATTTTGAGTGTCAATATTAGTTCTAGGTATATTCCCCCTAAAACAGTTTTTATTCGGTAAATAATACTTTTTTATCTTAATATACGTATACTGAATTCTTTTATTAATATATATATATATATATATATATATATATATATTCGTCGTATCAATGTTTTTTATCAGAGATACATATTTGGTTCTTAATACGAAATCTAACATTTGGTTCTTAATATGGTAATCTAAATATGAAAATCTATGCATTCAAAATAACTTAAAAGAAATAATGGAAAATTATGAATGAATACAGAAAATTAATACGGAAAACCACATGACGAACCGAATGGTGCACATGAACATTTAACAAACTTTCATGTTAAGAGTGTTTATCTTTTATAATTATAAAAATTATTGTTAATCTGATGTTGCCTCTGATATTTGTGGCATTATTTTCTGCGCATATGAACGATATAGTCAGAAAGTTTTCTTTATTCAAAATTGAATACTTTTTAGATATTCTGAACTTGCATGAATAATTTCGTCTTTACTTCAATTTCCTACTTTGTTTTTAGTTTCATTTCATTTAGTAAAAAATCTTATACTTCAAACTCAAACACTAGCGCAACAGCCCCTCTGTGGGGCCAAGGCCTGCGCTGGCCAACCGCGCTTTCGCGACCAAGGGCTTTGGATGCATATGCCCCGGCCAGGTGGTCAGCCTGACGCGAAGCCCCCAGTGTTTGACCCCAATCAAGCTTGGTCCTCCTTTTATTGACTCACTCTAGGGATGAAAGGCTGAGTCGACTTTGCCCAGCTCGGGATTCAAACCCGGACCTGTGGGACGGCAGCACAATGCAGTAACCATCACACCACCGGCCTTCTTATCCCGTACATACTCGTATAAATTTCTTCAACTGGTTTAAAAGTTTTGCTATCGATTTAAGTGTATTTCACGCCTTTTATATGCTGTGAATCTTTGCTGTGTATTCACCTAAACCGATAAAATTGCAGCCGGCATTTATAAAATAATCCATGTATCATAAGAGTATGCTTTCTTATAAATTTTATGCAAAAGAGAAACAAAAAAATTAAGTAGGGTTAGGTTGGGATAATTAAGACAATGGGGTAATTATGACTAACGATATTTATTAAAAAAACTATCTTTAAATGATAAAGTTTAGTCAAAACATTCGGCAATAAAGCTTATAATGTACTTTTTATGATGGATATCTTTCATCAATAATTATTTCAAGTACTTTTAAGGAAGTAGCAATTGTAAAACTAAGGACATACAAAATTTTCAATAAATTTCGCATTCCAAGTTATTTGGCTTAAAGCGATCACTTTTCAGGCAAGCAAATTCATATTAAGAAGTATATTTTTAATTACATATTAAGAACTTCTGAAATGTTTTTACTTTCTCTAAAGGTTAAATAATTTTTTTAAATTCCTGGTTATAATTAAAGTACTGTTTTTCAAAAAGTGTAATTCTGGCCATGTGTAAAAATATTGTATAAAAAGTCTTTTGAATAGGAAAAGTACTAAGAAAAAATCATTAAGGAAAGTTATTTTATTTATTTGTTATATTTTATTTAGAAATAAACTATAAAATCTTAAGTTGCTAGTAATTATTTTTAAATATTTTAAATGCTCAAAACTTACTGACGTGGCCTAAAACATTGAAAATAGTATACCAGATCTATGTATGTTATAAAAATGAATTAGACATATAAATACAAAAGAAATGATTCAGACAATCTGCGTTTCTTTTAAAAAATACTTATTTTCCCACAGTTAAATGATACAGCAGTTTCGCATTACACCACAACAGATTCCTGGTGAACAAACGTCATCTGAAAATCCTGTGTGTGTGTGTTTCTATTGAATATTCATATTCTTGGTGGGCACATGTCACTCGAAGAAATATGTTTTTATTGGTGTAGTCATCTCCCATAATGTGCTTGAAAGTGCTCTATTGCAAAATTTATGTCACTGAAAAAAAGGCCTGACGGATGACATACCTGGAACGGGGTTGCTCTTTTTGAACAGCCTTAAACATTTTTTTTTTTCCTTGGTGAATATTGCTTAATGCAATACTTCACAATTTATAAAAAGATCATTTTTCAACACATACTGAGAGCAGGAGGCTATTTTGGTTTAACAAATAGAAATTATAACCTTGTTATCGTTTTGTATCAATTATTTACGCACTGGGATAATTTTAATCACTAATAAAAGAATAGTAGTCTCAATTGCCCTAACTGAAGCAGCACACATAAGCAAGGGCGGCTCCAGACTGAATTTTCGGAGGGGGCCATTGAACTTTTCAGATGGGTATATACATTGTCCAAAATGCAAATTGAACGCACGAAGTCATGAAGTATGCGAATCTAAGGTTACAAAACAAAACTTCGGAGGGGGCCATGGCCCCCATAGCCCCCTCACTGGAGCCGCCCTTGCACATAAGTATGAAAAGAAATAGAATGGTCATTATTTCCCCCATTGATGTTCATTATTACCGCAATCTTTTAAAATTTTGTGATATTGTTGAGGTAATTATGGTCAATTCCTTTAAATTATAGGGAAGACCAGGGCTAGTTGGCTGCAGGAGTAAGCTCAGTCCTCATAATTCTTCCTTTTGGGGACAGATTGCGAAACAGTCACAGAATACCGTTCTTCTTACTTTCTCTAAGCGCTGGTGTAATTTTTTGTAGCGTTATCTCTGTGCAGAGGATATTTACAACAATTCTCCCCACCTCCCCCCCTTTTTTTTTCATTTGCAAGCAATTTTTTGCTGTTTCATTCTTTTTCTGATTTCTAATACTCATCTTAATAATTGTGATTTTACTTGTGTAGTTTTTCATGGCATTTGATTACCTCTAACTGCACCAAACGTGATTTGTTTCGATTGCTTACGTTAAGACAGTTATTTTTTGTGAAGCAACGTGTCACGGGGCTTGTAGGCGTATTGACTAGGTGGCAAGTTGTCTTGGTGTGACAACTAACCTCGTTAGTTTGTTTCAGGAATTTTTTTACTATTTTATCATGTTTTTTTAATGACCCAGCAAATTGTATAGATGTTTTGACAACAAAAATAAAGGGAAAGGAAAGTTCATCCTCCACTATTTAAAAGGATTCAGACTACCACTGTCTGTTGGTTCATTTGTATCGTAATTAGGAGCTGTATAAAATATAGCAAAAAAGCCGTTCTACTACTTATAAACACACTTTTTTTTTACATTATTAAAAAAGATAAAGGGAAAAAAAAGTAAGGCAACATGTCAAGGCTAAACAGATGATGAGGAAAACTTGGTTTCATCTGCCATAGTAATAATATATATATATATGAAATAAAACGGGGACGTAATGGTTGGCGCTGCGTAGGGTCATAACATCGTCAGGTTCAGGAGAGGCGAGGCGGCTCGGGACTCTGGCATAGCCCCGGCCGCCCGCTGCTAGTACTCATAGTCAGGCCAACCAAAAGGAGATCTTGCGGGTTTACGAAGACATAATTTTATTTGGTTTCACATAGTTTTACATGGCAAGTGAAGTCGCGAAGAATCCATGCTCCGAGCTGTGTTTCAACTTATATAACCTCGGATCACGTGTTCTATACAGTATCACATGTGCCAAAAGAGATCCATTTATTGGTTGTTAAACTGCGCCGGCCTGCTAGCCTCAGGAAATTCTTGCGAGGTGTGGTGCTAGAAGACCGTGGGAAGAGAGGAGATATATTACTTGCGTTTGAATTAAATTTAGATCCTGATACAAATCCTTTGTTGAAAACGAAAGTCACTGCGCCCTGAAGAATTTTGAAGCAAGCAAATAGAAATTTTGAATTTTGAGAGGATGTTTAATTTTATATGTTACATATATATATATATAACCTGGGAAAAGCAGAAATCCGAACAATAACTCAAATAACCAGAAATAGAATGAATGTTTTTGTCTGGTGTTTTCTATTATATTTAAAAACAGCATATGTTTCATTCATTATGAAATGATTAAAACTTCGTATAATAACAATCATAAAAATGTACTGAATATCAGTACACACGTTTCAGGTGAAAAATATTCACACTTCATCAGCTACAAAAAGGTTTTATCAACCACAAGAGCAGTAGTGTGACAAATGAAAAAGTAAACAGTGGAAAAACAAGTCGGAAACTGGAAAGTCGGAACAGTGGAAAACAAGTCGGTTTGGAATAAATTTTCAGTTTTCCTTCTACTACTCTTGTGATTGATAGAACCTTCTTGTTAGCTATGGCTGGCCACATTTCTCACGTTAATCCTTCTCCGGAGCTCTGGATTTGGATGGCCGAAAAGATTTTCGGGTAATAGACTAGTTTCTGACCTTCTGTTTTCATTTTCTCTGTTCTGTTGCAAAACGTCAGAAATTGTCTAGTGTTAAAGGAAATGGAAAATACTTCTATCACGTTTTCAGGGTCTTATGCAAATTTATGTAAAACCTTTTCCGATGTATTATATATAAGGATGTGCGATCTTGTTTGTGCGGTGGATGATAAATGATCACTGCAGCTGTTACAGGTAACGCTATGGTAATGTTTTAGTTTTTAATAAAACGAACTGTATTTTAAATGTCTCTGTTATTCTGACACTACTACATTCTAAAACTCTGCTATTCATCTAATAGAATATTATTGCAGTTGTGATAAGGTTTGGAAACAAGTTCCATCCTATCACTTCTTTTAGTTGATGAAAGGTTAATATTTTTTACGCGAAATGCGCATACTGACGATAAGTGTATATTTTATGTGTGTTTTTTAAAAAGTTTTTTTTTATTTAATTTTTTATTAAAACACCAGTTTTCTGTTGAGTGTTTTTTGCTGCATCATTATATTTTCTGTTCTTATTTTTATAGCTGTATATAATTTAAGCTAACATTGTGCGGAAATCGGTAATTCCTTTTGTTAAAAGTTACTGGAAAAATACAAAAGTTTTTTCTTTATTTGAATTTCATTTAACTGTTTATGAAGCACCAGATGCGTAGCTGGGTGTTGCCCAGGGGCATATTATGCATTAAGACCTAACTTGCCGGGGAGAAAATGCCCGCTGATGTTCGCTAATCTCGTCCTGTGGCTTATTTCCACAACCACTAATGCATAAAGTGAATATGAATTTTTAAAGAATGAGTGCGCGTACAATTATGTGTGCAATTCCTCAAACACTGTCTGTGAAGCAGCTGCCAAAAGAAATTTTAATCCCCTAATCAAAAATAATAAAAATTAAAAAATTATAGCTGTGCCTCGCAGTTTCCCTTGCGAAAATATGTAATTCGTCGTGAACATCTAGTTCAACAGCTGTGAATAATCAAGGTAGCCTTATCACTACCTTGATTCGCGAGTGAAACCGAGGGACAACGGGTTTCATCAGAAAAAAGTACCAGCTGAGGGCTGATTCACTGGCTATTCGCTGGAATAACCAGCCGAAACCAACGCTTATTTGTTTTGAAAGACTACTGACGGCAACCGGCCTCGAACCATTAGCGAATTACATAGGATTTCTTTTAAAATTATTTTTTCAAATAAAACAATCCTTAAATAATTAAGATTTATTATTATTATTTCTTTTACGTAATCTTATTTCTTACTTATCTAAACATTTTTGTAATTTTCATCGATCATTTTTCTTAATAAAGAATTACAGCGCAGTTCAATCTTTTTAAGACTCCCTGTAGATGAGCCGTATAGTGTGATGTTTTATAGCCTATAACTTTCCCGCTTGAACAGGCTATAAAAAGCGAAGGTAATTTTTCAAATCTTTCAAGCAGTTTCAGAGATTAGAGCGTTCAAACAAACTTTGTCTCTTTATTATATTTACAATAAAGCCAATAAATATGCCAACTTACCCCATACGAATAGGCTAATAGCCCCGCGAAGGGGCAAGTGGGCGCATCTTTTTTCTCTTACTTCAGGCTTCCGTTAAACATAAAGTACACGCATTACAAACTCAGAAATACTGAGTATCTATAGCCAAATGTCTGTGCTTTAAAAAGCAGTTTAGTTTTGTTGGTAAAGTTAAACAAGAAATTACTAAAAATCAATAATTAAAAAAACACCTACTAGCCCCGGTCTCCCCTAAGCAAAATAAGTGATCGGAAACAAAATTTTAACTCGATATTCTTAAAATGTCAAAGTTATTCTTTCTTTATTTAAAAAAATACTTTTTTGAAATGAAAAGAGTTCAAAATTCACAAAGTTTAAAAATGTATAAAGTGTTCATTGCCCCGACTATTTCTTGCAGTGGCAGTACGTCTGTCATTGAAGACATTCTTAGTGGTACGATCTCCATCTATGCTGATGATGTGGCCTGCTTACTTTTTTCTGTATAGTTTAATGAAATTAATGGCTTCTGCTGTCAAGTTCCTTATATGAGCGATAAAGTTCTAACTTTGGTCTTTATAGCCACATACCTTTTTCTTTCCTTTTAATACCACCAAAATAATTCTTAGACATTTCTTTCAAATGTGTTCAACATATCCTAATCAACACGAGTCTTCTTCAAGTTTCGTCTGTTCAAGTCTGTTCAAGTTTCGCGTGCATGTGTTAAAGTTGATCATATAAGACTTTTATGTATATGAATATTTTTTTCCTTTGGATTACATTTAATTTCGCATGTATTCGTATTATGGCAATGCATTTGACTTTCTATTTGAAAAATATTCCTGTTGATTTAAGCATGTGGATCTGCCCATAATCTGAAATTTATACTCTCCAATTTCTAAGTAAGAATTAACGTATATTTTCTTAGTACAAGGCATATGTTTATTTTATTTCCGTTAATTTTCCGTCCCATCCTAAGAGCCTCTTTCTCTAAAGAAATTAGTCTTTTCTAGTGCTTTAGGTGTTCTCGTAATAATGTCATCATCTGCGAAAGCCAACAACTGAATAAAGTTTTTAAAGATGTTCCAGGGCCGCGCCGCCCATGTGTGCGATGATTGCGGCGCACACAGGCGCTCCTTTTGTTAGGACAACTGTAACGCGTTCCTAAGTCTGTGGCAAAACTGTCAACACCTTTTATTAAAATGGAATATTTAATTACCAAAGTTAAAATTGGGAATGTTTCAATAATTTACTTTGATTTGAATGAGCCCAATTTTTCTTCATTCTTTCTGTGCCGTAGTGATTAAACATTACTTGTGAAATAAAAGAGTACCAGTTGTCATCGCTATTTCCGTTTACAAACAGCCGAATTCAAGTGACTACCCACGGACGGTCGTATGAAAGGGCAGTATATCTAATTTTCTAGGTTTTTTTTTCTTTTTCTAAACTACGGAATGAAAAATAAACAAATACATCCACAATTAATGATTATGGATGACGTAATAGAGAACTAGCTCTGCCCGTTGGCAGAGTATTTTGGAAAAATCGTTCTACAAATGAGAATACTAAAGATTTTATGACTTTTTGAATTGGCTGGCTAGTTGCCGCAGCTCATTCAGCACCAACTGAAAGATTATTTTTAACCTTTAGATTAGTAAGGCAGCATATTAGTCGAATCAACTCGCTTACCATTAGAACACCGAAAGTGAAGCACCCCCGGCTTGGCCAGTGCTTGGGAAGTTGAACGCCTCTCTCGAAAGAGTTTGTGCTGTGGACCGTGTACACCAAAGAGAGCTGGTGCACGTAAAATCTGTCGTGGCTCCAATGTGCTCTTTGTTCAAACGATACCACGGAGGATACCCAATCCAGGTGTTAGGTCTATCATCTGGAATTGATTCAAAGTAAGGAAACCACTCATAGGGGCTTGGTTCAGTAATTGGATTTTTTTGGCGCCCAATTAGGCAATAAATTGCCGAAAATAGCCCACTCTGGCGGCAATTGACATTTTACTAATCTCTCCGCTATCTGGCAATCCTTGGAACGTGATTCAGTTTTGCCGGTAGACAAAAATCCTTGTGAGAAATTAATTGTTCTAAAGTGGTAATAAAACGAAACAGATATCAGAACAGAAACGTAACAAGGGAGAATTAAAAGGACATGTATATGAGCCTGATCCCAACGTGGAGAAGTGCATTTTTGTTATTACTTTTAATAAAAGTATTATATACTGCGAATCAGCGCTCGAAATAAGATTTTAAAGAGGGCAGAAAAAAATATTCCTAGGTAACAGCAAAATCTTAAATTTTCGTACTTTCCCAATAGCAGTAAACAGCAGTTGCAGTTTTTTCGCTTAACTTAAAAAAAAAAATTGAATCAATTATGCAATGGGAAGAACAAACAGATAAAAGTGCTTCACTTTTCTATTAACAATTCTGCAATTTTATATATAACCTTAAAATAAATCTGAAGTTGGAAGAAACAAAGTAAAAATCTTTCGAATATTCGAAAGCTAAACTTGCCGCGAGAACTGTTGAACATCGAGGCTGTCTGGGCTAGTCTCACAGCATGTTTATCAGTAGCCAAGACTTATTTCAAGCTCTTCTGCGAATTAAATTGTTTGTTAAAAACAAACAATTTAATTCGCAAGTAGATTATTTACTACTTCATTATTTGAGTAGAGTATTTATTTCTTTAGTATCTAACAAATAATTGCACTTTTTTATTATCAAACAATATTAAAAATAAAGTAAGTTCAAAAGTGTTATTTTGGTGTGTTGTAAAAGCTATTAAAAAACTCCACTTGTTTGGGGGGGGGTGCTGAGGGTTTGTAGGTGGCAGGTAACCCTAAGAGGCGCTTCAATGGTGCCGCACACAAGCGCTGGTCATGGTAGGCGCGGCACAGCATGTTTCCTCATGTATTGGTGTTTGAATATCTTATTACTTTTTCTAATGCTAAATTGAAAATAAGGCATGTTAAAGCATCTTCTTGTCGAGTGCCGATATTAATTTCAATTGGCTCCGAAAGATTATTCGGTATTTTGTTTCAAACTTTAGTTTAATATAATTTTATATATTTATTTAATTTAATATATATTTAATTTAATATATTTTTCTATTAGTAATTCACTGCATAATAATGCTCGTAAAATTTAAAATAAATGTTTCAAAAAGTTGGCCTTCTTCGTGTATGTAATTACCTTTAGAAAAATTATACGGCATAGGAAATTTAAAAACCTTTTCCATTATGTTGAGAACTACGAGTTGAAAATCGATAGTAATTGTTCCGTTAGCGCATTGCCGGAGATATGAAAATCGTGCTTCAGTAATTTATTTTCTTTCGTAGATATTCTGGCTGTTTCAAAACCATAAATATTTAAACATCGTATTGATTCTGGATTTAGTTTTAAAAAAGTCCTCATATTGACAAATAAAATTTGGTGAAATTTTGTCTCTGAAGTTGCTGTTTTATTATAACAAATTCAGTTTTTCCCCCCGACATTTGAATAGACGTTTTAAAAATTTCAAGAACTGCAGTCAAGAACCCAGCTACATTTGTACAGCAGTGAACTGTATAAATGTAGCTGAGCTTTGTATAGTTCAGCTACATTTCAAGGGCTAGAGTTCAGCTACAGTTCATCTTCAAGAATTGCAGTTCAGCTTGAACTACAGTTTAGCAGAACTACAGTTTAGCTCAACTAAAGTTATTTAATTTCATTTTTATACTTATTAATCTCATCATATTTACTCAATTTCTGTGGTTGAATGCTTAATTGCAGCATTGACTCGATCATCATATTGACTCAATTCCTGTTGAGGAATGCTTAGGTGCAGCATTGACTCGATCATCATATTGACTCAATTCCTGTTGAGGAATGCTTAGGTGCAGCATTGACTCGATCATCATATTGACTCAATTCCTGTGGAGGAATGCTTAGGTGCAGCATTGACTCGATCGTCATATTCACTCAATTCCTGTTGAGGAATGCTTAGGTGCAGCATTGACTCGATCGTCATATTCACTCAATTCCTGTTGAGGAATGCTTAGGTGCAGCATTGACTCGATCATCTTATTCACACAATTGCTGTTGAGGAATGCTTAGGTGCAGCATTGTGGTTAAAATGCTCATGAATAATTGGTTTCAAAATTCAGTTACGTATATCAATGATAAAGTTCGTGTAAGCTCAACTGAACCACACACACATCTGCCTTCCCCACTAAAAATAATCTTAAGATTTTCTTTAAAAAAAAACGTGCAGAAAATCTCAAGTTATTTGGGACTCGAAATCTGAAGAATATCTGCAGAATATAATCAGCATGAATAACTTAAGATTTTCTGCAGTTTTTTCCCTTATTACATTCTGCAAATATTCTTCAGTTTTAAGAGTCCCAAATAACTTAAGATTTTCTGCAGTTTTTTTAGTAGCTGTTTTATTCTACAGATATTCTTAAGAATTTAATGGGCCAAATAACTTAAGAATATCTGCAGAATAATACAGCTACTAAATAAACTGCGAAAAATCTTAAGAATTTAATGCGCCAAATAAGATTTTCTACATTATTATTATTATTTTAAAGATTGAAGTTTTAAACTAAACAATTCTAATTTTAGGCAGTTCATTTTTAAAATGTTGCATTTCACTTTAGATATTCAGATTTCTTAAAATATATTATCATACATTTTAATTTTACATTAGACTTGGAAACTGAAATATTCAATTTTGGTTATATCAGTGGCAAGATAATCCCCTTGTTAAATTTACTTTAGATTACTAATAGATATATTTCATCATGTAATTTTGATTCTTTTGTTTAATCGAAATAAAATTGCAGATATAAAAATTTCAATTAAAAACATAAGTGAGCTATTAAAACCAATTGCTCAAAATATCAAAATATACCCAAAGTACACATTTTGTAATTTTAAAATAAAGATAACAATTTGTGCTTATAATTATTTTAAGTATATAGAAAAGCTATCTAAGTGAATGTACATATTTACGAACATAACTGAGCAAATAAATAACCAATTATCACTTACCTTAGAGGCATACAACTATTTGTATATATTTACTAAAATGTCCTATTTAGCTTTTCATTTAAGACAAGCTTTTTCTACAAAAATTTCAGGTATAACATGGGGGCCCCATTTTTACACAGATGAGGGTCCATTCATATATTTCATTCAAACATTTAGATGTTTTAAACTTCCTATTTCACTCATACACATTTATATTTTTAAAAATCTATACTTTTATTTTAATATTATTCTTGAAACTTTAAATACTTAGTATGCCAGTGGACAGAACAGCCCTTGTTTTTTACTTTGAATACATATTTCATCACATAATTTTAATTACTTTGTTTATTTGATAAAACACACATAGCTTTTGATTATAAAAGTAAGTCAGCTATTAAAACTGTTCGCTAAAAATATAGCTAAAGTTATGAGATCACACCATGAGTATAAAGAACAAGAAGGGGAAAGATATAGTTAAAAAATTGCAATTATTTGAAATAATTGATAGAAAATACTTCAGTTAACACTAAACATAACTCTTAATGGACAATTTATGTAAACCATGTTGTTTCAGAGATCCCATTTTTGTGTAATACATATATGTATATGCTCAGGGACTGATTTACGGCGAAGCATTCGGGGCACATGCCCTGGGCCCCTGATTTTTAGGGGCCCCCAAACTTTCTTTTATGTAATCATAATAACTACTAAAGTTATCTCTCAAGAGTAAAATTTCTGATTACTTACTTCATTTCATCACAAATAAAATAAAATTAAAAATTTTGAAATGTTAAAAATTATGCATTCGACTCGATAGGAACCTCAGCATGCTCCTCCTCTTATCGTTTCTAAGGTGTGTGACAACTGTGAATACCCATAAAAACATTTCAAAATTGAAACATTCATAAAAGTGGTATTTGTCGTGACATTTTACTGATTTGTAAATGTTTACATATGGTTAACTTAGGTTAGTATGGTTAACTTAACTAACTTACATATGGTTAAATATTTATACCTTTGGATTATCATTTATTATTTCATGGTTTCAGTTTTACAATTGTTATTATGTGCTATCTCTTAATGTTTTACTTGGGATTCAATATTACGTAAGTTTAGCTATTTTATATTATTTATATATATATGTATATTGAATACTGCAGTGTGTGTGTCTGTATAAATAAATAAATATATATATATAGTGAAAATTTTTTGTATTTCTGCAGCTTGGTGTAGAAAACATGACAAAATTCTACCAGGTAAAAAATTCACCAGCACACACACACAAAAGTAAAGTTGCTTGTAAATCGGACGCCACCACGGCATGTATTTCGACCCGCTGAATCCGAATTTTCAGTCAGTTTAAGCCGTACACCCTAGAGTATCGACTAAATTGAAAAAATAGAATAAATTTGATAAATGGTAATTAAAAAAATTATGAATCTAAACCAAGCATAATTCTTATGTATTTCGATCTGCTGAATACAAATTTAAAGTGTATTTAGATTATAAACCGTTCTGCAATTTTCTCAGATTTTAAAATCTGAGAAAATCGCTCTCCTTACTCTGTTTATACATCCTTTTTTAGAGATATTAAAATTTTTTTGCATTTTCAGATATTATACTTATATTTTACGCATAAAAAAATACAAGAAACGTATTTAATAATGTTTTATAGATTCTTTTCAATTTTTTTTAACTGTAACTTTTGCTATTTTATCAGTTTTTTGCGATTTTTTGAGAGTTTGAGGGATTCTAAGCCAAATATATTTTAGATTTGGATTAAGCAAATCAAATTACATAAATATCCTCTGATTTGAGTCAACGAAATTTTTTTCATTAATACAAATGATTTTTTTCCTATTTTTAACATTTTTCAAGGTTTTTTTTTTCATGTTTTTGAGATTTAGAACGGTTTATAATCTAAAATACATTTTAAATTTGTATTCAGCGGATTGAAATACATTAGAAATGTGCTTGGTTTAGATTCATAAATGTTTTTAATTACCATTTATCCAATTTACGCTATTTTATCAATTTACTCGATACTCGAGGGTGTATGGCTTAAACTGACTTAAAATTCGGATTCAGCAGGTCGAAATACATGCTGGTAGATAGGTGGCATCCGATATACAAACAGCTTTTTTTTTTGTGTTGTGCCAGTGTTATCAGTAAAATTGTGTTTCAATTATTATTTGAAGTTGTATTGAAAAACCTCAATTATCTGGAAAATTTGAATAATCGGAACATTTATGGATGATCTTTTAATCAAATTACAGTAAGTTTAAAAAAAAATTCAAGCAATGGAACATTTTGAATTTCCTAAGACAGTTCAAAAATCTGTTTTGAGATTTTAAAGAATTGAAATAAAAACTAAATCAGGGTTCATACTCATTTTTCAAAATGAAATTCCCTGAGTTTTCCAGGTGATTTTTTAAGAATTTACAAGTTATCGCAAAAAAATAAACATAAGATAAAGACTAAATACTTTTTATTTATATGCCCCATTCTAAGGTTATGAAATTATGATAGCACTATGGTAATCAAAATTATACTCCCCCTCAATTATCGCATAATCAATGGATTACATTTATATCAAACATGGTTTTAAATTCAATTTCACCTATAAAATATCAGAAATTATGCAACAGCTTTACAGAAGTAAAAAAGAATTTTTGGGACCACTTCACTGATTAATAGTTTTCAAGATATGTTTTTTATACTATTGCCAGTACACAAGGCTATTGGTAAAAATTGCCATATTCTTTAGAACTAAGTAAAATCCACCAATCCTATGCATAAACAATGAAATATTTAACATTATAGGAACACACATTCTACATTGTATTCTAGCAAATATCAGCAGAGTTTGTATAAACATGATAATAATATTACACAATCTAACTTTGTGCACAGTACATAACACAAAGAATAGCCCCTCCAACTCAAATGAGAAAAGGGAGCAATGACAAATGCTCAGAACTGCAGAGACAAAATGAGAAGCAAGTGTGCTATTCGTCCTAAGCAGTCTTAAGTGATAGATGATAAAACTTGTATAATCCATTTCCAATTACATGAGTGCTTCATTACAAAGTAGTTGACCCTTGAATAGGGTGAAAGCCATAAAAATAAAGAGAGGCGGGTAAATTTTCTTAAAATTCCAGGGTTGAAGCTGGATTTTCCAGGTTTTTAAAGCAAAATTACATTTTTCCATGAGATTTCCCTGAGTTTTAAGAGCTAATTTTCAATTCCCTGAGTTTTCCCTGTTTTCCAGGTTTCCCTGAGGGTGTACGAACCCTGCTAAATAAAGAATTATCAGAAAATTTGTCATTTAATGGCACTATAATTTAACTGTGGGTTCGGGTACTTTTCATTATTATTTAAAAAAATATTTGTAAGATACAGTTGGACACCAATTTAACGAATTCATTGGGATCGATAATTTTGTTCGTTAAAAAGGGGTCCAAAACAGAAAATAAAAATTTTTCGCACTTACCTTATGAAAAGCTTATGTATCCATAATTTTAAAAGGCATATTTTTTATTTATCATATAAAAATGCAGCAAAGTATTACATAAATTTAAGATCTTCTTTAATGCCTGCAGTTTTTTTTTTCTTCTTGAAGAGTAGAAAACAATTTTCACAATTGTAGTTTACAATTTTACTATTTTCAATTAACAGTACACAGTCTACAACAAAATACAAGCAGTATGCAGACCAACTAAGTCCGTGTATTCAAAATCTTGGTACACCAATTCCTTTCAGACAGCTCCGTTAGAATATACAATGGTATGAGATCTGGCAATCATGGTGGCCATAGAACTGGACTTCCACATCATATGCAGTGTTTGGAGTAATCCACATTAAAAAAATTATATACACAAGCACAGATTGACACTATGGTATGTCATCAAGGGCATCAGGTTGAAATACTAAGTATTGAAAGAACTGTTCAGGTGACAGACATGGTCTAAGCAGGCGATCCACGAGTATGGAAACAAACACATTTACTGACCAGTGTTCCTGAGGGTCTCTATTCAAATTCAATTAACTGGCTAGTGTGTGTATGTTTACCTTGGTGGAGTGTGTTACATGCTCTAACAGCATTGTGTAGAAGGAGCTTTACGTACGAGCAGTCTTCAGACATGGCACACAACATCATTGCAGAATAACAAGCAGTGGAGCGGCTGGTATGAACTGGGAAATAGTCTACAAAACTTCTCAAGAATCTGCGACAGGCATCACACGTTTTCTGCAACAAGGTCACTGACAGTGCAAGTTCGTCAACTCCGCCTCAGAAGTATACTTCTAGACGGAGATGTTCAGAAAATTATTTGTACATACAATGTACAGCTGCGGAAAAAAAGTCCCACTTGCTCTTTATTTCGCCGCTGTTCGTCGTACAGCAAAGTTATATATACCGTTCGTTTGCAAATAACGAATACTTTAATTTACTATTAATTTAATTTTCATAAGGGGCCGTCTTCATATTTAATTCTGCATCAACTTCGTTTTTCTCAATGGCAACCCCGTATTTTGACTTTATTAAACGAAAGAGAACCTTCGAATTACCCAAAATATAAATTTTCATCAATTTTCTACGATAATTTCCGGAGATATGGCGAATTAATTTTTGCGAGTTTTTAAGGGACTTTCTGCAAATTGAAAAACGCTATTTGTAGTTTCCGAACTTTTCGCCTTTCATTAATTTCGCTCGCGAGAATTAAAAGAAATTAATATTAGTTTCAAGGAAAATATTGTTTCCATCTCTCTTAGTTGCCAAGGCCTGCTAAAAGATTTTGTACTGAGAATATCAAGGGTAGAAATTAAAATATTTAGTCTGTGGTCCAAATGACCCGTGAGTTCATAACTTCCTTGGTTCGTACACATGATTTAAGGGAAAAATGCAAAATGACTGCACACGATTTTGAAAATCTTTGTAATTTGAAATTGTTATTGAGTATTTCCCTTGATGGTTCTCTTAGACAGGTGAAATGTTGGCAGAAGTTAGAGGCTGCTCTCTGCTCTTCTGACTACAATCATGAATATTACTCAGCTATGGGCGAACTTGAAGAATGATTTCCTGATAGAAAATTTATTTGTTTGAATTTCATGTAAAAAACGCAATTACTTTTTTGCCGACCCAATATTATCACTGTGTTTGTTATTTCACTTTCGTCATTTAATAGTATCGTCTGCAATGTGCGATACTCTTAAGACTTTTGGCGGTATTTTATTTTATAGTTAGATGAAAATTTAAACAGAAAAACATGATTTTGAATGTTTGATAAAGTATGGGGAAGTCCAAAGACTTAATGTTTCCGATATTAAAAAAGGTCGCATTCATGCCTGGAAAGTTGAGGATGTTAGTTTTTCAGAAATAGGACGTTGTATTAGAAGACATACATCTACTGCATCTAATTCTACAGCTGGAAAATATTTTATTCGGGGGAATATGGTAGCGGACGCAACAATACACGCTTTATAGAATCCCCATCAAACTGTAAAAAACTGTAATTTATTTGCGTCAAAATTTGGTATTTTTTAATACTGGTATCTTTTACTGTGTTTTTGCACAATATAAATCTAATTTACGTTTATTTTATGCAATTTTCAAAAAATTGTCACTTAATAAATTTATATATGGTCCCTTAACTCATGAAAATAACGTATTTTATTTAATATAAATTAAACTACTGAACGTAAAAATTTGAAATTTTGCACAGCCATGTAATATTACTTTCTGCATCTATTTCTATCGAAATTTGGCTAGGTCGCTATTCATAATTTTTTTTAATATTAATTTAATAATTCATAATTCATATTAATAATTTATTAAAAATCATAACATTAAATTATGTTTGGGTCGTTTAGTTCTAATAGTCCGAATAAAAATCAGATTCTTACTATCAATATTATATGAGATATGAATTGAAGTATGAAAAAATAGTTTAACATAGGGGGAGGGGGATTTTGCGTGCTCATAACTCACTCATTTTCAGTCCAATAAGTTGGTCTATTTTAAGCAAGTCCGAAAAGTTTCTAAACAAGATAATAGCAAAATTTTAAAAGTTAAAATAAAATGCACTGAAATTAAATGTTTTGGAAGAAAATTAATATTTTAAGCATCAAGATCAAAATATAAATACAATTTTAAATGCACCCTGAGTACATTATTAATTAAACAATTTAAATATACACTACTGAACAGGCCAAGCAATTGTGGGCTAATAGCACTCGTCATCAGAATAAAATTAGGCCTCGCTCTCGCTAGATACTGATCATTTTCGACGGTCGAGCCAGATACATAAGTTTGATCATGTGCTTTAACTTAAAAATTGTACTTTAGTATGAAAATAAAATGAAAAGATTAAATAATAAACTCTAAATTAGAATAAAAGTATAAAAGGGCGGGAAAAAAACGCGCTAACGCAAATGCATTAACAACCACGTTGTGAGTGAACGATGTAAACACACAAACGGATGGCAAAGGAAGAAAGTTCGAATTTTTCGACTACATTCGATTTAGTCGTTTTAGCGATCTGTGTCAGTAGTGGCGCGTATTTGTTTACTACTAAACTGTTATGAAAGCGCTTTATAACTATCGTATCGACATGATTTTTGTTTTATTTTAAAACTAATGATTTAAGGATTCATATTTAATCACAACAACAACAACAACAACAAATAAATAAATGTTTTGGTGACTTATTTTTGGGGGAAATGAAGTTCATTGTCGCCTTCATTGAACAGAGTACCCAAGCATATATACAAAAGTATAATTTAATTAGAAAGCAGGGTTCGACTTTAGAAAAAAATATTTCCAGGAATAAATAATAAAAGGAGCAGATAAAGCTAGAATATAGCATCGTGACAATTTTTATAGGTTTTCATTTTGATTCTGAAATGATGCAATAGCATTTTGTGAAAAGCTTTTAATGTTACATTAATTCCTTTTATTTATCTTATCTCTTATTTATTCATAAAAAAGCAACTATTCAGTCCCCTTCATTAACTATGATCTTTATATTTATAAAAGATATAGCATTCTATATCTTTATATTTATAAAAGATATAGCATTCTATATCTTTATATTTATAAAAGATATAGCATTCTATAAAGTTTTGTATTGCATACACGAAATCAGGGGTATAGCCAGAGGGGGCTGCTGCCCACCCCTGAAATGGGACCCTTTCACTTATTGTTAGTGAGGAAGATAGCATTTAACTGCAGGTTAATTAATACTTTGGTGCACAGCAGGGGCGTAGCCAAAGGGGGGGGGATGAGGGGGCTGCTGCCCCCCCGAAATGGGACCCTTTTCTTATTTTTAGTGAGGAAGGTAGCATTTAACTGCAGATTAATTAATACTTTTGTGCACAGCAGCGGCGTAGCCAGAGGGGGGGGTGAGGGGGCTTCTGCCCCCCCCAAAATGGGACCCTTTACTTCTTTTTAGTGAAGAAGGTAGAATTTAACTGCAGGTTAACAAATTTTGACAACTGTTGACCAGTTTTGACACCTGCAAAAAATAATCTACAGATATTTTGAAGACAAAGTTGAGCCTGCGGGTTTGTCTTTAGATTCTTAAGAAAATGTTAAGAAAAATGTCTGTCATTTTAAGATATTCAAAATGTCTGCAAGGTTCAATCTCTAAAATTATCATAAAATTTCTGCAGAATGTCTGAAGAATATGGCATTTTCTGAAGAAAATCTTAAGATTATTTTTAGTGGGGTTTCTTCTATCCCAATCTGCATACTTTAGCTAATAAAATAAGTTGATAAAATTTTCTGCAAATGGAGGATATCCAACACCTCTAATTATTCCTTATAAAAATTAAAAAGTGTAGATTTTCTGGAAATTAATAAATGACTCAATAATAAAATACTTTTATCCTCTTACTGGCGCGGCTTATAACGTTCAACACTGCCGCTCTAGACTAGCTATGCATTCGCCTATTTAAATGATAATTGCCCGAAAAGTGTTTACTGTTTTCCAGTTTAGCCAAATTCTAGTTTTCTCTCACGCGAAGATTATGGTTTCGGGGAAATGAATTTCGGTGACTTTTTGGCACCTTGGTAGTATACCATGTAAGCAAAATCCGAATAAAGTACTAAGGTGCAATACTCAAAAATTGTCAAGAAAAACCATTTAGTTTCACTGCTGTTTATACAGCTTGCCTACAAAAGTCCCTTCCCACACTCTTGACTTCGGAACGGCTGCTGCTATATTTCTAAAAGGGAAGTCTGAGTGCAGTAAAGTAGCGATGTGTGCTACTCAATGAAACTGCTTACGGCGTCCGGTGGTGGAAAACCGCGGAGTTAGCATTCTTATCTCCGAAACGGAACGAAATGGGGAACAAAAGTTATTCACAAAGTTTTAGAACATCATCGATTTAGTAAAAAAAAAAAAAAAAAAAATCTCGTAGACATGAATGCGAAGAATAGAACGGTTAAAACCCTGTGCGTTTGTTTTTTCGTGATTTCCTGCACAGTGACGTTACGAAATTTCGACGGAAGGAGTAAAGATTCGGGCAAAACACGACACTGAAATTTCGCACAGTGGTACCGCTTGTGATTCCCAATCAAAAGAAAAGCGGTTCAAATTTCAAGGGTTGCATCCTTGTACTGATTGTTTCGAAGAGTGGCATCCACGCTCGCCTAATCTGACTCAATGAACTTTTTCCGATAGTGATATGTGAAACAGCAGTCTATGCGACCCTTCGACAAACATTGCAGGACATTAAACGACGCAATACGAACGTTTCTGCCAACGTATCAAGCTCCGTGCCCCATTGTGTGCAACGTGACTTTCCAAAGAGGATCAAAATGTGAATCTTTTTTCTTTTTCAATATCGCTCCGATTTCCAGATAAGAATGCTAACTCTGCAGTTTTCCACCAGATGGCGCCGAGACGGTTTCAGTGAGTAGCGCATGGCTACTACGCTCCAATAGGTAAGGACGTAGCTGGTAGACACAAAATGCATTGTGCCGTTTTAAACTTTTACAAAGAACTACACCAACCCGGACAAACTACCAAACCGGCTGGGACACCAGGACCAATGTTTGAAACCGGGACAGTTCCGGTTAAACTGCGACGTATGGTATTATTAACGATTGTATAAACGTATTACGCTTATCATAATGTCTGTTAATGCTCATTTAGCGCAGTTTTTGAATAATGCTATGCAAATAAGTTAAAATTTATCCTTTTTCTGCTACGAGTATATGTATAAAAAATAATAATGCGTTCAAATGATTTTTATATGGGAACATTAATTATTACTAAAGTATTACTTTAAATAGAAAGTAACGCTCTCATTTTAATCAGTTTAAACGGGAAGCCACTTGGTTAATCAAGCTGAATCTCTGATAAGCTTCACGGAAAAGACATTAACAATTAAAAGCGCTTCACTATCGTGATCATAAATAACCAATTTTTAATCCTCTTCGGTCGTTCGTAGCCGATTTTTATCAATCTAAGTAAAAATTTTTGTAATGCTTACGAGTTCTTTTTAACATTGATTTTTCTTCTTTATTTTTAGATCATGACCTCCTCTAATGATCCTGAGTGTATTTAAGTTCCACCGGAAAAAATAAAAAAGTTGTTTAAATTCTTTTTCATTTTGCATATCCTGAATTGCTTACGAGATAAGAGTAAGCAACTGTTTTTGAGATATCATGTACAAATTCAATTACGTTCTTATTAAATTTGATCCAAATATAAAAATATAAGAAATTTATTATGGTTTATTTATTAATTTTTGTCATATAAAATGACAATAACGCTTCAAAATGAAGATAAATTTCATCTCTCCATTAAAAATTCTGAAAATTTATCTTTGATTTGTTTGCGGTGTGTGTATGTGTTAAAGGAGGGAGGGGGGTGCTTAGAGAATGTTTGTTCTTAAGAATTTTCTTTAAACATTTGATTTTGTTTTCCTGTAAAATTTTCGGTAAACCTTGGAATTTTTCTTCTTAAAATATTTTTGGTGTGAATCCGAATGTATTTTCTTGAAAATATGATCTAGAATAGTTTTGTACTATGCATATTTTATGAAAAATGAAAAGCATATTCATGTATTACGGGCGATTTTATATGCTTTTATGGTAAATTTGGTTTTCAATTGAATTTTATAGCGATGGTTCACGATTCCTTTTTAGGGCCCCGCCATGGCCGAATGGATAAAACATACGTAGAACATAATAAGCGTCTGAAGCGTGAAAGTCCTGTGTTCTGGCCTACCGCGTGGCTGTTGATCTAACGGTATGGAGTTTTGGATGGTTTTCCCCAGAATTAACGTGAATACGCTTTAGACCCCTTGAAAAGTCCTCCGATCAAGGCACCCAAGCAAATACTCGTGAAGATCTGCCTTAACATAATACACACACACAATCCTCTTTACAAACCTTCTAAACTGATGTCTATAAAACTAAAAGGAAGAAACTAAATTCTTTAGAAACAGTATGTAAGCACAATTTATTTATTTATTGGCTTCTTGTTTCTATATGTCCAGAGAATTTGTTAAAACTGTGAACAATTTCAAGACTATTCATGTATATATTTTGGAGCAGACATACCTCCGTTAGGTCGTCTTACATAAGTCTCCTGGTTTTCTCTAAAGTTTAAATTAGAAGAGTTTACATTTATTGTATTACTTACTCTATTACTAAATTTTTTAATTCATTCTCTTAGTACATTGCATTATTGAGGGGGGAAAGTAAGAAGGGTTCCTCGCGCGATCCGATAGTTGGAGTTCCAAATCCTGGGAATTTCGATAGTAGATTAACTTCCCCTAACTTGCTGTACCCCCCCTCCTTTCTGAGGAAGGGCTTTATATTCCAAGAATCTCTAAGATAGGCTTGAAAAAGAAGACAATGGTCAGTCTGAGTCAGTCAGTATATCGATATCGAGTTCTTTTGCTGTTGGTTGTATAAATTGTACTCCTGTTATCACAGAAGTTCTAGTTTCCAAACTACTAGTTGAAATAAGGAATTGGAGGAAATGATGCTTACAAGTAAGGGTAAGTTCTGCTTAATATTGGATGGATACTAGCATAGAAGCGATGCGAAGAACAAAAACACCATATTGGATATGTTCAAAAAATGAAACGAGTAAATTCAAGGGAAGAGTTAAAACTACTCACGAAAAAATTATTTTGAGGGGGTATTCTTGGGTGCTGAATCTGGCTTAGAGGTGAAGAAAATTACGCGAAAATGTAGGAAAATAGTAAGAAAAGAGGGTTCTGTCCCAGTGAGGAAAATAGTAAGAAAAGAGGCTTCTGTCCCAGTACACAAAATATTTAATGGAGAAATGACAAACATAATTAATAAAGATTATATCTTTAGAATCCCCATCTTAAAACAACGCAAAGTCGTCCTTATGTTCTGTACGAAAGAAAGTTTTATAAACTGTCAAAAATCCCGAACATACAGCCTGGATATTATTTCAGTGAAAAGGAGATTTCTTTACCAGATGAAACACGTTTCTTTCACCTGGATTTTTTGAACGATATGACGGTAAAAGAGTTCTAGTATTTTCAGGACAAGAAACCGAATTTCTTGGCGAATGGTAAGACATTTTTCTTTGGCTGATCTTTTAAGAGCTCTCCTAAGCAATTCATGCAGCTATATACTATATATATATATATATATATATATATATATATATATATATGTGTGTGTGTGTAGTCTGGGTCACACACACACAGCAACGATTTCAGAAATAAATTTCTCTGTATAGCTGTATTTGAGTTGCTACCGGATAAAAAGGAATCGACATACTATAGTCTATTATTTAAATTGAAAAATTCTTATTTACGATTGAATCCTGAATTGGTAAAACTAGATTTTGAAACTGCAGCCATAAAGGCATGCAGATAAGAATTTCCCAACTCCGTAATTTCTGGCTGTAATTTTCACATTAACCAGCGTTTATAGCGCAAGATTCATAATATAGGATTAACAAGAGAGTACAAGGAGAATTCAGAAATCGGACAAATTTGTAGAATGCGCTCTGCTTTAGCCGACATACCTTCAAACACACTCGAGTATGCCTGGATTTTCATAATTTAAAGAGCTGCACAATATGAAAGATTACAAAAATTCGTCGACAACTTCGTCAAGAAACGGATGGACAATCCTTACTTCCTACTCAGTTATGGATCGTTAATGATCAGCGTCGTAGAACCAATAATGCTGTAGAAGATTGGAATGCTAAATTAAATAGAATGATTGGTAGACAGCGGTCAAATGTCCCTTTTCTAGTAAAATATTTAAAAGATGAAGCAACTAATATATCCAGGGAGGGGGGATATCGGGATATATCCCCCGCAATTTTTGGTTAGTGATGAAATTCCGTCTATTTCTACACATATAAGGTCATATCCCCCCCCCCCACCGAAAAATTTTCCTGGCTACGCGCCTGAGTATATCACATATCATGAGAAGCCGCGAATTAGGTGAATATAGATATAAAAGAAAGAAGAAATGTGTGCAATTAGATCAACGTGTTGAAAACACCATGAAAGACTTCGGAATATCAGGAAATTTGAGAAAAACTCTCATGGTATTAATTCATATCGTAAAGATGAATTACCCCCCCCCTTCCCCGCTAAAAATAAAGAAAGAAAAGAGAGACTACCAAGTCTAAAACCTTCTAAACCGCCAAAGCAGAAAATGTTTGCCAGTCCCGTGCCTGAGCTGCAAATGTAAGGGAAAGGTTTTCAGGCTTTTATGGCATTAAATATCCTATAAATTATATTTTAAAAATGATTTTTAGGATAGAACATACTGCAGTTTAATTTTTCGTGCAATGGAAAGTTAACTGATTGCTATTTAACCATCTAATTTGAGTAAAATAACAGTAGAATCTGCTTTGGGTTAAAAAAAAAAAAAAAAACCAATGATTCTCCAAAATTTCGAGTATTTTGGAGGCAATTCCTATGCCGATAAAATTTCCAATTGTTCGCCTACGTTGATTACTTAATACTAGTCCTATTGAGTGATACTAATACAAAGAAACAAACATTACAGACCCCAATAATAAAATCGCGCCTAATGTGGCCAAGCTTAACTGCTTTATAGCAACATATCGCAAATTAGCGCCAAAACTAAGTCTCCAAAACCAAAGCCAACTAAACGATATCACCAATATTTGGCATGAAACCATCAAGCCCTATGTTAATCAATGGAGAAATCCAAAGATCTCTATCTCGCGTTCTAGTTAACTGGTTTACATGCAAAAAAATACGAATTAATTATTTGACGCGCAGAATACAAATTTCAACACGAACCCTTGCAGAACAGATCAGCCCAAAAATTCATAATATTTTAGTCACATAATTTGAACATTTTACGTGTCAAAAGGAACAGAAACGCAGTTCATAAGAAGTTTAATAAAATGAACACTGTACATAACTAAACAAAAAGAAGTTTACCATTTTGTCTTGAAATTTCTATACCATTCTCTTCTCATATGCACGATGTTAATTTTGATCAATACTTTCATTTTGTGACCAAATAAGAAAGAACAACTTTGAACTGCTAAAACGAAATTGAATCTTGCATTATAATTGGTCCAGTAATACGCAGAAATTCAACTTTTGCTAATATAAACATTAGCTCATAAATGGAAATTATTACACTACACATTGTCTCGTTAATATAATGTCTATTTGTTAAAGTTGAAACAATTCTTCGATAATTAATTTGCCTCCTCCCACACCGATAGATGTGATGTACGACCTGCATCTATCACTGAAGCCATTTGCTTATTGAATTTTCGTTTTTATTCATGAACTAGCTGCGTGCCCGTTCTTCGCACGGTAGGAAACGAAAATTTTCCTTTCATGTGTAATTCGAAATTATTCGTGATGTAGAATTAAAAAAAAAAGAGCAAAATTATTTGACTCTTAATATAAAGTTTGTGTCATGAGTACTAACCTGATCATTGCAGCATAATGACTCAAAAAACTACGTCAGTGTCATTCACTATCAAAAAAGTGGAAAGCTTAATGGTTTGCAGAGAACTCCTGGCTTTCAAAATGTCTTATTCAGGGGCGTAGCCAGAGGGGGGGGATATCGGGATATATCCCCCCCCTGAAATGTTTGGATTAGTGATGAAATTCCGTCTATTTATGCATATATAAGTTCATATACCCCTCGAAAAAATTTCCAGGCTCATATCCCCTCCCCGAAAAAATTTACTGGCTACGCACCTGGTCTTATTTCTACATCATACTGTTTTTTAGGCTCAAGTTGTAGCATTAAATACCTAAGACACTACATGAAATGGAGCACCATTTATCTCTTTCCGAACATGTACCATATAAGGAAAGTATTGTAATCATGAAAAAATTCGACTTCGAGATTTTGGTGTATTGACACGTTTTGAGGTCTTCTGAATTCATTTATACTATTTTCAAGAGATGTTTTTAAAATAGCTGCGCACCCGCTCTTCATACGAGAAGAAGGGAATATTTTACTACTAAAATCATATCTGCATGTGAGAAAACAGAATTTCATTTTTAAAAAAGTTCAAGTAATCTCCTCTGTTGAAATTACTGCGGGATATATTAACGCAAATTAGAATTACTTTTCGTTTAGTTGGTTGTAAGACAACCGTTGAAACAGGACACTTTTAATTTCATGAAATATTTATTAACGTGGTACATTGCGATTTATTCACATTATCTTTAAAAATCTAATAATACTACCTATTACGTCCATTAATACTATCTATATTCGCTTCTCCCTCTTCAAGGCTCCCTTTAAAGAAACAGCTTAGATTATTTGGCCTCAATGGGATCTTTTGATTCTGTGGCGATTCTTTGCAATTTACGCATTAGCATAAATAATAATCATTTCACATAATGGTTGCCATTAAGGAAACTCTCCATATATATTTAATTTATACATAGTTTTATAAGATGGGCGTATTTAGCGCCGCAAACCATTTCATCTTACTGTGGGGAGAAAATATCCAAGGGGTGCCATTTTAACTATCCATGTATCTAATATAGCGATATCTTTTATATGCTCCATAGTCCTGTCTCCTGAAAAACACCAAACTGTGTAATCTCGAGGAGCTACTTATTCCCACTTTAATTGTGACAGCAGTAACTCGCAAGATTGTCCAGCTGAACGTATGGAAACCAATTTTGAGACGTTGAATACGTATGAACAACATGGTTCAGGTTGGGAAGTGCGTACTTTTGCTTATTGTTTAAATTTAATTGGCTTTGCAGCATATTTCTTCTTTGAACGATTTTAAGTTTTATCACTTTTCGTTTACCCAAACACGTATTTCATTTCAGTTTGAAAATGCTTTAGTTATAGAGGAAAGGAGTCGACGAAGAAACAAAAAATATCAAGGGGAAGAAATTATTCTTCGTGCTC